>CM020619.1:5611928-5787250 GCA_009829735.1 Pyropia yezoensis
TTGGCGTAGAGTACCAACGGGGATGCACGTACGGTCACCTCGTTTCAACAACCTCATGTGAAGCCGGTAGGGAGATACCGGGTCTTTGACTAGGTCGGCAAACTCGGGATCCGCGTTGTACTCTTGGTCTAGGGTGGCAAGGTCTTGATCACTTTGGCTTATGGTCACGAGGTTGTTGATTTCAGTTTCTTGGGTAGGCTTTCGATGGTCTTGGTTAGCACGCGACTAAGGAGATCTTGATTGGGAGCGTGCTTATCGGGGGCGTCTTGTGGTTGCCTTGAAAGAGCATCAGCTACGGGGTTGGAAGTGCCCTTGATGGGGATGATCTTGAAATCGAATTGCTCCAACAGCTCTAGCCACTTGACTTGGCGGTCGTTGAGCTTCTCTTGGGTTTTCAAGTACCTTAGGGACTCATGGTCGGTGTGCACCTCGAACGACCTTCCATGGAGGTAGCAGCGCCAGTGTCGAATGGCTTGTACAACTGCGAGCAGTTCGCGCTCACGGATACTGTAGCGCTGTTCGTGGATGTTCAGCGTCAATGAGAAGTAGGCCATTGGGCGTCGTCCTTTTCCGTCATCTTGTTCAAGGACAGCGCCAACAGCATACCCACTGGCATCTGTGGAGACGAAGATTGGGTACCTCTTGTCGAATGGCCTCAGTACTGGTGCACTTGTCGTCAGGGTTTGTAGTTGCTCAAAAGCCTTCTGGGCGTCAGAGTTCCATTCGAAGTCGACGTTTCCAGTAAGCCTTGTGAGGGGTGCAGCCACGGATGCCATTCCCTTAATAAATCGACGATAGAAGTTGACCATGCCGGGGAAAGATTGCACATCTTTTTTGCTCTGTGGCGTTGCCCATGATCGAATGGCTTGGACCTTGTAGTCCTCCATAGAGAAGCCTTCGTTGGAAATGACATGGCCGAGGTAGTCCACAGTTGTTCGCGCAAATTGGCATTTGCTGAGTTTGGCGTAGAGCTTATGCTCTCGCAGCTTGTCCAGGGCTTGCCTTAGGTGCTTTAGATGATCTTCGTAAGCTTCACTGTAGACCAGGATGTCGTCGAGGTAGACGCAGATAAACTCGTAGAGATAGGGTCGGAAGATGTCATTCATTAGGTTCATGAAGACCGCGGGGGCATTTGTTAGCCCAAAGGGTAGCACGGTAAATTCGTAGAACCCGTATTTTGTTCGGAACGCCGTCAGTGGGATAGTATCAGGGTCAAGCCGGATCTGGTGGTAACCTGATCGGAGGTCGATCTTCGTGAAGTACTTGGCCTTTCGCAGTTGGTCGAAGATGTCGTCAATTCTTGGTAAGGGATATGCGTTCTTGATAGCGGCTTTGTTCAACGCTCGATAATCTATGCACATTCGCCAGCCACCGTCCTTCTTTGCGGCAAAGAGTACAGAAGAGCCCCACGGTGAGGCACTTGGTTGGATGAACCCCTTTCGTATGAGGGTTGCAAGTTGTGTCTTGAGTTCATCGAGTTCCCAATCAGATAGGCGATAAATGCCACTGCGACGTGGTTGAGCGTCCTCCGTAAGCTTGACGCTAAACTTGTGACTACGTTCAGGAGGAAGTCCATCGGGAAGCTCTTCCGGGAAGACGTCGGCGTACTCGATGAGAATCTCTTGGACGTCATTCTTGTCTTCAGCTTCTCCCATTTTGATCGCATTGATGTCAAAGGTGCTGGAAGGATCTTCGGATTGCAGGTAAATGGCGAAGACAGGAACTTTTTGAATAAGGTCCTTGGCGAGGCGTTGCCTACTAATCAGGCCATGGGGTTTCTTGAGGGAGGCAGTGATGGAGATGTTCTTTTGGTTAAACTTGAAGGAGATCTTGTTCTTCTTGTTGTTGATTTTGGCGTCCTTGTCGTCACGCCATTTCTTTCCGAGGATGATGTCGTACGCACTTAGGTCGCATACAGCAAACCGAAGACGGTCTTGGTATGGGCCGATGTGAATCTCTAAGGGTTCAATGGTCTCTGCGAGGACGTGGGAGCGACCATCGGGCATGTTAGCCGCGAAGTCCGTTTCTTTCGTGGTCACATTCAGGGTATTCACGAGGCGCCTTGATACGACGTTAATGGGAGATCCGTCGTCAAACAGCACCTTAACAAGATGTCCATTGACAGAGGCAGTAGGAAGCAGAAGCCCGAGACGCGGGCCTTCAAATGGTGACGACATGTTTTCAGGAACCGAAGAAGCGTCTGGCACCGGTTTTGATGACGGTTGCTGCTTCAGTTCCGCTGGCCTTTTGGGCAGTCCTTGGCCATATGTCCTTTCTCACGGCAGCGGAGGCAGAGGCCTTCACGCATGCAGCGCTGACGCTCTTCAGGCGTGAGTTTCTCGACTTTGATGCTGGAGATTTCCATGGGAATGACACCCGTCGTGGATGGCCTCGCAGATGTGCCGCCGAGGTGCGTCGAGGCACCAGCCTTGGCAGCCTCCACGCGCAGAGCGTCAGTCATGACAGATTCAAGATCCGAGTAGGTCTTGAGACAAAGAGCCTGCCAGATGTCCCGCTTCAAGCCTCGGGTGTAGCGGTCAATCTTCTCGGCTTCCGTGATGTCAGGGATGTCCAAGAGGACGCTCAGAAACGTCCTGTTGAACGTTCCGACGTCTTTGATTTGGCGCCACGAGTGCAGCTTGTCTCGTGCCGCTTGTGTCTTGTTCAGTGGACTGAAGCGGCGAATTAGAGCAGAACGGAAGGATTCCCAGTTCGGGACAGCTGTAGTCTGACTGTAGACCTTCCACCAGTCGAACGCTTAGCCGTCGAGGAAGGTGCAAGCAATACTGCACGCATCGTCGGGGTCACTCAGTCGCACATAGAAATCCATATGCGAGCACCACGCTTCAACCGTCCCAGGTTTACCGGAGAAAGCCACGGGTTTGTTCGGCCTCGCGGATTTCATGCCACTAGTAGTGGCCCTGGCCTTGGCTTCGGACAGTTGCTGCTTAGCGTCGGCTAGTTCCATCTTATGAGCCTCGAGTTGTTCGCTCATTTGCGCGACAAACGCTGTAAGCTGGGTCCAGGCTTCCATGGTCGGTGCGTTCGAGCCCGAGCCCGGATTGGCCGGGTTGACACCCCCTGGGATTGGTGCATCCATGGTGTCTTGGGTTCAAGTCCGAGGCAAACAAACTTACAACCCAGATTTCACAAGACTTGCTTGGGGAGGACCCCAAGGAAGATCTCGGAGATGTGGGATAGGAGTTTGTCTGCAGCAGTAGTGGTGTACACGATTTGGATAAGTGCTGCGCTAGTTGCTGCAACGTTCCAAATGATGTACAGCACTACTTCGAGAAGCACAAGAAATTCGGTTGAAATCACACAAACGGATTATTCAGAAGCGTCCGTGCACAGGCCCGAGTCGGGTCGTGTCGGATTTCCAAGCGGGGGGATCAATGGGGGAAAATCGGGCTCCTAGGCCAGATCCAGGGGCGTGTCAACAGGTGTCAATCGGTGCGGCGCGCCAGCGTGCGGTGATGATCCTTTCCACCTGTGTGCCGCTCGAAATGTTCCACCGACTCAAATTCGCGACCGCAGGGTTCGCAACGGGGAAGGGTGTCCGGGCGGTTAATTACGTATCGTTGGCGACGGGATCCGCGGTGATCACGCAGCACAGTGAGGCTGTTGCACCGCACACCGCACGGATTGCAAAGGAATTTCCGTTGCGCCCCACGGTGGCTCTTGGCAATTCGGCGTTGCTCACGCTGCTCAACCGCGCGCGCGGTGGTTGGCTTGATGTGACCAATCACCGGTGGCGGCGGGGCGGTGTAACGGCGCGCCGATTCTTGGGGGGGCAGTAACAGGCGACGGTTCACGCGGGCTGCCGTGTCCTTGGTGGCAGGGCCCTTGCCCTTGCCCGAGAGGGGGGGCTTGGGTGCGGCCCGGCCCGCCGAGGCGAGGCGGACTGGGACCGCCGGGGTAGGAATCGAGTGGGCGCCCGCCGGGGGGTTGTGTGCCCTCGGGCGGGCGTGTGCCTGCGGGGAGCCGCGTGCCGACGGGGGGCCGCGTGCCGACGGGGGGCCGCGTGCCGACGGACCGTGGGCCGTGAAGGCGCCACGGGTCGTCGGGGGTGCGCGGACCGTCGGGGGTGCGCGGATCGTGGGGGGTGCGCGGATCGTCGAGGGTGTGCGTACCGGGGGGGTGCCACGGGACGTGGACCCGGTATCGCGCGCCGAGGCCGCTGAGGATGTCGGGCCGGCCGCCAGTGCTGAGGAAGAGTATTCCGAATCTGATGTGGATCTCACTGGGATTCAACAATCGGTTGACCAAAAGAAAAATTCCGTGAAAAACAAACCACAAGGGTTATGTCAGGAAATTGTTCGTTCGGTGTGATTCGTGGAACCCGCTACGTTCGTATTACAATGCCCGTGGCAAGCCGAACGTAGGGGGCAACACGACTGCACAATCGCAGGGAGAGCCAAATCAAAAACGGAATCGCAAGTCACCGCCAGGTAGAAAAGCCAAACTATCTGAAGCTACCACATGTGAGGAACCACCCACACTTGGGCAGCCCTCAACGTACTCGTGATGGTGTCAGCGACCCGTGCCAGCCAATAGGGCGACAGGGTGCGGGGAAGAGGATGGAGGTGGTGACGGTGGTGGGTCTGGGGAAAAGGACGGCGCGACGTCGGTGGTGATCGAGAGGGTTCAAAGGGTGAAGGTCGTCTTTGGTCTGTGTCTGTGGTTGCCCTTCCGGTCTCCCCCGGTGGCGCCGACACTCACGCACTATATACTCGCGTCGGGGCACCCGAGGTGCCCCAAAGCATGCGTTTCCCCGTCGCTCCACCGGTAGGCACAAAACGGCCCAAAAACAAAGCATGGCTCTCAGAACAAAGCATGGGCGGGCGTGCGCACTAAAGGAGTGCAGCCCCAGTTTGCCCCAAACGAAGGGGTCCGGCGTGCGGCGCCTAGGGCGCCGCCCCAGCCGGCTCCAGACGCCAGTCGGCCCGAAGGTCCGAGAGGCGTGTAAGCACGATTCGATCGAGTCGGCCGAATCGGCCAGCCGGCTAGCCAGTCACATCGCTGCAATGCTGCAGCGAGGACATTTTAACGGACTCGCCAGCTGTGGCAGATGTGGCTCGTCATGGGTGCTGACGGTGGCGCCTTTCGACAGGCCATGATGGGCTGTCGATGGCTGCTGTCGTGCGGCCGGCAGACACCGTGAGACAGCGGCTGACTCATCTTGCGTCTGGAAGGTACACCGCGTCATGCCCCACAATACAAGGAGTTGATCCATGTTGCCAGGAGCTGATTCGGCAGGATCTGTAAGGAGAGGTCCCAGATATTATCCCTTAAGTATTAGGCATGGGATTAGGGGGGAAATCCTTACAATGTTGATCACATCGGTCTCGCGAGCGATCTTGCGCCAGAGAAGGCGGACGGCCTCCCTTCGACAGAGGGTGTCGTGGCACGCGTCGGGGAATATGGGTGCAACGACCGGGGGGGGGGGGGGGGGGGGGGGGGGGTGTTTGAGGAACGAGCGGGTAGCAGTGCGCAGAGCCGACGGCGGTGACCGCCGGCGTCGGCGGGGGTCGCGGTCAGACGCCTCGTCCTGTGTCGTCTCTCATCGCACCCTACCTTCTAATGACTCGGAGAACTCCCATCTGGAAAGCGCTTCGCGGTATTTGCGTCAACGAGATCGGCTCGATTATGTGACCCCGGTCATATAAACGAGCGAGATATGATCGAGTACACCCTGTACGGCACAGCAGCGGGCGGCGAAGCGGGGCCCATCGTCACCTCTCACATTTTGCCGCCCAGGCCCGCTCGCAGCACCTCTTGGCAGAATCGCTGGTGCATGCACCGTGCTGCGACAGGCTCCAGCGTGACAGTGGAAGGCTTCACGAACAGTGTGATCGGGGGTTCTCTCGGGATCTCTGACCACTTCGAGGGAAGAACAGGCACCGGCTGAGCGCTTCGGACTGTTCTTGACAGAGATGACCTGAGATAAAGGGCCAACCTGCGAGATCCGATGAAAAAACAAGAGTGTTTTGACCAACCAGCGTTCGTAGCGAGAGCAGTTGTGGCCATAGCCAATCATCAGGTTCCTCCGACAGACGTGTTGCAGCACGCCATTGGTCAGCCCTCTGCTGCGAGCATGCGATTGGCCCTTGCTCTTGTACACTTGCTCTTGCTCTTGTCCACATGGGACAAAATTCGGAAAACTGCAATACATATCTAGATACGTAAGCAGTGAGACATCGTTGCTATATGAACAGTTATCCTGATGAGGAAACGATCGTTCAGCCCCCGGGAAACACTATATCAGTCTATGCATGTATTAGGCACAAGTCTTTCCCTAAGCATGACGTTTAAGTCAGCTCTCGTCCAAGTCCATAGGAGTTAGAATCGTCCTATTCGTGGATATACTGGCCAGGAAAGGTTGCCTACAAGTCATCCTGTCCATTGAACTATTTACTGTCAACCAGACGCATGCTGGATGCTCCTGCCGCTTCGCCTGCAGCATCTCGCCGGATCTGAACCTGACGAAAGCCCGAGCCCGGAACGCCCGGGTGTCTGCTCGACATATGCGCGCCCCGCCGCGTTCGGACAGCCCGGCGTCGAGTCGGGGCGTTTCTCGGGAGCGCATTCGCGACGTTCTGTTCAACCGAACCGTCAGTGCTGGATAGTGGCGTCACTGCCGCGTTCTTACATGAGAGATGCTCCCGAGGACAGCATACGTCATGTTCTCTGCTCTGGTGTACTCTCAACGGCGTTCCGTTATCGATTCGTTGTCTCATTGAGAGGGCTTCCTGGGCGTTTCCTGGCCTGCAATGTGTATTTCCTGGGCCAAATAACCAGCATAAAAACCGGGTTATTGTCCACAGGAAACGGTCCGCGGCCGACGCCGCCGACGCGGTGCCGACCGCGATCGCCAGCTCAGGCTAAAAAGTCGCGCACCAGCTGGCACCGCGTGGCGGCGTGGCGGCGTGGCGGCTTGGCGGCGTGGCGGCGTGGCGGCAGCGATGGCTGTGGAGGCGGCAACGGAGTCGGCTGGCCTCCGCACCCACCCATCAGCAGCAGCACCACCCTCACCGCCGCCACCACCACCACCAACCCCGCCACCGACCACTGCAGACGGCGCGCCGACGCCGCCGCCGCCGCCGCCGCACTCGGCAGAGGCACCGGAGCAGCGCCTCAACCGCCGCCGCCGCCGCCGCCGCGGCGTCGGCCGCCCCCCCCACACGTTGCGGACGGCGGCGGCAGCGGTAGCGTCGGCGGGGCGTGTCGCCACGGCACCGCGGCCCGCGCCGGCCTCCCCCGGCTCCGTGGCCGCGGCAGGCGGCCACCCCCCCCCCACCAGTGGTGGTGGCGGTGGCGGCGGCGGCGGGCGCGGGGAAGGCCTGGGAGGAGGCGGGGGCGGGGGACGCCAAGACGTGCGCGCCGCGGCCGGTGGCGAAGGATGCGTCAGCGTACGTACGGATGCGCAGTGTCTTGATGTCAAGGGGCTTGTTGGACAGGGCTGGCCGGCCGTAAAGTGCTTGGTCGGCTTGGCCACTGTCGCCAGCCGGACGCCGACAAAGGCACCGTTGTCCCATTAGCGCTCCTTGGCCTGGAATCGGGCCAGGGTCTTCTTGGTCAGCTCCTGGAAGCTCTCGTCGCCGCCGTTGAACAGGTCGTCCACGAAGGCGCCGGTCATGCCCTGGAGCATTGCAGTGGTGGCCCGCTTGGCAAACATAGCGGGGTCGGAGATGAGGGGAACCATCCCGAAGTCGCCACGGAGGTGGGTCGACATTGTGTCACCCCAGTAGTCCCCCGCGTCACACATACCGTAAAAGGGAAGGATGAGGAGAAGTACCTCATCGTCGGCCAGGCCGAACAGCTCCCGGTCGGCTGGGCACGGGTCAAGGTAATTTTCCCGCGTGAACCCCTCCTGACTCTGAAGGTAGGCCTGGGTGATATCGTGGAAGAAAATGCGGAAGTCGTTGTTGATTGAGGTCGATATGATGATACGGGTGGAGCGTTGTCGCAGCGTCGCGGAGCTGTGCACTACGAAGGCCTTAGCCTTGTCCGACTGGCCCTGCGCCACGTTACGTGCCTTGGGCTGCTCCTCGGGGTTGTCGAACTCCTTGAGGGTGCAGACGAAGCGGCCCTTGATGACGTTGGCACCTGGCGGCAGTTCACACCGCTTAGTCTTGCGGCTGCCACCCTAAACCGGGCGGTCTTAAGGCGGGCGTCGCCCGACGGCACGTCCACGGTGAGGTGGATGGACGCGTGCTCGTTGGTAAGCCCGGGCATCTCCGGCACCTGATTGCGGCGGCGCAAGGCCTCGGTGCCGGCCTCGTGCACTTTGCATAGCAGCTGCTCGACGCGCCTGCCGCGGCGACCGTGCCGCCGCCGCCCCCCACGCACCCCCTGGACGATGATGACGACGGGCCCCCTCCACGCCGTCCCCCCCCCCCCTCGTCCCCTCCATTCCCCCACCCCCCCTCCCCCGATGATGACGCGGCGGCTGTGGTGGTTATCTGGGCGTAAGCCCACACCAACGGGGTACCTTATCCTCCTGAAGGAGATGGTGGGGAACCCGGGGAATAAACCCTGGAGTCAGAACCGCCGGAACGTAAAGCTCCACGCGAAGGCGGAAGCGTCCGGGACGGGGAACACGAGGGTAACGCAAGGTTCATTTTTTGTGAGGGGGAAGCAACGGGCACAGCCCCACGCGCAGATATCCCTTTTTGGCCCGCCGGTCCAGGGCCCGCTGTGGGACCCCGGAGTGCGGACCAACACTCCCTACACTAAACACCCAATCAAAACACTCAGAACCCTCCAACACATCTCTCCACGCAAAACACGCTCAGTGGAGGAGTCTCACTAAATCTCGGCCAGATTGAAGCGGAAATAGCCTGCCCTAGGAAACTTCCCTTCACTGGCCAGAAGGCCAATTCCAATCGGGCGGGCGTAATCGCTCTACCCGATATTATCTTATCTTCCCCCCCATTCATGGGGGGATCCAGCGAGGATGACGTGGCGTGCCCCTCCCGAGGGAGGAGCGACCCCCTCCAGCCCCCGATTGGTCAGGGGCAGGGGTCGCCACGATCCGCTTCCCCCTGAAGGGCGATGCCCCTAGCCCGAGGGGTGCGGAAGCCCCCACACTCCCCACGCCTTAAGGCCACGCGTCCCGTGTGGCATATGCCGACACTGACGAGAAGGGGTCGTGTGACGCACCCCTCAAAGGGGGTGCCGCTTTGGGACGGCCATCGCACCCCCTCCCCGCCCTGGGCAACCCCCTTCAGGAGGGTGCCCTCAGACGGAGCGCACGGGGGGTGCACACACGCACCCCCTGCTTGCCGCTCTTCACCCGGGGTGGCCAACCCACGTGCCCCCATCCGGGGGCACCGGGCCTGCGCCGAACGGGTGCGACCCGGGTTTTCCCGGGCGTCTTTGCCCTTCGCACCCTCATACGAGGGTGCAACCGCGGGATCTGTGGGGGAGAGAGAGTGTCACCCCCCTTCTCCTTGTCGACCTCGTCCTTGGCTCCACCATACGGTGGAGCCACCGGCCTCCATGTGGGACCCCACCGTTTTCGGCGGGGCACCTTGGCCCTTCGCGTTACTCGCCCCCCCCCTCCCCCCTTTAAAGGGGGGTCTCCGCTCGGAGTGTGCCGGCCTTCCGGGCGGCCACCATCGGCTCCTCTGTGCGCCGCCCCTGCGGGCGCGCACCTCTTCCTCGGCGCGCCGCCGCTGCGGGCGCGCACCTCTTCCTCGGCGCGCCGCCGCTGCGGGCGCGCACCTCTTCCCCGGTGCGCCGCCGCTGCGGGCGCGCACCGTTGCTGTGGTCCGGCCGCTGTGGGCCGGCGTTGTCGTGGCCGCGCTGCCGCTGCGGGCGCGCGGCTTTGCTGTTGTCCGGCCGCTGTGGGCCGGCCTTGTCGTCCTTCTTGCGGCGCCGCTGTGGGCGGTCGCCGTTTGTCCGGCCGCTGCGGGCCGGCGCTGTCGTCGTGGCTGCGCCGCCGCTGCCGGCGGACCTCTTCCTCCCCGTCGCGCCGCCACCAATGGCGGGCGCTCGTGGTACCGTCGCGCCCCCTCTGTGGGCGGGCAACTTCTGGGCGGACGCGTCGCCGCTGTTGGCGGGCGCCTGTTTTCCTGTTGCAGGGCCGCCCTTCTGGGCGGCCGCTATGTCGTCTCCGGGGGACCACCCCCCTATGGGGGTGGATGATGTACCGGAGGGTGACCGTGGGTCAACCCCTGATGGGGTTGACACCTACCTGGGCGTACCCCTCATCGCTATCGATGAGGACCGGTACGACTCAACCAGGGGTCCCCGGTCATCTAGTATTTCACACCTACGGTATCAAGCCGTCGGTGTACTCCCGATGGTTAACATCTGGCGCAACCTGCGCATGCAGTACGGCACGGTTTATACCGTGTCGGAGGTGCTGCCATCGGACTTACCCTTTTACAGGGGTCGGCTCGACATAGACCTCCTTAAGGGGGTCGAGGAGACACTGGCGGGTCCCCCCTTTACAGGGGAGGGACCATGCACTGACCTCCGGTACTACCCGGGGCCCATCCCCACTCTCGGCATGGACGACCCCGGGTATTATACCCGGGGTGCTCCGGCGGAGTGGCGCCTACGGGAATTTCCTGGACTCCTCATTAATGGGGAGCAGAAGGAGTACCATAACGTCCCCACCCCTATGAGGGGGAGTCTCTATCCGGCCGTGCCCCCGTGGTGGTCCTCCTTGGAGGTCCCACGGGGAATGGCTTGCCGTCTTCCGTCGTTCTTCCTTCTACGGGGAAGTCTTCTTGTCCGCTCCCCTTTAGGGGGGCGGGAGAATGCCATGGCCTCCACTTCCTGGCTGGTGGAGGTGGCGGACATCTTTTTGTCCGCCGTCACGTTTCATGGCCATTTATGGCTCTTGAACGAGCCCTTTCTTGAGGCTATTTCTGCGTTGGACACTTCCCTCCTCCTTAAAGAGGAGGACTCTGCCAAGGCGGGTCTCTTTGACGAGGCCCTTCAACTCCTTCGGCGGGTGAGGTCGCTCGTACCTGACGAGCGCCTCCGCGATCAAGACGGCCGCCGTGGACTCGTCATGGTCTCCCGGGAGCTTTCCCCCGGGGATCAGCGGCTCCTCCTTATGGAGGGGCTTGACATCCCGACCCTCCCTCACAGTGAGGGTGTTACTGCATCCACTCGGGTTCCCAACCCCGAGGTGCAGATGTGCCGGGAGGGCCCAAGGCTCTTCCCCGAGTAGGGGGAGGTCATCCCTCCCGGGGAGCGTCCCTCCCATACGGGAGGGGGCTCCTCCCTCTGGGGGTCCGACCGGATCCCCTGTGACCCAGCCCGGCCGCCGGGGGCAGGAGCTCCTCGCGCTGGCGCGGGAGCCACCACCGGACAACATGCGGCGACCTCGGCCTGGAAAGGCCGGGGTGGGGCTTCCTCCCGGGGAGCTTCCGGTCGAGGCCGAACTGGCCTTGATGCGGGTTATGGGGGTAACCGTCTGGTTGCCCCCCCGAGGGTCCCACCCTTTCGGTGGAACCCGGAACTTCGTCTGGATGTTGGGGGCACTATGTCCCCCCAACTTTTGTTTGGGATGAGGGCCTCCTTTGGGGAGGACCTCCCGGCCAAGTTTACCTTTGCCACCCAGTCAGTATTGACTATGGCGTTATTCCGAGCCTATACAGGCTTGGCCAACGACATGGCTGGCGTATTGGCGGGTGCCTCCCTCCCCCAACGCCAGGCCGCTTTAGCGGACCTGTCGGCGGAGAATCTCACGACGCGTATGCATCGTGAGTTGGGGGTCGCGACTTCTGAGACGCGGGCCCTGGTGGACATGCAAGCCCTCCACACCCAGGCACTACGGGGTCGGGCTTCATCACGGGCTACTCCTTATGGAAAGGCCGCGGCAGCCGCATATGGTTGGGCCCCCGCTTCAACGGGGGCCCGCTCTTCGGGTACCGACCGTGGGGAGGAGTTCCAGGCAGGTCCGTACCGTTCCCCCGCGTATGGGGCCTACCCCCCTTCATCCCCCCGTTATCGGAGGTATTGAGGGTTGTACTCCCCGGCTTGAGCCGGGGTGCTTTGTTTCTTTTCAATAGGAGTTTACCCCGAGGGGCAATGTTTGCGTAGGTCCGCGGGAGGACATGTAAAGACGGCTTCCATCAGAGTAAAAGCTTTTGCCCCTTACTTCTTAGTGCCGTTGCATAAAAGAAGATGCCACTCGGGGTAACCCGAATTTTAAGCTTCCTTCTTCTGCAATATTTTCGCACGGCTTCAGCCGGCAAACCCGTTGCTAGCCGCCAGGTATCATCCTGGGGGCCATAGCCAAACCAACGTATGCGTAATTCAAGCCCGCCCTCCACATTAAAGCGGTGGTCCACAAACTTCTCGAACACGTACTCTTTGCCATCCCCTGTACTCGGGGAGGGCTGAGCCACTTTAAAGTTGGCTCGTGTTGCCTCGGCACGTGCCCAGGCAGGATGGCCTGCTTGGGGTGCCGGGGCACGAGTGGCATGGTCACTCGTAACCGTTCGGATCCCTGAAGGGGTCTCCACAGTGAAACGTCGCCCATCGGTCCTCAAGACCATGTAGGGGCCCACGCTCTTATGAGCGAGTTTAGACCTCTTACGGGTATGGGAGGCCAGGAAAACCCAGTCTCCCTCCCGTAGGTCCTTATTCTTCTCCGCGACAGTGGCGTCAAAGGTTTTCTTATACGCCTCCTGCGCCTTGGCCAGGTGCTTACGCACCTGGGGGATAATACTCTTCAGGTCTTCCACAAACCGTAAGGATGCGGTCTGGGAGTCCTCATCCTCGCCTTCCCCCAAGTCCTCCTTCTCCTTAAGGGGACGGAGCTTCGGGAGGCGCTCGACCCCCATTGTTTGGAGCCTCCTTTGGCTCACAAAAATGAGAGGGGCCTGCCCAGTGCTAGATTGCACTTGAGTGTTATAGGCCGTTGTCAGGAGTGAGACATAACGGTCCCACTCTTTTGGGTGCTCCGCGGTATAAACCCGGAGCTGCCTCATAATAGTGCGATTATTTCGCTCCACCTGCCCATTTGTTTGGGGGTGGTAAGGCGTCGTATACTTCGCCTCAATCCCTAGGAGTCCTAAGACCCCCTGGAAAAAGACGGAAGCAAACTGCGGACCGTTATCGGTCAGCGTTGAGTCGGGTATGCCATAAGACGCTACCCAGACGTCAATAAAGGCCGAAGCCACTGCCACCGCGGTAATCTCCTTCATGGGGACCGCCCGGGTCAGCTTACTAAAACGGTCCACCATAACAAGTATAAACCTGTTACCGTTTTCAGAAGCGGGTACGGGTCCAGGAATATCCACCGCCAGACTGGCGAAGGGCTCGTTGGCTGGGAATAGCTTGAGCGTAGACGTATGCCTACGCTCATCCAGCCTATTCCGAGCACACCCTGTGCACTGGGAGACGTGTTTGTACACGTCTACAATCATGGTGGGCCTGTAGACCCCACGCCTCAGCGTGGCGTACATCCGGCGAGCCCCAGGATGGGCCGCCAATGGTAACTCATGGTGGTACGTCATGAGACGCTCCCGTAGAGATGTGGGGATCACCATCTGAGTGGTGTCCAGGAAGAACGACCTCCGGCATAGTATTCCGTCTTCGTTCTCGAAGAAGAAAGCCTTCCTGGCCAATTCTGGGTCATGGGGAGGTACCGACTCCCATTCCTTCCCAGTTGCATGCAGAAGGTGTCCTCAGCCTGAGTTTTTATAAGCTCCTCTACCGTAAAAGGCCCCAAAGGGCGATGCTTCTCGCTCCGCCCGGCCAAAGCCCGAGCAGACCTGGTCACCGTGGCGAGGACCGGAAGGTCCTCATCTACAGGAGCCCTGTCAGGCTCGTCCGTGGGCAAGCGTGACAAAGCGTCGGCCACCTTATGGTCGGCCCCCGGTTTATACCGGAGTTTGTAGGTAAACTCAGACAGCCGAAGCCGCCAACGGTTAATCCGTATGTTTGGGCTATTCGTAGCCAACACCGACAAAAGGGCACGGTGATCACACCTTATTACAAATTCCTCCCCTTCAAGGTAGGATCGCAGGTGTGTCACGGCCCATACGACATCGAGCGCTTCAATCTCGGTGACGTGATAATTTCTCTCGGCCGGGTTCAACGGCCGGGAATAATACCCTACGGGGAGGTCTTCCCCGTCAGGCTGCTGTTGTAATAGACAACAGTGTAGCACAATAGGAATCCGTCGCACGTCCACTCTCAGGGAACACTCACCAGGGGGGATCGACACCAACGTCACCGGTAGGCCAAGGTTGCTGTCCTTGGAGCGCAAGCCACGGGACCAAGATGGGAGCCCAAATGGGAGGGGTTTGTTGTTCTACCTTGGCCGGTGGTGGATTCGCCGCCGGCCCCCTCGTTATAAACCCTCGGAGACACTACTAACTACCCTCCACCCCAAGATGCAAGTCCCTCTGGTCATACGTAACACATAGATACCGTGACCAGTCCGGACTCTCAAATTGTAAGCCAAGGATTAGAAGTAGCCCCCCTAATACTAGGGTCACAATACGGACAACCATATTGCTACATATCCCCCCCTTAGATTCGGCCCGACCTCTGGTCGAGTTTCATTCGGGTTTCCGAATGTAAGTGGGTCGCGTGACCGTTTACCAGTCGGGTGGGGCTTTGCGCCCTTTCGCGACAGACACCCCTTTTCGAGGTTGTCTGAGGGGGGTGCCCCCCTTTGTGTGGTATACACACGATCCGTTTTCCGGACCGTGAACTTCCCGATGCGGGTTTTTGTTCACGACCCCCCTTTACGGGGGGGGGGGTGGGTGCAAGTGGATCCGCCACCAGGTGTCTGGTGGTAGGGGCGCCCCTCTCGTGTGGCCGAGTGAGTGGGGGGCGGGGGCTGCCCGCGTTGCGCGGGGGCGCTTGCGGGGTGACCCGTTCGTGGTTGCCCCGTACGGGGGTGTGGCCCAGCCCGCCCAGGTGCCTGGGTGGAGAGTGTTCATAGCTCCGTGGGGCGCGGGTTGACCCGCGCACTTGCGGCGCTTCTCGTGGCCATTTGTGGTCATAAACGCGGGTGCCCGCGCTTCCCTGGCTCGTCCTGGCGGTCCCACCGTACCGGGTCGTAGCCGTCTACGGCTTGTGGGCGCGGGGGACTGTGCCACCCGTTACCATGTCCTATCCTCAGGTGCTTGAGGAGGAGGAAGACCTCCTGATCGGGGAGGAGATGGAGGACGACGCGCCTGTCGGTCCTACCGCCGCGCGTTACGGGGCGAGCTCGTAGGAAGACGACGAGCCTGTGGCGTCCGGCCGTGTGTCGGCCGGAGGACTGTCGTCCGTGTGCAGCGCCACGACGGTGCCGTCGGTAGGCGGTCAACCCGGCGGTCAACCGCGCGTGGCTGCTGCTACCCCCTCTCTGCCGGCTGCCCGGATGGAGCCTGGTGCCGGTGCCGGCTCGCCGCAGATACCTCAAGATGGCCCGCCCTACGGCAGAAGTGGCGATTCCCGGCCGACTCCGGCTGGGCAAGGTGGTCCGGGTGTCCGGACGGCGATTCCTTCAGGCGATCCCGACGTTGACGTGGGTGGTGGTGGCGGTGCGACACCCGGTGCGGCGAGTCAAGACGGTGCGGATGCCCGCACGGCCGGTGCTTCGGCTCCGGAGGCTGTCCAAGTGCCTTCCCCTTCCGAGGCGGGGGCGACGTCGACGGGTGGTGCCGGCGCCGGTACCCTACCCGCGGTGCCGCGGGCGTCGAGCGGTCAAGACGCTCCTTCCCCCATGGCGGTTGACACCGGGAGCTACTCCGGGCGGGTGCCCGCCCTACTTCTTCCTCCTCGTCCCCGTGCCCCGGCGCCGGTGCATCTACCCGTTGGGCTTCCGCCGGCGCCGGCGCTTCTTCCTGGGCCGGCCCGGGCTGCCCCGTTGGGCGGCCACGTCGGCCTGGTCGGTGGCGGCGTCGCCTCTGCGGGTGGCGGTACCACTTCCGCGGGGGGCGGTGCCGCCTCTGCGGTGGGACACCCCCCGTTGTCGGTCTCCGAGCTGGTGGATCGGGTGCGTAGCCTGACGGTGCAAGAAGCCATGGACTGAGGCGGTCGGATGCGGGTGGACTTCCACCCGCCGGGCCGTCGTGGAGGTACCTCCCGTCCGGTCTCGTTGGACCCCTGTTGGGAGCAGGAGCTGGCTCGGCTGGTTGCCCAGCCTGACGCGGTTCGCGTCGAACATCATTGGGTACTCAGCCAGCCGGAAGACCGGCATGCTCAACTCTGGCGCGCCCGGGTCGGGCGGCCTGAGGCTACTCTGCACCCCGCTTTCGGGGTGTGCGACTTGGTTGCCCCCGCGCTGCCGCGGGAGGTGGATTACCCTGCGGGTGCCCGCGGGGTGGCTGCTTCTCAGACCCCTGTGGCCTTCGGGCAGCTTGTGCCTGGTACCAACCGGTATCCCGGTTTGGACTACTACCCGGGGGATCCCCCGTATCTGTGGTAAACGCCGCCCTTCCCGACCATGGGTGGCTTGAAGTCAGCTTCAAGCTGGCGTCGAAACCATGGTGTCATGGCGGACCCTTTCCGCACGGATATAACGTGCGCGTTGCAGACCGGCAACGGTCGTGCTCCCGTGTACACTCTGTTGCGCCCACCTGGGTGGCAAAAGGGGTGGGAGCCCGCCCCGGCTTTCCGGTTTGACACCGGTCCTTGCCTGCGCTACTTCGTCAGTGTGCTGGCCGCTCGGCCCACGCATGTGCTGCAGGGTGTCTTCACCCTCGAGGTTACCCTCGGGCAGGTCTCTTCCTTCCTGTTGTCGGCCCGCCGACAGGGTCGGCTTTTCCATTTTCCGACGGGTGTCCGTCGGCACCTTGGGGAGCTGAGCGTTACCGCCATTGCAACTGGGACGGGGTTAACCCGTGAGCTGACTGCGCTCGTGGCCGTTCACGATGCCGTGAACTTGTTGGCGGTGGCGACCTTGCCGCCGTTCCGCGACGCGCAACCGGGAACGCTCCGGCTGCCTCGTCACTCGCTACGTATCCGCCGAGTTATCTCGGGTGAGGATGGATACCAGGGGTGGGCATCCACCGCGTCGGTACCAGGCCTGGGTATTCCCGTGGTTCTGCCCGACCCTCTCCAGGTGGGAACCCCCTGGTTTGGTACCCTGACTCCTATGGGGACGAGTCGCCGTCGCCGTGAGTGGGACTCTACTGGTGGGGGCCGCGAGGCGTATCGTCATCGTGGGGGGTTCCACCGGGTTCCCGGTGGGCGTTCTGCCCAGGAGTCTGGTCCTCCTTCACGGTCGTACCGTGCTCCTTACCAGCGACCGCCGTCTCCGGCGGTGGCGGTGTCCACTCCTCCGGCTGTAGCTCCGGTGCCTCCGGTGGCATCGCCGGCTCCCGTCATGCCCGACGGGGGCCCTCGCTTGTGGTACGAGGGCGTTAACGCCCTTCTCTCTCGTGAGTTGACGGAGGCGCTTCCGGTTCGCTGGGGGGACATCCCCCCAGCTGCTGCGCTGGTCGGTACCGCGCGTTGCCTCGGTTGGGTGCTCAACCGCCTACAGATGGCTCTGGATGCTGTGCAGGCTGGTGACAGCACTCTGGCGCATCTTAGCGCTGAGGTAGCTCAAGCGCTCAACCGGCATGAGATAGCCGACGGTTGGAGTACGGAAGTGTACGCGGCGACGCGTGACTGGCCTCCCTCGGGCAGTGGGTCTACCCACTGAGAAGTGCTATCGCTTGGGAGGGTGAGGGACCCGGTGGCCCTTGTGGTGGCCGGGTAGGAGTGAGTATAAACTCATCCCCTTCGGGGGCATTGCTTGCCTCTGTTTGTTGACCTGGGGATTACCCCTTCTGGCTCAGTGGTGCCTTGCCTCCCGTCCAACTTCTTCCAGTTGTTCACTGCTTGGGGAGGTCATCCTCCCTTACTCTGTGTCTTGGCTTAGGGAGGCCATCCTCCTTCGCAAGCCCCCTGGTTACTTGACCGGTGGGTGGTAAGCGCTTCATGTAGCAACCCAGCCGGTACCGGCTGAGGATGTTCTGGCTTCGGCGCTGGTGTGACATCATTCACACTGATGCGTTGGATCTCCGTATCGGAGTGTAAAATAACAGAGTGGTCATCTCTGTGGAGAATCTGGTACGGTCCCTTGACCGGTTGCATGAGCTTGTTCCCCCGGAATTTCTGGTGTCTGATGTAGACCCAGTCACCTGTCATCAGGGTAGCATTGCGCACCTGTAGCCGGGCGTCGAAGTTCTTCTTGAATCGAAATTGTGTACGGTCAAGGGCGTTCTTGAGTTTCGGTATCATCCACGATAGCTTGGCCAACCAAACTAGGTGTATACGTTCGGCCGGTCGGCCCTTCGGTGTATCATACCGAGTGCACCTGCCTGGCGGCAGCGTCAGGTTACCGACGCCTGGTGGCATGACCCACTCCAGTGGGGCAATGTTCGTGCTCCGATGTGGCCTGGCATTGTATGCCAGGGTGAGTACGGACAGGAGCCTGTCCCAAGTGTTCGTGTGCTCTGCCACGTAGCACTGTAGCATCTTGACGATGGTGCGGTTGAACCGCTCCACCTGCCCGTTGGATTGCGGGTGGTAGTCGGATGCCCGACGTGGTTCGATCCCGAACATGCCCATGACCTTCGTGCAGAATGCCGACGTCAGGTTTGCTCCGTTGTCGGAGAGGAGTTGCTTCATGACTCCGTATGCACTGATCCAGTGGTCAACCACTGCGTTCATGATCGTGTATGCCGTATCATTCGGGATGGCTGCCGCTCGTGACAGCTTAGTGAAGCGGTCAGACATGACCAGGATGTACCTGTTCCCTTCTTCCGTTACCGGAAGTGGCCCGAGTATGTCGATAGCGACTTGCTCGTTGGGCCCATCGGGTGCGAATAGCTTCATGGCAGACGCCTGCCTATGTAGACTCATGCGGTTACGTGCACAGGGGTGGCATCCCCTTACGTGGTCGACCACGTCGACGGCCATTGCTGGCCAGTAGAATAACCTTCGCACTGCTGCGAACATACGTGAACCCCACGGGTGTCCGGCTGTAGGGTTCTCGTGTTCCCGTTCCATGACGGCTGGCCGTAAGGACACGGGAACCACGACTTGATGTCGTCCATCGGCGGGTGCCCGCCGGTATATGAGTCCGTCTTCATTCTCGGAGAAGATGCCGGCCGTACCGGCCAGGAGGTTAGCACGATGACGTCTACAGTCATCGTCATTGGCTTGTCCCTCGCGGAAGTCCGTGAGAGTCAGTGGGCATGCTCGGTGCGCCATGGTATGGTCAACCATACCTTGGGTGGCGTTACCCACCATGCAGACCGGTACCACCGGGATGTCTTCGTCCACCGGGCGGGTATCCCCGCTTGGGGTGTCGAGTCGGGACAATGCGTCTCCGAGGTGGTGGGTTGACCCGGCCTTATACACGGTACGGTAGTCGTGCTCGGCCATCTTCAGCCTCCATCGGGCTAGCCTCCCGTGACTATCGGAATCCTTGTCACCAAGGTTGAGGAGCCATCGTAGGGGTTCGTGGTCGGACCGCACGATGAACCTGGAGCCCTCCAGGTATGGACGGAGTAGTTGCACTGCCCATATAACCCCGAGGCACTCACGCTCGGTGGCCCTGTAGTTACGTTCAGCCGGGTTGAGTGTCCGGCTGAAGTACCCTACCGGACGTAGGTCCGGGATAACGTTATCGGTACCGATCAACGTCTCTCCCTGTAACAGGGTGCATCCCACTTGTGTATCGCACGCATCGACATCGATGACGAAGGTACCCCGTCTGTGCGGTAGCGCAAGGACGGGTGGGGACAGTAGGGCTCGCTTCGGCGACTCGAATGCCTCCTCTTCGCTAGGCGAGGGGGGTTGGAGTACCTTGGGCAAGGTACTGCTCGTAAGAACCGTTAACGGTTTAGCTATCCGAGCGAAGTCCTTGACGAACCGTCGGTACATGTTGCACATCCCCAGAAAGCTCTTGAGCTGCGTCTGGGTGTTAGGGAACCGGGCATCCCGGAGTGCCCCGGGTATTGGCTTCGAGTACCCCTAGTTCATCAGGGGTTATCTGGTGGCCCAGATACTCGACCGTCTGTTGGAAGAAGGCGCACTCCTTCAGACGCAGGGTTACCCCGGCGTTCCTCAAGAGGGTGAGTACCTCGTCAACATGTTGTACATGGTCATCCATGTTACGCGAGAAGACGATGACGTCATCGAGGTACACTAGGCAGTTACGCCATTTGACTCCCGACAGTATAATGTCGATAGCCCGCTGGAATGTAGCGGGGGCGTTGGACAATCCGAAGGGCATCCTTAGGAACTCGTACACGCCACTGTGACAGACGAACGCCGTCTTGGGGATATCCTCGTCCGCCACCGGGATCTGCCAGTATCCGGCATTGCAGTCGATGGTGGTAAACACCGTAGCTTCCCCCAGGGAGTCGATGCATTCATCCATCCTTGGTAAAGGGTATGAGTCTTTCTTGGTAACCAAGTTGAGGCGTCGATAATCGATGCAAAACCGAGGGGTTTGATCCTTCTTCGGTACGATAACGACTGGGGCACCCCACTCCGACATCGAAGGTCGTATCACCTTCGCTTCGCTCATCCTCTTCACTTCTCCATCAACGATCTCTCGTTGCATAGGTCCCGCTCGGTGCGGTTGTGACCGGGCGGGGCGTGCGCCTGGTACCAGGTCTATACGATGTTGGGTTGCCGCAATGGTACCCAAGGCCCCGCCTGTCCACATGACGTCATGCTTTCTTAGCATCCGTCGTACCCCTTCGGCTACCGAAAAGGGAAGGTGGTCGAGGTCAGCCTCGGCCAGGGCCTTCAGTGCTTCTTGGTCCTTCGGCGGAATATCCGCCGGTAATGATGGTCGAATAGGCTTCCCGACGTCGGGATCGTCCTGCTCGGGTGTGTCGGCGACCGCCAGCACTTCAAGTGGTTCCACTTGGCCCCCCTCGTCTGGGGTAAGGATGTCTCTTTCGTACAGCTCGGCGATTCCGAGGATAGTTCCCTTCGGGAGGGTGACTGCCTTACGGCGATAGTTCGCCATCACTAGGAGGGACGACCCTCCTGCTGGGAGGTCTACGATACCGTTGGCCATGGTCAACCCATGGCGCTTGTACGTCCGCAGGTTGGACCGGACTCTGCGGATGCCTGCGAGGTCGCAGTTAACCGGGAGGACTGTCTCCGACAACGGCTCAAAGCGAGTTCGCTTGGCCAACCGAAGTGTCTTTGGCTCGACGCTTGCGTACACCTCAGCCACGTTAACGTGGCTCCCTTGTAGCGTCAGGTCCCTGACGATAGCCGTATGTCCTCGCTTGGTCCCGTCGGCTTCTTGAAGCTCGACGGTCCTCCGGCCTGGCCGGATTGCATCCACGTGAACGTTGATGAAGGTGCACCCCAGTATGCAGGGCACCGATAGGGTCTCACACACCAGGAAGTCGACTTCCGTGGTGAGTTCTCCGATGGTAACTCGCAGCGACATCGCTGCGGTCGTACGAATGAGGCGACCATTCGCGTCCTTGATGGTGGGTCCCCGAGGCACTCTGACTCGTGGAAGCCACTTGTCCGGGAGGGTATCCTTCCGGATAAGGTTGGGTCCAGCCCCTATATCCAGTACAGGGTAGTACGATCGTGTCGACTGGGGGTCAACCCCCAGTGTGGCTGATACCTTGAAGTTCTCCAAGGTGAACAGCACGTCGCCTACACCGATATCCGGTGTAGCTCGGGCGTCCTGAACAGGGCCCTTGTCTGGTTCCATGTGACGGGTCTTCCCGTCCTCTCCTCCCAACCTTGGTGGTTGGTCATCAATCCCTTGACGCCGTGTCGTCGGGGCCGAAAGGTGTACGCGGGGATTGATGCGGCGCCGGCTCAAACGCGCTCGCCGTGGGGCTTTCCCTGCGGTACTCCGGGGTGGCTTGCTTGAATTACCCCAGCGCCCCGCGGTCATCCTTCCCCTTACTCGCTTCCCGCCCTTAGTATGGTGCTGTCCGCCGGGACATCCGGCTGAGGAGGTGCCTCCTCGACGGCCAGTACTCCGCCTGGGGCTGGCTGCCTACCCGGTGCGGGTCCGGGTGCTCTGGCGGGATACCCCCCGGTGGATGCCTTGCGTTGCGCCGCTGCCCGCCGAGACTCCTCGGGGATGAGTGGGCAGGCGGACACCCAGTGCTGAGGATCCCCACATAACATAAATCCGGACGTGCCGGTTCCCCGTTGAGCTCGCATCGGGGTCGCCCCGTAGCTGCGGTTGCCTCCCTCGGGCGCCCGAGTGCCTGCTCCCTGGTAGGCCTTGGGTCCTTGGGTCAACCGGAACATGGAATCCCCCAACCGGTTGGGTCGGCCCGCAATCTGCGGAGGAGCCTCCGTGCGCACCGCCCACGTTGGCAAGGGTTGGTGAGGGTTACCCGTCACCGGGGAGTACCCCGTAGTCCGTACGTACGGGACGCGACGTCCCGTGCCCTCGCTGACCTGGAACTGGGTTCCAGCCGGGGCGATGTACGCTATCGTACCATGCTCATCAATCACCGGCGTCGCCGGTAGCAACAGGTGGCCCTGTTGGTCAACTAGAGGTTCATCCTCACCCGAAGGGGTATGTTCGGTCGCCACCAGTACCGGTGCGGCCTTCCGTTCCATCTTGTCTTGCCTCGGTACCGGGGTAAGATTGAGCTTGCTCCCCTCACCCTTGGGCTTTGAGGCAAGAGCACACTCCGGGTGAAGCACCCGGTAGGCGTCCCCCAGAGACTTGCACATATGCATCAGTCGACTGAAGTTCGTCCGTGCCGTGTTGGCGCCCCGTGCGGATATCCGCACGTAGTTGGGTACTCCTGCGAACAGTATGGCCCGTAGCTCCCCTTCTCCGAGGAGCTTCCCGAGCTCGTAGTAGAGCTCTTGAATCCGTCGTCCGAACATTTCGTCATCCTCCCAGCTCTGGGCGGTGGCAGTGCGCAGTGCCCGGTAGTGGTCCTCGCACTTGTAACTGCTCAGCAGCTCCTTGAAAATCCCACGGTACTTCATGGGGGTGGCCGCAACCCTCATTCCCGGCATCGGGGATGCCTGGCGAAGGATGCCTCGTACCCGTTCATCAACAAAGAACGGGAGGATCTCCAGGGCCAGCCCCTCGTTAACGAGGGCCTTTTCTGCGGCTGCCTTGAAGCTAGTCAAGAAGCCGATGACTGCCAACGGGCGTCCGTTGGGCCCCCCGAACATAGGGACTCCCTTCATTAGGGTCTGCATAGAGCGGATCACCCGATGCGACGTATTACGCATCGATTCCGATACGGTGGTAGAGCGGTCCTCCAAACGATAACGTTCCAGAGTCAGAACCGACCGGAAGACCTCGTTGACGATCTCCGTGTCAGCGTCCTGGATATTCAGTCGCTTAGCCAGTTGATGAGCAAACTCATCCGACTCCATCCGCTTCAGTAGGCTCGCAGTTACCTGCGCGGTCATAGCTTCCACCACTGAAGATGGTACTTCAGGCGTCGGCACCTCGGGAACCCGAGTTGCCTGGCCTCCTTCTGCTTGGGGATACTGTGAGAGAGTGCCCCCTCCCCCAATAACCGACTCTCCACCGGCGTAAGTATCCGCCGGGTCGTGTCCGCGGAGTCCGCTTCGGGTGCTCCCAGCGTATCGCTCCGTGTGACTCCGTTCCAACTCTGCCGACGAGTCGGACCCATACCCCATTGTGTCCGGGGGTTGTCCGGGAGTTGCTGCGCCGGGGTCGACCCCGAAGACTCCGAAAGTAGTCCGGCCGGTTCAAACCGTACCGGTGTGGGAGGACCACGACGGGGTCCCGTCGTGTGGCGTGTTGACATCAACACTGCCATTGCGTCCTCCGTCCGCTCTTGACGAGCGTCGAGTCCGGAAAACCGGGCCTCGATGCGGGCCAATGATGCCATCAGGGAATCCCCTGGTGAAGGAGGCGGCGGAGTGAGGTCGGTCGATGACAGTTGAGGCGGGCCCCCGCCTCCTGCCGTCCGAGCCGTGCCAAACGTCGATCCGGCACCGGAAAGCATTGGCGTCTCAATGTTGACGATCGGGTTCCCGATCCCGGTTCCCGTAGTCACCTCCGGAGTCGGCGTCGACGCCGATCCGTCATCTTGAACGTTCCCCGTCTCTTGGGTAGACATAGTCACACTCAGTCAACCGACGTAACAATCACCACGAAATAAGAGAGCGAGGGGGTAGATTGGAAAGAGTAACAGTAGATCACAGTCAAAGGTAAAAACTCAACACAATCGAACAGGTCGCAACACCACGAGTACAAGAAAAGGACCGGATCCTCATCCGTATGCCAGAGCCGAAGACGGCGTCACCACAAGGGTGACGGAAACCCGTCCCCTGCTGCTCCACCAATGTAGCACAATAGGAATCCGTCGCGCGTCCACTCTCAGGGAACACTCACCAGGGGGGATCGACACCAACGTCACCGGGAGGCCAAGGTTGCTGTCCTTGGAGCGCAAGCCACGGGACCAAGATAAGAGCCCAAATGGGAGGGGTTTGTTGTTCTACCTTGGCCGGTGGTGGATTCGGCGCCGGCCCCCTCGTTATAAACCCTCGGTGACACTACTAACGACCCTCCACCCCAAGATGCAAGTCCCTCTGGTCATACGTAACTCATAGATACCGTGACCAGTCCGGACTCTCAAATTGTAAGCCAAGGATTAGAAGTAGCCCCCCTAATATTAGGGTCACAATACGGACAACCATATTGCTACACAACAGCCAAGCTGCTCATAGCTCGCGTCCACGTCCACTGTATAGTGGCCGCCCATCCGAGGTATCGCTAATACTGGGGGTGATAGAAGCAGCCCCCGAAGCGCCGTGAAAGCGTTCCTCTCCACCTCTGTGGGGGGAGATAGCTTCGTAGGAAGCTTGGTACTCGTCAGCGCGGTTAGGGGCTTCGCTACTTTTGCGAAGTCCCGTTCGAAGCGCCGATAGACGCCGCACATCCCCAGAAAACTTTTCATCTGGGTTTGTGTACGAGGGTATTGTAACCCTCGTAGCGTTCTCGTATTTTTCTCGTTAACGAGAACGCGGCCAGGTCTTATGACATGGCCGAGGTAGTCGACCTCCTCTTGAAAGAGGTGGCACTTGTTGGCCTTGAGGGAGACCCCATGGGCCTTGAGGAGGGAGAGCACTGTCTCAAGGTGCTCCAAATGATCCTCCGTCGACTTGGAAAAAACAATATCGTCATCCAAGTAGACGAGGCATATCTGCCACTTCACGCCTGCCAGGATCATGTCCATGGCACGCTGAAAGGTGGCTGGCGCGTTGCACAACCCGAAAGGGAGGCGCTTGCATTGCCAAGTGCCAGAGTGGCACGTAAAGGCCGTTAACGGCCGGTCCTCCTTGGCTACCGGTATTTGCCAGTAGCCAGCATTGCAATCCAATGTCGAAAAGACGTTGGCGTTCCCGAGTGAATCTAAGCACTCGTCTATACGCGGGATAGGATATGCATCCTTCACCGTCATCTCATTAAGAAGACCGTAATCGATGCAAAATCGTTTACCGTCCCCAGGCTTGGGGACGATTACCACGGGGCTAGCCCATTCCTCGAGGGAGGGTTCTATGACCCCGAGCGAGTCCATTAATCGGACTTGCTCCTCTTCCACTAGACGGGTCCTAGGACCAGACTTGTAGGGATGTTGTCGGACGGGGACCGCCCCGGGCTTAAGCCGGATACGGTGTACCGTCTCTTTGATAGTCCCGAGGGTGCCATCCCAGAGAGAATTATATCTCTCTAACAGTGCCGTGAGCTTAGCTCGTAGGCCTTCTTGCACCGTCCCCAGGTCTATGCCTGTGGCGAGGGAGGATTCTTTCGGAGCCGGTCTCGGCTCCGGATCCTTTTACTCCTCGGTAGAAGCCTCCTGGCTGACGCCATCGAACACAGTAATGTGTCCTATGGCCATGCCGGCACGTAAACATACCGGCCGCTTGGTCGGATTGATAACCTGTACCGTAGTAGGCTGGCCAGGCTTAAGCGTGGCGGGCCCCTCGGCCAGTTGCGCTTTATGAATGGAGTGCAATGTGCTCTTGCCACGGATGTATCCGTGGCCTTGAAATTTACCACGCACTTGAACGTGCGCAATCGTACCCGGACGCATAAGCGTCTTCTGGGTAAGGACCAGGCGGGCGTTCCCCCCCCTGGGTAACGCACACACCGCCTCCCTATTCGGCTTGCGGCCAGGGCTCTTCTGAACCCCTCGCAGGATGGGGACGGTCTCCCCCGATAAGAGGGTGACCGTCTGGTCCTCCGAGTTAATACTCTTAGTTTCGTGGTCCACGAATGTGTTCCCCAGGATAACAGGGACGCACATATTCGGAACAACGCCAAAGGATATGTATAAGATTTGTTTTCCCACACAGACCCCCAGGGTGACGCTTCCCACTATGGGGAGCCATCCCCCGTTCACATCATAAAACCTTAAGGTTTCCAGGTCTCCCAGGGGTGCCATAGGAAACCCCCGAGGTAATGCCTGCTTCCGGACGAGCGAAGAGGGCCACTCCCGGTATCGAGGATGGCCCTCGTCGCCCATTCATATTCCTTAGTATTAAAAAGCCGTACGGCTAATTGATCAGCCGTGGGTGGTGACACTAATGCCACCACCCGAGCTGCTTGTTTAGCTTCGTCCTTCCCTTTAGGGCGGATCATCTTACGCTTCACCCCACGAGGTCGGGGTAAGATGCGTTTCAACACGACATCCTCTTCCCCGGGGGAGGAATATTCCTCATCAGGCCTCCCCCTTAATCGTTTTTTGAGGAGGGGGTATCCTCAGATGAAGAGTCCTCTGACTCTTCAATATTCCCCTGTGGGCCAAGCCCCCCTTTAGGGGCGCCAGAAGGCCCCGCCTCAGTGACAACCGCTACGGGCTGCGCCGTCCCCGCCGTACCCCGCGGGGTACGGCCCTCAATCCGTGCGCGCTCCTTACGCGCTTTCTCAAACTTGGCCCGCGTCTCGACACTAAGGTCGGGACAGTGGCGCGTAAAATGCTCATGGCTATTACAAGCCAAGCAGGTGTAGCGATTTAAACGCTCCCTCCCCGCATCAGTGCCAACTTTGGCCTTCCCCCCGTACAACGAAGGTACGGAGGAACCGCTGGGGGTAGTAGCCACCCCCGCTGCAATGCCTTTAGAGGCATTGCGCCGAGCCCAACGCTCCGCGGCGTCTGCGGACCATTGGGCCCGCAGCTCCTCATTGCGCCGGCGACATATGTCGCCTTTGCGTTGAGCATATCGTACGAACGCTTCTATGGGCGTGTCTGGTGTATTAAATTCACGGACATCAGTCCGTACCTCCCACCAGACCCCTTGCATACAGCGGCCCTTAAGTTGGCTCGCAGTATGAATATACCCGCAGAGCGCATTTGCGTCGCGGACGCGCCGGTAAAAGGCGATCTCGGTTTCATCCTCCTCTTGGGCAACGTTATTAAACGCTGCCACTTGGGATGATATAATTTCCTCTTCCGCATAACTGCGGAGGAGCCAGTCAACCAGCTCCAGATACGAAGTGACCTCTCCCGCTCGTCCCCCCGCCTTAGAGGGGATAAGGAAGAGGAGCTCCCTCTTGAGTTCCCCTTTGGTAAACTCCGGAAGGAGGTACATAGCCCGACCTTCTCACAGGTCGTTGTCATCGCTAGCCTTACGGAAGCGATTTAGGAATTCGAACACCCCTAGAGGGGGGGTCCCGTCCCAAAGGGCGTCACGCCCAAACGTGAGGGATATCTCTTTGCGCTTCCGGCCTAAGCCGTGAGCCATCTCTTCATCATAGCGTACGCTCTTATTGGCGAGTGCATAAGACTCGCAATCCAGGATACCTTTAAAGGTATCATCATCGGGTATTATCTTGAGCGGGATAACCCGCTCCGGTTCCCCATCACGTCCGGGGGATAGCACACGGGCCACCCGGCGGTGGGTCGAAGCGCTTAAGCGCCTCGCCCCATGTCTATCAGGATCAACGTCACTTGCCTCAGAAGAGGAAGATGTCTGCGAATAACCGTGGGGTCGGCGGCGAGTCCGCCGACCAGATCGAGAGATTGAACCCTCGACCTTATCGAGTCGAGCCGAAATTGGTGACACCACCTCCGTCAACATCTGGCGGAAAGCCGCCAGAGGAACGGCTCCCATAGCCGTGGAGGACGACCCCCCCACAGCGGGTACGCCCCCCAAAGAGGCGCCTCTAAAATTATCCGTGGCCATACGGTCCTGGGTGGGCGATGCAAACGTACCCCCACCCGTGGGTGAGGCCAAGGCCCCCCACTCACGGGAGGTAAAGGTAGAGCGGTCGCCGAAGCCGTGGGCTGCCTCCCCATCTGGGGTCGCGCCGGGAGTGGCATGTGCCAGGGTGGGAGCATCACCGGCGCCTGGCACTCCACCCGGAGGCAGGTCCAGACGGGACAAACTCGTGCGTTCCCGCTGAGCGGCCGACTCAACACCAGGGCTGGTCCGAGAGGCGGCACCGGGAGCTTCGCCGGTGCCTGCTGTCACGTTTGACGTTTCCACAGGTGTATGACCTCCTCCTTGAGGAGCAACAGAAGTATCAGACTGCATCTCGACCTACCTGTGAAGGCAAGAAAGAAAAGGTACCAGGGGTCACAACCCAACCACAGAGCACACGACCAAGAAACCACCCAACAAAAGGAGAGGAGACTCCACCTGAAAGCGGAGCGAGTCCCCTCCCCTGCTGCTCCACCAACTGTGGGGGTTCTCCGGGCGTAAGCCCACACCAACGGGGTACCTTATCCTCCTGAAGGAGATGGTGGGGAACCTGGGGTATAAACCCTGGAGTCAGAACCGCCGGAACGTAAAGCTCCACGCGAAGGCGGAAGCGTCCGGGACGGGGAACACGAGGGTAACGCAAGGTTCATCTTTTGTGAGGGGGAAGCAACGGGCACAGCCCCACGCGCAGATATCCCTTTTTGGCCCGCCGGTCCAGGGCCCGCTGTGGGACCCCGGAGTGCGGACCAACACTCCCTACACTAAACACCCAATCAAAACACTCAGAACCCTCCAACACATCTCTCCACGCAAAACACGCTCAGTGGAGGAGTCTCACTAAATCTCGGCCAGATTGAAGCGGAAATAGCCTGCCCTAGGAAACTTCCCTTCACTGGCCAGAGGGCCAATTCCAATCGGGCGGGCGTAATCGCTCTACCCGATATTATCTTATCTTCCCCCCCATTCATGGGGGGATCCAGCGAGGATGACGTGGCGTGCCCCTCCCGAGGGAGGAGCGACCCCCTCCAGCCCCCGAATGGTCAGGGGCAGGGGTCGCCACGATCCGCCTCCCCCTGAAGGGGGATGCCCCTAGCCCGAGGGGTGCGGAAAACTCCCACAGCGGCCGTCGCGGCAGAGGCGGCGGCGGCGAGAGTCTCGCGCCCGGCCCGCGGACGGTCGTGTAGCGGGAGCCCCCCCGGGCGGAGGCACCCGCCTGAGCGCGAGCGTCCCCTTGTGCAGCCGCACTCCACACGCGTTGCACAAGCAGCGCGGCTCATCCGCGCCAGTGTACCACAGCGGCGTCGCAGTCGCCGTGCAGTGGGCACAATTGAGGGCGGGGGGTCCCCGCCGCCACCGCCCCCGACACCACCACGGCCGCCGCCTCTGCCTCTGCCGCCACCAAGGGAGACCGATGCCGCGGCCGACGCAGACGCCAACGAGCCGCCGGCGCCCCCCCTGCCCCTGCCACCGGTCGCCTTGGCCGCGTTGGCCGCCGCGGGGGGGCACATCATGCCGCGCGGGTGACAACGAGGGCGCGGGGCCCCGCC
The DNA here is from genome assembly GCA_009829735.1 of Pyropia yezoensis. Classification (NCBI taxonomy): domain Eukaryota; phylum Rhodophyta; class Bangiophyceae; order Bangiales; family Bangiaceae; genus Pyropia; species Pyropia yezoensis. Next base: position 5,641,592 of record CM020619.1, read on the forward strand.
GCAATACCCCGCCGCCGTGCGCACCGCATTGGCGCCGTGGCGGCAGCGGCAGCGGCAGGAGCGACGGCAGCAGGAGGATCTCGGCAGAGCTGCGAGGGTGGTGGTGGGCAAGGAGCTGGCCACAATCATCTCGGGCACCTGCGGTGGGGGGAGGGCGCGGAGTGCAACCGGGCGGCCAGCCAGGCGGCCAGCCGCGCTGTGTCCCGCCGGGCTGGCGGGCGAGCCTCTGCTGTCGCCGACGAGCCCGCGCAGGGCGGCGGCCTCCTCCTGCTGGACTGTGTCGCCCGTGGCGGAAGGGGGGGGGGGGGGGGGCGGGGCGGCCATCGCCGCACCTGGTTCCCTCCGACCTGCCGCCAGCCTCCCCCCGCCCCGCGCCTCCTTCCGCGCGGCTTGCGAGGGCCGGTGCATGGCTGGAGGGCAGCTACAGGCCGGGGGGAGGGGTGGTTGGTGGTGCTGGTGCTGGCAGCGATGGTGGCAGCAAGCCCGGGACCGTCACGGCTCGCCGCCGCGTGCGCGTGCGTGCGGGCGTGTGTGTGGGTGTGCGGGCGAGCGACCGAGCAAGCGAGCGTGCGAGCGTGCGTCTGTCGCAGAGAGAGGGGGCGGGGGGGCTGGCTGACTGGCTGTTTGTTACGTACCGCTTTCAACCGGGCGACCATGCTGGACAACGTTCCCCGCCGGGTAGAGCGTCTGCCCAGGGCGGTGGGCGCCACGCTGTCTCGGAAGGTGCTGTCCTTTTTCCACTCCACCGCGTCAGGGCTGTGCTAGGGGCCCTGCGCCTGCACGACCGGAAACTTTACCGAGCTTCTGCGGGAGGCGGCGGTGGAGGCGGGGGGGGGGGGGAGGGGGGGGAGGCATGGGGCGGTTTTGGGTGCGAGGACTGGCGCGGGGTATGAAAGTCGTCGCGTGGGCCGGGCTCCTGCACGGGTAAGCGCCGGTGAGACGGGGCAAGGCACGCGAGTGGGGAGGCAAAAGAATCGCTGTCGAGGACGGCACGGCTCGGTGGCCCTCCTCAACCCCGTATCTTTCGTACACACACGCAAACAAAACCCGCGATTGAGAGGACGGCACAGCTCGGTGGCCCTCCTCAGCCCCGTATCTCTCGTACACACACGCAAACAAAACCCGCGATTGACAAACGCTACAACGAGAAATCCGTCATTCTTCGCACTCGTTCGCGGCAAATGCAGCACGCCTGTGCATCAGAGCACTAGCAGGAGTGCGAAGAAGCGGCGGTACCCATTGACGACCATCCAGTGCTGCTCGCGGCGGCCGTCTCCGTCGCCGTCGCGTGCTGCGTCGATGGGGTGTCCACGCTCCACGTGCCGACGGCGGGGAGCCACCTCCGAAAGTGCACGTGCACCTGCCGTGGCAGGCAGAGGCCCACGACGACGAGGGGCGATTCCGTACGGTCCCCACACGACGCTGCTGCTTGTGGTGGCGGCGTCCATGTCAAGCACCACGCGCACGGAGCGCGGATGCCAACAGTAGCCCGGCTTGTGAAACTGATCGTGGTAGGCTGGGTCGGCGGGCTGCCTGGCGGCAGAATCCACGTGAATGGTGATCGGCAACGTCCGCACCGTAACGTCTTCGAGCACCAGCGAAGAGCGCGCCAGGTGATGGGGAACCCGTGTGGTGGCGGCCCCGTCGGCACCCGCCTACGGTGTCGCGTTGACCCCGTCCTCCACCACCACCTCTTCAGCACCCTGCGCGTCAGTGCGCCGGCGTTCCGCGAGCGACGCACCGCTGTCGTCCACGATCATATCGCCAACGTGGACGGCGCTCGCTCGCACGTCATGGTCGTCGTCTGTCAAGTCAGAGAGGCACGGATCGGCCAGGCTGGCGGGGCGGGGAAAAGCGCGAACCGATCTGTCCATGACGGACGTCCGCGGCAGCACAACTGGAATGGGCGGCAAACGATGATCGGGTCGGGTGGCCTGAGCGGGGGGTGGCCGTCAACAACGCCTGGTCGGGCGAGGAGGGGGGTGGGGGAAGGGAGGCAAGGCGGAGTGTCGGTGGGTGGGTGGCGGGTGTGGAGCGTGGAGGGGGGGGTCCGGGGGGGTCTGGGCGAGTGCGGAAAAAACCGCGCGCCGACCGTTACACCGACAGACACGCGTGATGCGGCTCAGGCCTGTGCCTGTGTAGTGACAACAAGACTTATGTAAACGCCGTGAAGTGCAGGGTACTTTAAAGTTCATATTGGACCAATTCCAGAGGCCCTGCCTGGCGCTGCACGTGTTGCTCGCGCTGCTCGTGTTGCTCGTGCTGTTTATGTTGACGGGGTTGCCCCCCCCCGCCGACCCCCCCACCCCGGAGGCCGAACCGTCTAACGGTCGCCAGACTGAAGTATCAGTGGAACTATCATTGAAAAAAGGATTGCCGAAATTCTAATTGATATAAGTTTTGTCGCCACCACTGACTGCCACGTCCCGGGTGGCCGGTGCACGAATAATGCATAGGCGGCGACCAGGCACGGGCGGGATCCGGCCAGCCGCGTCCGCGAAAGACTTTGCCGCGGGCGACTCCGCAAGCGGCCGCGCGGCCGCAAACAAAATGCGGGCAAGGGGTGGAAGGACAGGCACAGGCGCCATGCGCGTAGGAAAAAGGGCGACGCGGTAGGAAAGGTGTCAGGAGAACCGCCGCTCTCTCTAAAGGGCAAAGGCGCCAAAGTGGACGCCTGGCACACAGGGCGGGTGGACGCCTCTGCCCTGCCACGCCGATCCATCGCCGCGCAGTGCCGCGCGCGGACGGAGGTGGTACACCCCGTCACCGGCATAGCTACGGGAGAGAGGGGCCACGCCATGGACAGCGCCGCTGGCAGGGGCACCCGCCAGCCCCCGCCACAGCTGTGATTGTGCAGCGGTCCGGAGGCGCTATGTGCCCAGCCACGCGCCAGCACTTCGCCAAGAAACGAGAAAGAGGGGGCGGCTGCCGCCACTGCCTTTTTCTGGGCGCGTGGTTGGCGCAGCAGGTCCGCGACCGTACCCGGTGGGTAGGGGCTGGAAGGCCGCGGCCGCCATGCCAAGCGCTGACCCACGGGGGAGCAGTGGAGACACGTCCACCCCCCCCCCCCCCCCCCCCCCCCCCCCCCTCCCCCTCCCGCGCCGTCCCCTCTCCCTTCTTCCTACTCAGAAGTCAAAGGAGTCGAGGGTGCTCTCCCCCAACGCGCCGGCCCCGCTCGGTGCCGCAACGATGACGCCCGCGACGGCACCAGCGTCGCCGCGGCCTCCACGGCCTTCGCCTCCACCGCCACCACCGTTCAGTAGCCCACCACGCTGAGTAGCTCTCTGGCGGGGTGTGTACAGCATGGGGTGCCTGGTGGGGCGGCGGGTAGCCACCCACCGCCACGGAACCCGCTGCCCTCAGCAAGGCGCTCGGGCATAACTGGCAGAGCACACGCGCGGCTGCTGATGGTAGTCCCGACGCAATGCGGAGCGAGGGGAGGGGGGCGCGCGCGAAGAGTCGGCTACGGCGTCCCCTGCCGTGGCACCGGTCACGGGGACGAAGCGGGGCATGACGGAGCAACAGCGCGCGGTCGAGACAGGACAGCAGCAGAGGGCGCCATACTGGCGAGGGGGGGAGCGGGGGTGGGGGGGCGTTTGAAGTGGGGCGGGTGCGGGCGCACCCCCAGGGCTACTCCCGCCCCCCCCCCCCCCCGTCAACGCAGCACTTAAAAAAAAAAGAAGGGTGCTGGGGGATGGAGGGAGAAAAGGGGGGGTGTATGGAACGGAGGCGGCGGCCAAGACGGCCGCGGTCAAATCGTCAATGGCAGGACGCAGCCGTCAAATTTCTTGCGTGGGAGGGGGGGCAACAAAGTGCGCAAGGGTGCCATACAAGTGGATATTGACTGTACAGCGTACACATAGCCGGCAACAGGGCGAGCGCGGGACGGCCATGTAGAATGGTGCAACAAGTAGTCGTCCACGGTCAGGCTACAAGCACCCTCTGTGGAAAATTGGGCCAAGGAGACTGCGGCTGGGATTGGTGGGGCGACTGCCAGTCCGGTGCTCTATTCAGCCAATGGGAATACAAACTCTGACGTGGCTCTGAATGAATGAATTCTTGGCGAAAGAGTCGACCGGCGACTGGCGTGCCAAAAGGGTGCAAGGCGAGACGACGGACGCGATCATCCTGCTGGATTATCCCTCTTGGCATTGTAGCCTTGTCCCCTGTCCCTCGTACCCTTCCCTGTGTGCACTGTCCCTGCGCGGCGGGCGGGCGGTACTAGTCGTGACCATGCCGCGTCGGTCCATGCAAACCGCCAATGGCGGCGCTCTGCACGGGGCCGTCGAGTCGTTCGTGCTCGTCCTGCGGTTTTTTGGCCTGCTGACGGGCGCCCCCGGCGCCGCGTCCTCCCGCGTCAACGACCTCACGGCAGGGAGGAGCCGCAGCGGAATGGCTGCGGCGGCGATCTTTATTGCGCTTGAATGGGACAACACGTACTCCGTTCCTGGCCGTCTCAACAACCCCCGGCCGGCGGAGCGGCAAGAGCCTGTGGCCGCCCAGTTTGTACCGACTGCCATGCTCATTGCCTGTAGGGCCGCATGTGGCTGCCTGCAGGGATCGGGCCTGACACCCCGAGGGGCGGCCGCCGACGAAGAGCCCCTGCGGCTGATCTCTTCTGTCGTCGCACTCAACGAGGCCGACGGACTCGCTGTTGCGGTTGCAGACGTCTCTGCAATGCGACACTGTGTGGACGCTGCCAAGGCCCCTATCGGAGACAATGGGGACCCGCCCGCGTCGGCGCTGGACCCCCCTACAGGCTTGTTCAGTGCGAGTGGGTATCCCAAGGGGGGTTATTTTTGGAACCTCTCTCCGTAGGTGGTCCACGGAGCCGGCGTTGTGTGGGTGGTTTGTCCGCACGACGGGTGCCGGATGCCCGTGGGGATTGTGTGGGTGGTTCTTGTACAAATTGTTTTTCATCGCGTGTCGGCTGCTGTACGCCATGGCCTCGTCAGGGTCCCCGGCCTCTCGTCTGTAGTCCAGGGGGGGTGCGCACACGGTGCACCCCAGACGCCCTCGGCCCGTGTGGAGCTCCCATACCAAAGCGCACGAGGGCAGTGACGGCCAATCGGGTCACCACGGGCACGTGCGCGTAGGCCGACGTGTCTACCGCGTCGCCCTGTGCGGCGCGGCAGCTCGCGTAGCTGCGCGAGGACAAGAAGGTGAAAAAGTACGTGTCTGCCGGCCCTCTCCGCGCATTGGTGAGTATGGGGTGCGGCCGATACGGTCTTTTGTCGAGGTGGTGGGCCGGGTGGTGGGCCGGGGGCACGCTGCACAACGCCGACGCGCGGTCGGCCTAGGAAATGACCCAGAGAAAACGGTGTCTAGAAGAATGGAAATGACCTACCCAAGACAAGACACGCCTCCAACCCGCCCACATCCTTCACCATGTACAGACAACGTTGTCACGTGTTGGCACAGAGGCGTTCCACACCCGAAAAAGCAGCTCTGAGTGGTAGGACATGGGAAATCCCTCCCGCCCCCCCCCCTCCCCCCAGAGGTCTTTTCGACTCTCTCTTCCACTATCGCCCCCGTGAGTTGCGCATGGCCAGGCGCAGACTCCGGCGACGGGACCGCGGGGTGGCTTCCGGGACCGCCGCAGCCTCTACGTGCTGCCCTGTAGCCACTCCCGTGGCAGCGGCCGCTGTCGCGGTGGTGCCAGCTCCAAAGACAAGGTGCATGTCTGGATATTTACTTGCAACGGCTAGGTCCGCCGGGATACAAACCGCAGACGGCCGTGCACCCGTGCCCGTGCCTGTGGGAGCTATTGCCGCGTCCACGCAACGCCGCATGGACGCAGCGTCTGCGACGGAAACGAGCGAGGCAGCGCGCACGGTGGGATGGGCGTCCTGCCACACCGCGCGGAGGGCCAGCTCGGCCAGCGCGACGGACAGCCCCTTGGCCTCGCTGAACGCCATCAGAGAGTAGATCAGCCGCACGGGCTCTGGGTGGGCTTCCGCCGTGTCCGCGGCCAGGCCACAACCCTGCAGCCGCAGACAGACAGCACGACACGCAATGAGCAAGGCCGTGGGAACGTGCTCGCAGGCCACCGGCTGCTCCCGAGCCGGAGGGCGCCCGACGCTCGCACGGGCAGCGACACAGTGCAGGTTTTCCCACTGGACAGCCACGGCCACGGCTGCTAGGGCCATTCCGCCGTGACACATTGCCGCGGCGACCTCGCTGATACGGGAGGCGGCGGCGCCGGGGGCACCCGTGAGCCAGCCAAAAAAGCGCAAGTAGTCTACAAACACCTCGACAGCAAAGTGAGCTGCCCCACCATGAAGGCTGTGCGCCGCATGCCCCGGCATGACGGCAACGTTCTCCGGGGGGCTACTGCTCTCGACAGCTTGTCGCACGGGGGGCTGCCGTCCGGATGCCAGGAAAAGCCGTCGGCGGCGAGGAGGGGGACAGGGGGCAAGGCGGGGCGTCGGTGGGTGGGTGAGGAGGGTGGCGGGGGGAGGGCCGGGTCCGGGCGAGTACGAGAAAAACGGCGTCGACACTCGTGCGTGCCCCCATTCGTGTGGTACACACACGATCCGTTTTCCGGACCGTTGAATTCCCGATGCGGGTTATTGTTCACGACCCCCCTTTCCGAGGGGTGGTGCAAGCGGATCCGCCACTAGGCGTCTGGTGGTAGGGGGGCCCCTCTCGTCTGAACGACTGAGTGTAGGGCGGGGGCTGCCCTTGTTGCGTGGGGGCGGTTGGGGGTGACCCCCCTTGATTACCCTGTATTGGGGGGGTCGTGGCCCCGATCCATGAGCCTGGGTGGAGCGCCCTCGTAGCTCGGTTTGCGCGGGTCGTCCCGCGCTGCCGTATCGCTCGTGCTGAGCTGTGTGGTTATAAGCGCGGGTGCCCGCGCTTCTCTGGCTCGTCCGCGAGCGTTCCTCGTACCGGGTCGAGCCGGCTGCGGCTTTTTGCACAGGGCGCCCCTGCTACCCCGGCTCCACCATGTCGGACCCCCAGGTACCCGGGGGCGAGGACGACCTCCTGGGTGAGGAGGAAGAGGTGATGCAGGACGACGTTCCCGTCTCCGCCACCGATGCCGAGTGCTTCTTAGCGAGCTCGTCAGACGAAGACGACGACCGCGTAACCGTTCGTGTGGCCCCGGAAGGCGCGCCGGGCGGGTTGTCGTCCATGTGCAGTGGCACGACGGCTCCGTCGGGTGGCGGTCAACCGCGTGCAGCGGCTGCTGCTACCCCTACTCCTTCGGCGGCCCGGATGGCCCCTGTCGCCGGTGCCGGCGCGGTTCTACCCCAAGACGGCGCTGCCGGTGTGTCGGGCGGTCGTGGGGGTGCCCCGGCCGGGGCGGCGAGTCCAGACGGTGCGGGTGCCCGCCCGGTTGGTGGTGTGCCCGTGGCGGCAGGCAACGGGTCTACCCCCTCCCTCCCCGTGGTGCCCACGTCGGGCCCGGGTGGCGACGATGCTCTGCCCGCGGTGCCGCGGGCGACAGCCGGTCAAGATGTGTCGTCGCCGATGGCGGTCGACTCCGGCAGTTACTCCGGGCGGGCGCCCGCCCTTCTTCTTCCTCCTCGGCCCCGTGCGCCTACGGCACCGGCCCATATGCCGGTGGGGCTTCCCCCGGCGCCCCCGATTCTTCCTGGACCCGCTCGGGTTGCCCCGCTGGGTGGCGGCGTCCCCTTGGCGGCGGGTCAACCTGCCGTGTCGGTGTCCAAGTTGGTGGCTCGGGTCAGGGGCCTGACTGTGCAGGAGTCCATGGACTCCGCCGGGCGGATGCGGGTGGACTTCCACCAGCCGCGTCACCGTGGAGAATCGTTTCGGCGCGTCAAGTTGGACCCGAGTTGGGAGCGGGAGTTGGTGCGGCTGGTCAACCAGCCGAATGCGGTCCGGGTGGAACATCACTGGATCCTGAGTCAGCCGGACGACCGGCATGCGCAGCTCTGGCGCACCCGGGTGGGGCGGGGTGACGTCTCGCTCGACTCCGCCTTCGGGGTCTGCGACTTGGTTGCCTTCGCGTTGCCGCGGGAGGTAGACTACCCGGCTAGTGCTCGGGGGGTTGCGTCGGCGGCGGAGCCCGTGGCGTTTGGGTCGACGGTGGGCGACACCGTGTAGCACAATAGGGAACCGCTGCACGTCCACTCTCAGGGAACACTCACCACGGGGGATCGGCATCAACGTCACCGGGAGGCCAAGGTTGCTGTCCTTGGAGCGCAAGCCACGGGACCAAGATGGGAGCCCAAATGGGAGGGGCTCGTTGTTTTACCTTGGCCGGCGGTGGATTCGCCGCCGGCGCCCTCGTTATAAACCCTCGGAGACACTACTAACTACCCCCCACCCCAAGATGGAAGTCGCTCTGGTCATGGGTAACTTATAGATACCGTAACCAGTGCGGACTCCCAAATTGACAGTTAAAAGTAAGAAGTAGCCCCCCTATATTAGGGTCACCATACGGTCATCTATATTGCTAGATATCCCCTCCTTAGATTCGGCCCGTCCTCGGGTCGAGTTGCATTCGGGTTTCCGAATGTAAGTGGGTCGTGTGACTGTTTACCAGTCGGGTGGGGCTTTGCGCCCTGTCGCAACAGACACCCCTTTTCGAGGTTGTCTGAGGGGGGTGCCCCCCTTCGTGTGGTACACACACGATCCGTTTTCCGGACCGTTGAATTCCCGATGCGGGTTATTGTTCACGACCCCCCTTTCCGAGGGGTGGTGCAAGCGGATCCGCCACTAGGCGTCTGGTGGTAGGGGGGGCCCTCGCGTGTGGACGATTGAGTGTAGGGCGGGGGCTGCCCGCGCTGCGGGGGGGCGGTTGGGGGTGACCCCCCTTGATTACCCTGTATTGGGGGGGCGTGGCCCCGATCCATGTGCCTGGGTGGAGCGCCCTCGTAGCTCGGTTGGCGCGGGTCGTCCCGCGCTGCCGTATCGCTCGTGCTGAGCTGTGTGGTTATAAGCGCGGGTGCCCGCGCTTCTCTGGCTTGTCCGCGAGCGTTCCTCGTACCGGGTCGAGCCGGCTGCGGCTTTTTGCACAGGGCGCCCCTGCTACCCCGGCTCCACCATGTCGGACCCCCAGGTACCCGGGGGCGAGGACGACCTCCTGGGTGAGGAGGAAGAGGTGATGCAGGACGACGTTCCCGTCTCCGCCACCGATGCCGAGTGCTTCTTAGCGAGCTCGTCAGACGAAGACGACGACCGCGTAACCGTTCGTGTGGCCCCGGAAGGCGCGCCGGGCGGGTTGTCGTCCGTGTGCAGTGGCACGACGGCTCCGTCGGGTGGCGGTCAACCGCGTGCAGCGGCTGCTGCTACCCCTACTCCTTCGGCGGCCCGGATGGCCCCTGTCGCCGGTGCCGGCGCGGTTCTACCCCAAGACGGCGCTGCCGGTGTGTCGGGCGGTCGTGGGGGTGCCCCGGCCGGGGCGGCGAGTCCAGACGGTGCGGGTGCCCGCCCGGTTGGTGGTGTGCCCGTGGCGGCAGGCAACGGGTCTACCCCCTCCCTCCCCGTGGTGCCCACGTCGGGCCCGGGTGGCGGCGATGCTCTGCCCGCGGTGCCGCGGGCGACAGCCGGTCAAGATGTGTCGTCGCCGATGGCGGTCGACTCCGGCAGTTACTCCGGGCGGGCGCCCGCCCTTCTTCTTCCTCCTCGGCCCCGTGCGCCTACGGCACCGGCCCATATGCCGGTGGGGCTTCCCCCGGCGCCCCCGATTCTTCCTGGACCCGCTCGGGTTGCCCCGCTGGGTGGCGGCGTCCCCTTGGCGGCGGGTCAACCTGCCGTGTCGGTGTCCAAGTTGGTGGCTCGGGTCAGGGGCCTGACTGTGCAGGAGTCCATGGACTCCGCCGGGCGGATGCGGGTGGACTTCCACCAGCCGCGTCACCGTGGAGAATCGTTTCGGCGCGTCAAGTTGGACCCGAGTTGGGAGCGGGAGTTGGTGCGGCTGGTCAACCAGCCGAATGCGGTCCGGGTGGAACATCACTGGATCCTGAGTCAGCCGGACGACCGGCATGCGCAGCTCTGGCGCACCCGGGTGGGGCGGGGTGACGTCTCGCTCGACTCCGACTTCGGGGTTTGTGATTTGGTTACCCCCGCGTTGCCGCGGGAGGTTGACTACACGGCTAGTGCGCGGGGGATTGCGGCGGCGGCGGAGCTCGTGGCGTTTGGGTCGACGGTGGGCGACACCGGCCGGTATCCCGGGGCTGAGTACTTCCCGGGGGTACCCCCGTACCTGTCGTTGACGGCTCCGTACATGCCAATGGCGGGGCTGAAGTCAGCGTCGAGCTGGCGACGCAACCATCGTGTCATGGCGGATGCGTTCCGCACCTATATAACGTGTGCGTTGCAGACCGGTAACGGTCGTGCGCCGGTGTACACTCTTGTACGCCCGCCTCTGTGGCAGGAGGGGTGGGAGCTCGCCCCTGCTTTCCGGTTTGACACCGGCCCCTGTCTTCGATACTTCGGGAGCGTGTTGGCCTCCCGGCCGGTCCACCCGTTGCAGGGTACCTTCACCCTTGAGGTTACCCTCGGGCAGGCTTCTTCGTTCTTGCTGTCCGTCCGCCGGCAGGGGCGTCTGTTTCATCTTCCGACGGGTGTCCGTCGGCATATCGGGCAGCTAGGCGTGGACATGAGCGCTGCCAAGACCGGGTTGGCCCGGGAGTTCGAGGCCCTGCTGGCCGTTCACGATGCCGTGAACTGGGCCGCCGTGTTGACCATTCCCCCCTACCGGGACCCGCAGTCTGGGGCTACCCCCTTGCCTCGTCACTCGTTGCGAATCCGGCGTACTCAGCCGGGTGAGCCCAATTGCCGTGGGTGGGCGTCCACCGAGGCTGTCCTTGACCTCTGTATCCCCATGGTTATCCATGAACCTCTTCAGGTCCTCGCCCCGTGGTTCGGTAACCCGATGCCGTCGGCGGTTGGCCGTCGTTCCCGAGAAGGGGGACTCTGCGGGTTGGGAGCGTGAGGTGTCCCGTCGTCGGGCGGAGCCCCGTCGGGGCTACGGTGGGGCCCCTTCAGCGGGGTCCTACCGGGCCTCGTATCAGGCGCCACCGGATCCGGTGGTGGCCGTGTCGGCCCCTGTGGCTCCTCTGGCTGCGCCGATGTCCACTTCCGCCCCTGCCCTGCGTGACGGGGGTTCCCGTCTATGGTATGGGGGCGTTGACGCCCTCATTGCCCGCGAGATACGGGAGGGTCTCTCTGTTAGCTGGGGGGATATCGCCCCAGGTGCTGCGCTGGCTGGGTCCGCGCGTTGCTTCGGTAGCGTGCTGGACCGCCTCCAGACCGCTCTGGAGGACGTCGAGGCTGGTCGCAGCACCCTTGTTCAGCTGTGCACCGAGGAAACTCGGGTGATTGACCGTCGCGAGATTGCCGACCGGTGGAGCATGGAGGTGTACGCGGTTACGCGTGAGTGGCCTCCCTCAGGCAGCGGGTCTACCCACTGAGGAGTGCTCTTGTTTGTGAGGGAGAGGGACCCGGTGACCCTTATGGTCGCCAGGTAGTAGAGAGTACAACTTATCCCCCGCTGGGGCGCTTGCATGATACCGATGCTTGCCTTTGGGGAGTACCCCGTCTGACTTAGCCGTGGCTTGCCTCGGCTCTTTCTCGCGCCCCAACCCGTCCGGGTTGGTTAATACTCATGAAGGTCAACCTTCCTTGGTCCGTCACTTGCCCCATGGATGAGGGCTTACATTTGTGTAAGTCTCAGGTTACTTTGAAATTATCAGAGTTAGTCATCTCCTTCAAGTAAACTTGTACAAGTCAGTAGCTTACTTAGTTTGCCCAAGTCCGCTCCAACTTAGTAACCTAAGTCTTGCCGAATCCATGTGACACCCTACTTAGTAGGTGTAAGCCTCACCCCCCAACAGCCGAAGTCGGTGTCGGTTGGGTTGTTAAACTAGGCGTCGTCGCCTCATGTAAGGCATGAGAAGTTGGCGGGGTATGTTTGCCGCCTGTTCCCAGGTGGGTGAGTCGTATCCGACCCACATCACCTTGACGTACCAGGGTCCTGGTAGGTCCGGGTCGGTGTGTCCGACCACGCTCTCTACTTGGTATGGAATCCCATCCGGTCCCACCGGGTTATCTGACCGGTGGGTTGTAAGAGCTTCATGTAGCAACCCAGCCGGTACCGGCTGAGGCTGTTCCGGCTTCGGAGCAGGTGTCACATCATTGAGGTTGATGCGTTGTATCTCCGTATCGGAGTGAAGAATGACAGAGCGATCATCTCTGTGTAGGATCTGGTACGGTCCCTTGACCGGTTGCATGAGCTTGTTCCCTCGGAACTTCTAGTGTCTGATATAGACCCAGTCACCTGTCATCAGGGTGGCGTTGCGCACCCGTAGTCGGGCGTCAAAGTTCTTCTTGTATCAAAGTTGAGTTCGGTCAAGGGCACCCTTGAGCTTAGGTATCATCCACGATACCTTGGCCAACCAAACTAGGTGTATGCGTTTGGCCGGGCGGCCCTTCGGCGTGTCATACCGAGTGCACCTGCCTGGTGGCAGCGTCAGGTTACCGAGGCCCAGTGGCATGACCCACTCCAGTGGGGCGATGTTCGTGCTCCGATGTGGCCTGGCATTGTATGCCAGGGTGAGTACGGACAGGAGCCTGTCCCAAGTGTTCGTCTGCTCGGCCACGTAGCACTGTAGCATCTTGACGATGGTGCGGTTGAACCGCTCCACCTGCCCGTTGGATTGCGGGTGGTAGTCGGGTGCCCGACGGGGTTCGATACCGAACATGCCCAGGACCTTCGTGCAGAATGCTGACGTAAGGCTTGCTCCGTTGTCGGAGAGGAGTTGCTTCATGACTCCGTATGCACTGATCCAGTGGTCAACCACTGCGTTCATGATGGTGTGTGCTGTAACATTCGGGATAGCTGCCGCTCGTGACAGCTTAGTGAGTCGGTCAGACATGACCAGGATGTACCTGTTCCCTTCTTCCGTTACCGGAAGCGGCCCGAGTATGTCGATAGCGACTTGCTCGTTGGGCCCATCCGGGGGGAACAGTTTCATAGCGGATGCCCGCCTATGAAGACTCATGCGGCTGCGTGCACAGGGGTGGCATCCCCTTACGTGGTCGACCACGTCGACGGCCATTGCTGGCCCGTAGAAGAACCTTCGCATTGCTGCGAACATGCGTGAACCCCCCGGGTGTCCGGCTGTGGGGTTCTCGTGTTCTCGTTCCATGACGGCTTGTCGTAAGGACACGGGAACTTCGACCTGATGCCGCCCATCGGCGGGTGCCCGCCGTTATATGAGTCCGTCTTCATTCTCGGAGAAGATGCCGGCCGTGCCGGCCAGGAGGTTAGCGCGATGGCGTCTGCAGTCATCGTCATTGGCCTGTGCCTCGCGGAAGTCCGCGAGTGTCAATGGGCGCATCGACATCGATGACGAAGGTACCCCGTCTGTGCGGTAACGCAAGGACGGGAGGGGACAGTAGGGCACGCTTCAGCGACTCGAATGCCTTCTCCTCGCTAGGCGAAGGGGGTTGGAGCACCTTGGGCAAGGCGCTGCTCGTCAGTACAGTTAACGGTTTAGCTATCCGAGCGAAGTCCTTGACGAATCGTCGGTACACGTTGCACATTCCCAGGAAGCTCTTGAGCTGCGTCTGGGTGTGAGGGAACCTGGCATCCCGGAGTGCCCGGGTATTGGCTTCGAGTACCCCTAGTTTACCAGGGGATATCTGGTGACCCAGATAATCAACCTTCTGTTGGAAGAAGGCGCACTCCTTCAGACGCAGGGTTACCCCGGCGTTCCTCAAGAGGGTGAGTACCTCGTCAACATGTTGTACATGGTCATCCATGTTGCGCGAGAAGACGATGACGTCATCGAGGTAAACTAGGCAGTTACGCCATTTGACTCACGACAGTGTATTGTCGATTGCCCGCTGGAATGTAGCGAGGGCGTTGGACAATCCAAAGAGCAGCCTTAGGAACTCGTACGCGCCACTGTGACAGACGAACGCCGTCTTGGGGATATCCTCCTCTGCAACGGGAATCTGCCAGTACCCGGCATTGCAGTCGATGGTGGTAAACACCGTGTCCTCCCCCAGGGAGTCGATGCATTCATCCATCCTCGGTAAGGGGTATGAGTCCCTCTTGGTAACCAAGTTGAGGCGTCGATAATCGATGCAAAATTGAGGGGTTTGATCCTTCTTCGGTACGATAACGACTGGAGCGCCCCACTCCGACGTCGAAGGTCGGATCACCTTAGCTTTGCTCATCCTCTTCACTTCTCCAGGAACGATCTCTCGTTGCCTAGGTCCCGCGCAATGCGGTTGTGACCGCGCTGGTCGAGCACCTGGTACCAGGTCTATACGGTGTTGGGTTGCCCCAACGGTACCCAGCGACCCACCGGTCCACATGACGTCATGCTTTCTTAGCATCCGTCGTACCCCTTCAGCTACCGAGGAGGGGAGATGGTCGAGGTCAGCCTCGGCCAGTGCCTTCAAGGCTTCTTGGTCCTTCGGCGGAATGTCCGCCAGAGCTGGTGATGGGCTAGGCTTCCCGTCATCGGGTTGCTGCAGCTCGGTGGTCTCGGCGACCGCCAGTCCCTCAAGTGGTTCCACTTGACCTTCCTTGTCAGAGATAAGGATTTCCCCTTCGTAGAGCTCGGCGATCCCCGAGGACATTTCCTTTCGGAAGGGTGACTGCCTTACGGCGATCGTTTGCCATCACGAGGAGTGATGACCCCCCCGCCGGGAGGTCTACGATACCGTTGGCCATGGTCAACCCATGGCGCTTGTAGGTTCGTACGTTGGACTGGACTCTGCAGATGCCTGCGAGGTCACAGTTAACCGGGAGGACGGTCTCCGATAACGGCTCAAAGCGAGTCCGCTTAGCCAGCCGGAGTGTCTTCGGTTCTACGCTTGCGTATACCTCAGCCACGTTAACGTGGCTCCCTTGTGGCTTCAGGTTCCTGACGATAGCAGTCTGTCCTCTCTTTGTCCCGTCGGCCTCTAGCAGCCCGACGGTCCTCCGGCCCGGCTGGATTGCGTCAACGTGAACGTTGATGAAGGTGCACCTCAGTATGCAGGGCACAGATAGAGTCTCGCACACCAGGAATTCAACTTTCGTAGTGAGCTCCCCGATGGTGACCTGCAGCGACATCGCTGCGGTCGTACGAATGAGACGACCATTCGCATCCTTGATCGTGGGTCCCCGAGCAACTTTGATTCGCGGGAGCCACTTGTCCGGGAGGGTATCCTTCCGGATCAGGTTCGGTCCAGCCCCTGTATCCAGCACAGGGTAGTACGATCGGGTCGACTGGGGGTCAACCCCCAGTGTGGCTGATACCTTGAAGTTCTCCAAGGTGAACAGTACGTGGCCTGCACCGATGTCCGGTGTAGCTCGGGCATCCTGAACAGGGCCCGTGTCTGGTTCCATGTGACGGGGCTTCCCGTCCTCTCCTCCCAACCTTAGAGGTTGGTCATCAATCCCCTGACGCCGTGTCGTCGGGGCCGGAAGGTGTACCCGGGGGTTGATGCGGCGTCGACTCAACCGCGCTCTCCGTGGGGCTTTCCCCGCGGCAGTCCGGGGTGGCTTTCTAGGGTTACCCCAGCGACCCCGTGTCGTCCTTCCTCTTACTCGTTTCCCGTGCTCGGCCGGGTACTATCTTCCGGGATATCCGGAAGAGGAGGTGCCTCCTCGACTGCCAGTACTCCTCCTGGGGCTTGCTGCCTACCCGGTGCCGGGCCTCTGGCGGGATACCCCCCTATGGATGCCTTGCGTCGCGCCGCTGCCCGTCGAGACTCCTCCGGGATGCGCGGGCATGCGGACACCCAGTGTTGGGGGTCTCCGCACAGCATGCATCCGAACGTACCGGCCGTCCCGGGCGTCCGCGTCGGGTTGCCTCCATAGGTCCGGTTGCCTGCCTCGGGCGACCGAGCGCCTGCCTCTTGGTATGCCTTGGGTCCCGGTGCCAGCCGGAACATGGACTCCCCCAGCCGATTGGTTCTACCAGCGATGTGCGGAGGTGCCTCCGTATGCACTGCCCATGTCGGCATGGGTTGGTGGGGGTTATCCGTAACCGGGGAGTACCCCGTAGTCCGCACATACGTGACGCGCCGTCCCGCGCTCTCGCTGACCTGGAACTGGGTCCCAGCCGGGGCGATGTACGCTATCGTACCATGCTCATCAATCACCGGCGTCGCCGGTAGCAACAGGTGGCCCTGTTGGTCGACTAGAGGATCATCCTCATCCGTAGGGGTATGTTCGGTCGCCACCAATACTGGTGCGGCCTTACGCTTCACCTTCTCTTGCCTCGGTGCCGGGGTAAAACTGGGCTTGCCCCCCTCACCCTTGGGCTTCGGGGCCAAGGCACATTCCGGGTGTAGCACCCGGTAGGCGTCCCCTAGGGACTTGCACATATGCATCAGTCGACTGAAGTTCGTCCGAGCCGTAATGGCTCCTCGTGCGGATATCCGCACGTAGTTGGGTACTCCTGCGAACAGGATGACCCGTGGCTCCCCTTTGCCGAAAAGCTTCCCCAGCTCGTAGTCGAGCTCTTGGATCCGGCGTCCAAACATCTCCTCATCCTCCCAGGACTGGGAGGTGGCGGTGCGAAGGGCCCGATAGTGGTCTTCGCACTTGTCCTCACTGAGGTAGATGCTAAGCAGCTCCTTGAGAATCCCACGGTAATCCATGGGAGTGGCTGCGACCGTCATTCCCGGCATCAGGGATGCCTGGCGGAGGATGCCTCGTACCCGTTCATCAACGAAGAACGGGAGGATCTCCAGCGCCAGCCCCTCGTTGACGAGTGCCTTGTCCGCGGCTGCCTTGAAGCTTGTCAAGAAGCCAAGGACTACCAACGGGCGTCCGTTCGGGCCCCCGAACATAGGGACTCCCTTCATTAGGGTCTGCATAGAGCGGATCGCTCGGTGCGAGGTAGTACGCATCGATTCCGATTCGGTAGTGGATCGGTCCTCCAAATGATAACGTTCAGGAGTCAGTACCGACCTGAAGACTTCGTTGACAATCTCCGTGTCCGCGTCCTGGATGTCCAGTCGCTTGGCCAGTTGATGAGTAAACTCATCGGACTCCATCCGCTTCAGTAAGCTCGCAGTAGCCTGCGCTGTCATCGCTTGTACCAGTGACGCTGGAACTTCCGGCGTCGGCGCCTCGGGTACCCGAGTTGCTTGGCTTTCGTCGTGAAAGGGATACTGCAAGACGGTACTGCCTCCCCCCATCGCCGACTCTGTTCCGGCGTAAGTATCCGCCGGATCATGTCCGCGGAGCCCGCTCTGGGTGCTCCGAGCGTAGCGCTCTGTATGGCTACGTTCCATCACGGCTGACGAGTCGGATCCATAACCCGCCGGGTCCGGGGGTTGTCCAGGAGTAGCAACACCGGGGTTGACCCTGGTCGACTCCGAAAGTAGTCCGGCCGGTTCGAACCGTACCGGTGTGGGAGGAACACGACGGGGTACCGTCGTGTGGCGTGTTGACATCAGCACAGCCATTGCGTCCTCCGTACGCTCTTGACGGGCGTCGAGTCCAGGGAACCGTGCCTCGATGCGAGCCAATGATGCCATCAGGGAATCCCCTGGTGAAGGTGGCGGCGGCGTAAGGTCGGCAGAGGACAGTTACGGCGGTCCGCCGCCCCCGGCCGTCTGTGCCGTACCAAACGTCGATCCGGCACCAGAAGGCATCGGTGTCTCAATGTTGTCGATCGGGTTACCGGTCCCGGTTCCCGGGTTCAGCTCCGGGGTCGGCGTCGACGCCGATCCGTCATCTTGAACGTTCCCCGTCTCTTGGGTAGACATAGTCACAATCAGTCAACCGACGTAACAGTCACCACGAAGAAGAGAGCGAGGGGGTAATTGGGGGAGAGTAACCGTAGATCGCAGTCAATGTCAACCACTCAAAACAATCAAACAGATCGGAGCACCACGAGTACAAGAAAAGGACCGGATCTCCATCCGTGTGCCAGGGCCGAAGACGGCATCACCACAAGGGTGACGGAAACCCATCCCCTGCTGCTCCACCAATGTAGCACAATAGGGAACCGCTGCACGTCCACACTCAGGGAACACTCACCAGGGAGGATCGGCACCAGCGTCACCGGGAGGCCAAGGTTGCTGTCCTTCGAGCACAAGCCATGGGACCAAGATGGGAGCCCGAATAGGAGGGGCTTGTTGTTCTACCTTGGCCGGCGGTGGATTCGCCGCCGGCGCCCTCGTTATAAACCCTCGGAGACACTACTAACTACCCCCCACCCCAAGATGGAAGTCGCTCTGGTCATGGGTAACTTACAGATACCGTAACCAGTGCGGACTCTCAAATTGACAGTTAAGGGTTAGAAGTAGCCCACCTATATTAGGGTCACAATACGGTCATCCATATTGCTACACGGCGACGGCGGCAGTGACGGCGACAGTAAAGACGACAGCGGCAGCGACGACGGCAGTGACAGTGACAGCGGCAGCGACGACGGCAGTGACAATGACAGCGTAAGCGAGTACGTCCTAGGCGCCGCCGACGGCAAAGGCGGGCGTGTCGGCGACAGGAGTCCTGGCGCTGAACCTGTTACCTCAGCTGTTGGTCGTGCCAAGGGGAAGGGGCGAACAGCAGCGCCGCCGCATTCATCCCGCGCCGTCAGCGGCGGCGGTGGCCGCGGCGGTGGCCGCGGCGGCGGCAGCGGCGGCGGTAGAGCCAGGGACAGCAGCCAGCCGTCCGTCGAGGTGCCGTCGAGTGTAGCACGGCGGCAGACCCCACGGCCAGGGCCTGAGGCCCGTGCACTGGAAAGCTCAACGACCCCCCGGCGAGCAGGAACGTCCATGTCTGTGACCGGGACGACGCCGGCAACGGGGCCACCGCAGCGTCCCGGACTCCCCGGACGACGGCCTTCGTCGGCATCCGCCCTCAAACATTCGAAGAGAACACTTACGCGACCACCACAAAGCCGACGGGCTGCCACAAAGCCACCGAGTCGTGCACCGCCGCTGGACGCCGCCACACTCTCTGCGAGCCTTGCCGCCAGAATTGCCGCCGACCGTGACGAAGTTTGGCGTCGCCCCCTTCCTCTTGCTCAGAGGCACTCGCCCGGCAGTGCCGGCGGTCCCAGTGGCAGCTGCGGCGGCGGTGGCGGCGGCGGCGTCGGCCGCGGTGGTAGCGCCCGCTCCGATGGTGGTGGCACCGGCCTGTCGACTAGAGTCGCTCGTCTGGCGTCTGGAGGTGTCAGTCACGGTAGCGTGCGCGCTATTGCCGGTCGTAGCCGCGGCGAGGGAGGTAGCGATGCGAGTAGCCTGGCCGGTATCCCTGGGCATGGTGCCCGATTGCGACCCGGCGTCTGGGGGGACGGCTTCGACAAAGGGGAAGGCCACAGCGCGAGTGCTGGTGGCGATAGTGCCCGTGGAGGTGGTGGTCGCTGCACCGAGGATGGTGGTCGTCGACTCGGTGGTGGTAGTGGCGGAAGGAAGCGCCCACGTGAGGACGATGAGACGGACGGGGACACGGGGCGGCCTCTGTCACGAACCGCTTCCGGCTGGCCGGCGGATGGAGGTCCCTCCAAGAGGCGCCCGATTTGAAAAAGGCGACCGCATGGGCCTCAGGCGGTCGCGCAGGGAGTGTGTCTGTTGACATGAGGGATGCCAGGGGATGCTAGTTTGTGTGGCAGGGGTGGTCGTGGGGAGTGGTGCTGTTTTCTTCTTTGTCTTTGTTTCTTTCTTGTGTTTGTGCGACGGTGCGGCGGGATGACGGGGGGGTGTGTGGGTGGCAGGGTCGCCGAGGGCGCAAACCTGGGAACATCACACAGCTGCTCTGTACGTACTCGTCGGCTTCAATTCCCATGCAGTACACATATGGATATCTTTCTAGATACAGTAAAGCCGCACAGGATAGATATCGATTGACAAGTGCATTCCGTTTTGAATGTATGAACTTGCGGCTGCACGGAAGCGCGCCAAAAATCGGTCGGCCCCCGACACTCTCTCCGTGGGTGGCTGCGGTGCACACGACCCACCGCACTGCGACGAGGAACTTGCCGCGATTGTTTGTGGAGCTTCACCCGCGCCGTGGCTCCGAGTGCAAGCCCGGCTGCCAGCATGGCCGACCTTTTGCCACCCTCGTGGCTCGTCCTCAGCGTCACACGAATCATCACCGCTTGCGCTGAGGCCGTGGTGGACGCCGCCGGTGATGGTGCTGACGCCCCCGCCGCTGACACCGCCGCCAGTGCAACTGGCGGCGCCACCGCCACCGGGACCGAACGCGGTGCCGGCGGCAAGAGGTCCGGGCCTGTGGAGGATCGTGGCAGACAGCCCGCTACCACGGCGAGGCGCCCGACAAAGCGGCGCGCCGGGGCGCCAAACGCTCTCCGAGACGATGAGCGGCGCGGGACAACCGGCGGCGGCGGCGGCGGCGGCGGGCTGGACTTTCAGAGTGGATGTGGTTGCCGGCCTTCCCCTATTGCATGCATGTAAGCGCACGACGCATATCCCGCCCGCGCTGTCACTGTCGGCCTCGCCGCGTTGCGCGACCTGCTTGTGCTGGACAAGGTGCGCATTGAGAAGTTGGACAATCCCGACGGCAATGGGGGCGGCCCGGTAGCTGCTGCTGTGCGGCCAGCGTGTGGAGGTGATAATAGTACGGCTCCCGGAGTGGCCGCACCCCGCCCGGCCGATGCGACACTCGAGGACGCCACGTGGCCGGCGGTCAAGCTTTGGGCCATCACACTCACGTGCCCCCCTCCTTGGCACGACATCCAAGGGCAGCAGCAGCACCATCAGCAGCAGCGGCCGCCCCTCTCGTCGTCTGATTGGCCTCTCGAGGCCGACAATGCGGTTGCCGGTACATCCCCGACGTCGGGCCGCGTGCTCCACACGCCGCCGACGTGGTGGATGGAGGGTTCCCACATCAAACGCATGTACAGTGCGGTGTGGGTCCTCAAGCGGTTTGTGTCTTTGCCCCCGCTCGGCGGCGGGGACGCGCGCGGGCGGCGTCCCCGCCCGTCATCCGCGTGGCTCCGCGTGCTCGCCCTCCGCTCCGGGCGTGTGGACGTGTCACCGCCGACGCGGCCGACGCCGCAGTTGCAGTCGCCGACGCGACGGCCACTGTCACGGCCGCTCCACGAAGAAGATACCCGCGGTCTGCCCGGCTGTGTCGTCCACATGACAGACGCCAACCACGACAACGACAAACTACGACAGACAAACGTTGCTGTTGTTGATTGTACGTCGGCGACCCTTCGGTTGACGTCCGGGTGTGGCAAGCGGTCCTTGACGTTGGGACGCTGAAAGAAGCGGCCCTCGACGTGTCCGCCCTGGCCGCGAGCTTGCGTCATCGGGACGCATGTGCCCGGCACGCGGCTGGCTGCGGGCATGGGGAGGAATTTTCGCGTACCGCGGCGTACGCAGCCGCTGCTGAAAGCGCCGCGTGCCAAGCCAGGCAAGAGACAAACATAGACGGTCAGGAACAAGCCGCAGGACGAGCTCGCGTACCGCGGCGTACGCAGCCGCTGCTGAAAGCGCCGCGTGCCAAGCCAGGCAAGAGACAAACATAGACGGTCAGGAACAAACCGCAGGACGCGCCGCGCCGCCCGTTCTGCATCGCCCTGGTCCCGGACAGAGTCGGCATGTGCCACACTCGACCGGTCGGCACCACGAGTCTTTTGTGACGTCGCAGAGCTCGCGCTTGGCGTCGCCGCAGCCGTTGCCACTGCCTGGCCGGCCGGGGTGGCAGACCGCTCGCCGGGGCGCTGCCCGGGGCCTGCAGCGAGTGGACGTGCTGACGCCAGACAAGCGGCTGCTTATTGCCATTCTGGAGGGCGCCCTCGGCACCACCGCCTTTGAACACGGCTGTGGTGCCGTTGATGGCGGCATGTGTGCTGGCAGCGCCAGCGACTCTGCCGCCGAACGCCAGCCCTGTCGTTGTGAGCGACTGCAGGCTGCTGCCGAGATGGAGCCTTTCGAGCACCTACTGTGGCTCTCCTCGCTGCACCTGATTGTCGCCGCCGACGCGGAGGAGCGGCGGCTTGCACCACAGCGGCAGCAACCAACAAAACTACCGTTCCTCCCAGCGCGCCCGTCATCGACACCGACCGGCAAACTGCGGGGCACATTTTTACCACGAATCGCCGCGCCTGCGGTACACAGCGACGGGCGCAGGAAGGCCGGCGTTTTCGCGCCCGCAGCGCAGCGGTTTGACATTGCCCACGGGCCCCCCCCCCCGACTTCCAGGGCCGACAGGGACGCGACTTCCGTCTGTACAGAGGCACTGCACCGCACTGCCTTCGCGGATGCACAGCTCCGCATGGCTGCTGCTCATTTTGTCTACCATATGGGGGAGGTGACCAAGCCCGAGCGACTCGCCGACGCGGCACCCGCTCTGTTGGGAACCACTGCAATGCAGCAGCCGCAGCGGGGCCAGCCGCAGCGGGGCCAGCCGCAGCGAGGACAGCATCTGCAAGCGCCGTCCCGCCCAGTCACCGCTACGGCAGCGGGTGCTCCACCACCGGCGTCGGCTGCGTCGGCGGTTGACGCGCTTCCTGCTGCCGTCAATGGGGAAACAAAGCCGGGCTATTTGACAGCCACTGCATTTGTGGGCAGAAGACTGGCAGCACGCTGTCCGTGGGAGGCGGTGGGGGTGCCCCCAATGCTAAACCCGACCGTCCGAGGCCTAACCGGCTTTCGGCCCGTCGTCGTCGAAGCCGCGGGGGCAGCAGCGATGGGCACCATCCCACCTGCGACGCCGGCCACCGCGGAGGAGGGGGGGGCGGGGGGGGGGGGCGCCCCCGGGAGGATGCGTGCTTGTCGCGTGGAGGACGCAGGCGCTCGTGTGAGCCTGGTGAACCGCGCTCTTGCGCGCGACGCAGGCATCGCCGCAGCGCGTGCGGCGTTGGCTGCGGACGTACACCGGGGTGGCGCGGCTGTCGCTGCTGCTGCTGTTGCAACACACGCCGCTCCCCGTGTGTGTGACGACGAGGACGACGGCTGCGGCGTGGCTGGTGGGCGTTCCACGCCCGTCAATGCCGCTGGGGGGCAAAGCCAGCCAGGACCGCGAGCAGCACAAGCAGCACGAAAAGCACCGGCAGCAGCGTTAGGGGCGCTGCCGGCAGCCCCATCGCCTGTAAGATCAGCAGCACCAACAGCGCCGGCCAGACGAGCGGTGTACGCAGCCGGGGGGTCACCAGTGCTCCCACCGCCAGTGCCTGGCACTGAGGGCGGCTCCGCGGCTGCGTTGGGGAGTTGCAGGCCTGTCACCAACGACGACCCCTTGGCCCGTCACGTCCGCACTGTGCAGACGGCCATGCGTGCCATTGTGCAAACGCATGTGTGCGACGTGAGGGACCTCGACAACACCCACAGGGCCGCCAACGAGGGTGCCCTCAGCAGCAGCAGCAGCAGCAGCCGCATCGGAGGATGTGATGTTTGCCGCATTGGCCCCGACCTGCGTGGCACTGTTCAGCTCGTGCTGTCAGACCCCCCTTGCAACACCCGCCGTCTACAAGCAATGCCCAACTCTCATTACGACAACCTGTGGGAGGACATGCTGAAGGAAATCGTGTCGCGGATACACGACTGGGTCCGTCCTGGTGGGCACGTGCTACTATTTTGCAGCCCGATGCACTTCCCGCTGTGGGTGACGCATCTGAGCGAGTTGGAGGACCCACTCCCACCGACGGATGGTGACAAGGCAGCAGCCGTAGCTGCACCTCCCGGCAGTGGGGAGGAACCAGTGTCGGGGGTTCAACGTGCGGCTGCTGCTGAGGCAGGGGCTGCAACGGGTGCGGCCCTTGATGCGCCCGACAGTGCGGTCGCCGCTACGACCACAGGTCCGCAAAGGACGATCGACCGCTCAGCTGCCGGTAGCGGCGGGGGTCGTGACCCCAACCGTGGCAGTGGCGGTTGCGGGCGGGGCGGCTGGGAACCTTCTGTTGGAGAACAACGGCGGCGACAACGACGACGGCGAGCTACACCCGCATTTCAGGTGGAATCGTGCCCCCTGTTGGCCGTTCTGGCGCCCAACGCGTGGGCACCGACAAGGAAGTCGTCGACGATGATGACCAACCGGTCCCAGTACGTGCTCCACGCGACCAGGAACGGAGCGACCGCCGCGGCTGCCTACCGGGCTATTAATTACCGCACGTTCCACGCCGTCCCGTCGCGCTTCCCCGCGCACCACAACGTCATTGAAAACGTGGTGTCCCTGCGGGATGTCAAGGTTCTTCGCTGGACGCCGGGGCTGAGAGAGTTGGTTGGTAAGCCGCAGCAGCAGGAGCAGCGGCAGAGCACCGGGCGGCGGGACACCGACGGCGGGAGCGGGGGCGGCGGCGACAGCGGCAATGAGAATACGGACAGAGACGGGGACAATACGCCATGCGGCTCCGACGACGCGGCCGACGACGACGGAGAAGTGCCTGACCCCATCGATGATGTTGGCGACGACGAAGATATGGATAGCGACGTTGCCGCCGGCTCCGACACGGAGGGCGGCGACCAGGACGACACGGACGATGACGGCGACGACGAAGACGACGGAAGCCACGCGAACTGGAGCCTGGGCCCTCAAAGACGCGCGCAGCGCGGGGCACGCCCCCCGGAACGGGGTGGCGGTGCCGGTCGAGGCAGCGCGCGTGCACGTGCACGTGCGGGTTGTGGTGGTGCTGCCCCCACCGCGTCGGCGGGGACGTCGGGGAGTGCTCCCGACGACGTCCCGCCTCGCGCTGGCCGATTTGTGGGTAGTCGGCGTGCGTTGGACGCCGGTGCTCCGTCCAAGCTGGCCAAGCCGCGCTGCCCGCCGCATCCCACCTCCTCTGTGCAGCAGCATCAGGAGGAGCTGCAGCCGCAGCAGCAGCAGACGTCACCATTGTGTCCTCCTTTTCGCCCTGCTCACCGCAAGACACGCCCGCGCGCCCTTGCGCTACGCGTCCGAAACGAGCAGAAGTCTGTCCTCTTCCTGTCAGAGTTGATCATGCGAATGTCCAATGCGGACGACCTCGTCCTCGACATATTTGCGGGCACGTGCTCCACCGCGATGGCCGCGATCAGGATGCCCAGCGGCCAGCATCGGCGCGTTGTTTGTGCCGACAGCGACCCGGCCGTCATTGCAGCGTCGCAGCCACGCCTGTTCCGAGAGTTTGTCAACCAGGTTGTTAGTGGCGGCTTCCGGTCGTGCCCCGACGTTACTGCAGAGGTGGTGCACGCTGCGCGAGAGGTGCTGTCAGCCAATGAAACCGCCGCCGTCGCTGCGAAAGGTGCTGCTGAAGGTGCTGGTGACCTGGTCGTAGCCAAGACCGCCCCGCTGCTGCTGGCGCCATCCTTTCGAACGACAGCCGCTGCCTGGGCGCGCGTGCCCGGCCAGCCGTGCTTCACGGCCCTGCCAGCACACATGCTCCTCCTGCTTGCCAGCCGGTGGGCCGCACAAAATGGTGACGAGCGAAGGGCGGGGTACCACACGCACCCCCGCGCGCCTGAGCGCGGAGCTGAGGTCGGCGGAGTGGTCATTGGACTCGGCGGGTGTAGCATGGGAGACTGGCCTGCTGACCTCGTTGCCAGTCTTGCGGTGGAGGACCACGAGCTGATGCTGGCTGTGGAGGCCGCTCACTACGGCGTCGTTGTCGCACATTCCCGCGTTGCGGGAGGCACCGCCGGGAGCGGCTTGTTTGCTGGACGCCGGTTCCGAAAGGGCGATACGATTTGCCCGTTCTACGGCGCACCGACCACATGTAACCTGGCCAAACGTGGTATGACAAGGACTGACCGGTACGCGTCGCCGACACTGGGGGCCTTGGGACCTACGTCCAAGGCGTTTCC
The DNA here is from genome assembly GCA_009829735.1 of Pyropia yezoensis. Taxonomy (NCBI): domain Eukaryota; phylum Rhodophyta; class Bangiophyceae; order Bangiales; family Bangiaceae; genus Pyropia; species Pyropia yezoensis. The sequence continues at coordinate 5,667,272 of CM020619.1, forward strand.
CGAAAACGCCGTCAAGGTCCATATTCGACCTGAAGGAAGCATGGAAGGAGACGAAGAGCAGCGGGGGACAACGGAGCGACTCCGACTGGGACAACAGCGCCAGCAGCAGCAGCACCCGGGCCGCCCGCAGCAGCAACAGCAGCAACATGAGCGTGACGGCGCGGAGTAGCAAGAGGAGCAGGGCCGAGCTCGGGAGGAGCTGGGCGAAGAAATCGTCGAGGAGGACCGGCCGCTCCGTGCACGCAAGAGCCGGGTACACTATGGCTCCGCTGTCGCCGCCTCGGCGAATTTCGCGTACATGATTCCCGCTGCTTGGTGTGTGGCGGGCCTGGTCAACGACGGGCGCCGCCAGACACGGCTTGAGCAGCAAGTTGGGGCAGCCACGGCCAAGAGCTTCTTGGCCGTGCGGCAGGCTACCGAGGCGGCGGCGTTTTTGCGTTCTGCTGGGCGACCACCGGGCGATGTTACACGCAAGCGTGCTGCGAGTGCTGCTGTAGATTCCACTACTGCTTCTGCTGTTGGTGCTGCCATCACCTCCTCTGCAGTTGTTACGGGTGCTGATTTGGGCGGCCAGGATGTCAATGTCGAAATGAGTGTCAGGTGTCCCGGCGCTAACGGCCAGGACCCGACTCTGTCGGAGCTTGTGGAGCCGGGCGTCGTCGCCCTTGTCGCCAAGCGGGACATAGGCCAGGGGGAAGAACTGCGTACTGATTACGGCACGTCCTACCGGTGGTTGACCACGGACATCAGACAAGCCATGTACGACGGCGACCGCGCGGGCGCATCGGTCCGCGACGACGGCAGCGGCAGCAGCACGAGCCGCCGGCGGGGCCGTGCAACAAGGCAGACCACTGTTCGCCACACAAACGCGGACAGAAACCGGGAGCGGACCGAAGCCGACAACCGTCGCAGCACGCCCCACACGGTTGCGCCCATTCACGAGTGAGGCCGCGGCCCGACCACGGGTGCAGCCCCGCCGGCTCACCGACAGAGCGTCGGGGGCCTCTATTCCCGGCCACCACAACCATTGGCCGCGCAAGCTCACCCAAACTGTCACGGCTACCGGGGCAGTGGCTTGGGCATTGCGGGCACCAAGTGGCGCTGAATGGCAGTACCGGCGGCGCGCGGTGTGGCCTAAGAGGGGTGCTGGGACGGACATGCGGAGAGGGGGGTTAGGCTTGGGTGTGAAGTTGGGGGGAGGGCAGGGGAAGCGGCGCGTCGCGTACGTGGGGCAGCTCCCTTCCGTGCCACACGACCGCATTCCCAACGGGAGCTCGCTTCAAGCCGCAATGACAAACGCGATGGGAGCGGGGCTTGACACGGGGAGCGGGGCTGGGCAGGGTGGTGGGGGAGGGGCGGGGGAGGGGTGGGGGGAGGAGGTGAGGGGGAATGGGGGGCCGGGGGGGCCCGTCTGCAGGCGGAAACGTGTGCCGTCGCTACTTCGTGGACTGTGGGGGGGGGGGGGGGGGGGGGGGGGGCGGCACCCGACCTTGTCCACGTCCGTTGGCACCCGCAGGCGGGGAGCCGCCCACGGCAAAGTCTTTCGCGGACGCGGCTGGCCGGATCCCCACCCGGCCGGGTCGCCGCATATGGCCGTTTTCCAAAGAATGATCAGTTCCGTAAGGGGGTTCACAGCAGGATCTCCCAGAACAGTCGCCAAGTGCGCACGCGTTCTGGGCCACAAAAATTCTCCGGCGGTGCCCGCGGCCTTGGCCGAACCACATCCAACACCGCAAATCCTTGTCGCATCCGTGTGATGCCTTGATGTGAGACCGGCCGAAAAATCTCCCGTCTGCACAGACCGACCCAGTCTTGCAGAGGACTCCAGTCAGGGGCTCACAGCATCGGTCCGAGGCCAGGTGCCGCGAAATGAGACCGATTCTAGGGCGCTGATTGGCCAGTACAAAGTAGCCTGCAGTTGCACGGACGGGTTTGCAGCAGGTACGGGCTGTTGTGACGTGCTCACAGGAGGCCACCACAGAGTACTGTGCCAGTTAATTTCCCGTCGTGGGGGGGATCCGTCACTCGAGCCCAGCCCTGGAAAGTCGATCGGAGAGAGGTCAGACGAGGAGCGCCGAATCGGATGAGACGTATGCGATACCTGCTGCCGCGATTTAGCGGCAGCCAATGGGAAGGGGGGAAACATCGGTACTTCGGTGGAATGCTGCTGTGACCTGCTGTGAACCCTCTTATGAATCTCATCATTCTTCAGAAATCGGCCATATGCATTATGCGTGCACCGGCCACTCGGGACGTGGCAGTCGGTGGTGGCCACGGTAATTAAAAAAAAAAAAAAGCACCTTAAATACAACAATCGATAACAAAGCACGTTAAAATACAACAATCGATGCTGACCATGACGCACCCGCACGCCCGGACTGCCCCCCCCCCCGCTCTATCCCTAGGCCCCCCCCCCTTCAGCCGCACCGCTCACATTGCTTGTCCTGGCGGACTCAGGCCGCGGTGCAACGCACCTGCAGCCGCGCCACAGCCGTGCACGTGCGGTGTGTGGGCCTTCATGGTGCGCGCACGCCGTTTGCTGGGGGGACGTCAGAGGAGAGGACGGAAGGGGGGGGGGGGGGAGGGGAGCTTGGAAGGATGCGCTGCCTGACGGTTTGGAAGCACACTGCCAAAACGGCCGACGGCTGAGCAGAGCGCTATGTGGTACGACTGTGCTCCGGAAAGGGAACCAACTACCACACTGGCTATGTGGTACGAATGTGCTCCGGGAAAAGAACCAACTACCAGACTGGGTGCGTGCGTCGCGGCGAGGGCAGCAAATGGACTTCGACTCTCAACACACGGTGAGCAGGTGTCTTTGGACAAGAAGAAAATCATGCATACCTCCTACTGGTCTGGGTATGGGTGCCGCCAACCCCACACGCCTGCGAGGGCCGGTCGCGCCGTCAACAGTAGAGCTTTCCAATGAGCAGATCAAGGGCCATCCGCAGCCGGAGATTGGCGAGTGCGTCTGCGCCAACGACGGGTGGGATGGGGACTCCCAGGCTCAAGCAGTCCGCAAAGAGGAGCATGAAAACGCCACAGCTGCTGCCATCGGTCTGGTGGGGTACGCCCCGACGGACGACGATGCTGTCCCAGCAGGTTTCGTCTGCGACGCGAGCCGCCTCCGCTGCCGCGCGTGTCGCGGCAGCCGCAGCGCCAGCGCGCGCGTCCCCACCGTCGCAGCCGTCGTCGCAGCCGTCGAGCCGCGCGTCTGCCACATTCGATTTCGCCACGGCCGTCGCCGCCGCCGCCGCCGCCGCCACCACAGCGACCTCGTCCCTGTACCACTGGTACAAAACAGAAAGCACTCCGGGTCGTACGTGCCGTGACCGGAAAGAGTTGAAAAACCGTACGCACCTGCGCACAGGGTCGATTTGTGCGAGGCACCAGTGGTTGCCGCCCTCGTGGATGGGCACCTGTATGGAGTGTAGTGCACAGACGTCCACCCCTGCCGGTCATGGAGGCACCGACCGTCACCCCCACGCCGGGCGATCCGCTGGTGGAGGCGCCCACAGCGTCGCCAGCGCCAGTAGTGCCGGACGTCGACACGCCGTCCGCCGCCCCCGCGGTGGTGGAGCCGGTGGTGGAGACGCCGACGGCGTCGCCAGCGCCGGTGGTGACCGGGGCGCCAACGGCATCACCAGAGCCGGCTGTCCTCGTCGCTGCAGGGCCGTCCGCCGACCCCACGCCAGTGGAGCTGGTAGTCGAGACACCGACGGCATCTCCAGAGCCGGTGATCGAGGCGTCGCCAGAGCTGGAGGTGACAGAGGCGCCCACGGCGTCGCCAGAGGCGGTCGTCAAGGCGCCGACGGCAGCGCCAGAGCCAGCGGTCGAGACACCAACGGCTTCGACGCTGGCGGCCACGTCGGTGGACCTTTGCCCGCTGCCCAGGGACGCGACGGGCTGGGAGACCTTCTTCTTCTGCTACTGGGACGGCTCGTATGGGGAAGAAACGGACGCGGTGGCGTTTGCACCGCCCCTCCGCCGCGTGCGGGGCTGGGTGGGCGCTGCGCTGGCAGCGAGAGGGGGGGCAGGCGCCGCCGACGGCGGCGCTGACAGCGGCGGCGAGTCGGGCGGCGACGTGGCGTCGGCCGCTGCGGCAGGACGGTTCATGGGCGGCTGGTGGGCAGACGATGGGTGCTGCGCCTTCCCCGAGCCCCCCACGGCGGAAGAGATCGCAGCGGGCGACTATAACCCGCAGCAAGGCGCGGTGGGCCCCTTTCCCCAGGACCCCGACGAGGGGGGGGCCGCCCCCGCGGGGGCTGCGCCCGCCCACGGGGGCGCTGCCGCCGCGGGAGGGGCGCCCGGGGGGCCCGCCGCTGCCGCTGCCAGGCCCTTTCCCGTCGGCTCCTTCCTGTACGTCGACAACCGGCCGGGCTGTCACGGGGCGGCGGCGGCTGGTGCGGTGGGGGGTAGCGCGGTGCCAGCGGGGAGCACCGCCGTGGCGCCCGCCCCCGTCGTCGCCCCCGCCGCGGCCGCCGGCGCCGAGACCGTGGACCCGCGGCTGCTGTGCGCCGCCACCGCCGCGCTCTCCCGCGCGGCGGCGGTGCTGGCCGACAACACCCTGATGATCGACGACCACTTGGGCTTTACCAGCGGCGCCCTGGCGGGCACCTACCACGCCATTGCGGTGCGGCTGCCGGCGGGCGGGGTGGCGTGGCCCGCCGGCGGGGGGGGAGCTTCGGACGACGACGCAGCCGCCGCCGCGGATGCGGTGCTGGTCGCTGCGGGCGCCACCGGCCCCGCGCGCCGGCCGATTAAGCCCCGCCGCCAGGGGCCAGACGGTGGCGTCCGTGACGTGGCGAGGCCGGCGTGGAGCGGCCTCCCCGGGGGGCCCCTCTTTGCTGCCCGCATCTCCCGCCGCGCCCTCCGCCTCGGGCCCTACTGGTGGGCCGCCGCCCACGCCACGCCGTGTGCGTCGCGCCGCCGCCTGCGGGGGGCGTATCAGACGCTGGACGGGCTCCTCGGCGACCGGCCGCTGCTGGCTTTTACGTTTGGGGACTCGTCTATGAACCCAGCGGGGGGGATGCTGCTGGTGCGGTGGGCGCCTACTCTGGCCGTCGGCTACCTCCTCGAGCGCCACGTCACGTAGCGGCACGGGGGGGGGGGGGGGGGGGGGGGGGGGGGGTGTGGGATGTGGGGAAGAACAGGAGGGAGGAGGAGCCCTTCCCCATCCCGGAAGGTATCCCGTGGCCGCAACGCCAACACTGCCGGCACGGGGTCGTTGGGTAAGGGCACGGCGTGCGGGCAGGGGCGGTGCCCGCTTTCGGCACGGCCAGTGTCCCTCGCCGCATGCCGGGGGCCGCCGCAAGTGGTGCACCAGGCCCGGGAGCTGCCGGGGGGGCGGCGGCGGTGGGCGGCGCCGATGCGGCTGGGGCGGCCCGCGGCGTGGATGGCGCAGCGGGCGGCGGCGGCGGCGGCGGCGGCGGCGGCGGCGGCGGCGGCGGCGGCGGCGGCGGCGGCGGCGGCGGCGGCGGCGGCGGCGGCGGCGGCGGCGGCTTGCCGGGTGCGCCTGACGACCGCTGCGGCGGGGGCGGCGGAGCCCGGCGGGGCGGGCGGCGGCCGCGGCCGCGGCCGGCCGGTCGGTGACGGCCGCTGCCGCCACGGCGGCAAGGACGCCGCAACCGGCGGCGGCGGCGGGAGTGGCCGCGGCGCCAAGGACGCCGCCACCGGCGGCGGCGGCGGGAGTGGCCACGGCACCGCCGGGCGGCCTGTCCTTGCCGCCGCCGCCGCGGCCGTAGGCGGCGACGGCGACGGCCACGGCGCCGCCGGGCGGCCCGTCTACAACGGCCGCGGCGGCGGCGCCGACGGTGCGGCGGTGGCGCTGGGCGCCTCTGCCACGGCCGTCGACGCTGGGCCGTCCACTCCCGGCGTCAGCGGCGCGTCGGTTGGCGCTGGCCCCGCCGGTCACTCTGCCACGGCCGTTGGCGCCGGGCGCTCCCCGCCGGGCGCCTCTGCCGCCGTTGCCGCCGCCACCGCCACCGCTGCCAATGTCCAGTGCGGGGCTCCACACGGGCGCGCCGGTCTGCGCCGCCGGCGTCGCCAATGGGAGCGGCACAAGCCCCCCCCCGATCGCCCCCACCCCCGCGCATCCATCGCTGCCCCGCCAACCCCACTTGCGCGCACGCACGCCCTGCGGCGAACGCCCGAAACGGTGGTGGCAGGGGCGGCACGCGGCCCGCATCGCCGTTCCCAGCACTCCTCCCCCCGGGCACACCCGCCCCCCGCCACAAAGGGGGATGCTCCCCTCCCCTGGCGGCGCTCCCACCCCCGCGCGCGCGCCCACGACGGCGAGCTGGGCAACACCCGTGGTGCCTCGGCCAACGGCAGCGGCGGCGAGGCCCGCCGCCGCCGCCGCGACGCGCGCTCAAAAGAGAACGCAGCACGCCACCCACTCGGCCGGTCGCGGTATCCATAGACGCGACCCTAAGGGCGGCGGCGGCGGCGGCGGCGGCGGTGGCGGCAGGGGGGGTGCTGCCGCCGCACCAGCGAGGGGAGGGTGGAGAGGGGGCGGGGGCGAGAGGCGTCGCGGTAGCCGCCGCCCCACTGGCTGTGGCGGACGCGCCCGCGGGGGAGCCCATCCGCACCGGCGTCAATTGCCGCTGCCGCGGCTGCAGCGGCGGCAGTGCGCCGACACCGCCGGCCCACAGGCGGTGCGTCACGCGGGCTGCCACGACACGATGAGGGCGCCTGCCATACGAAATGGCCGTGAAGACGTGGGAGTGAGCGCTCCAGCCAAAGGCGGGGGGGGGGGCGCGGGAGCCGCGCGCCCCACGCTGACGCGGCACGCGCACGGAGCTGTCCGGCGCGCGGGGGGGTTTCGGCCGGCGGTCCCCCGCGCGGCGGGCCAGCGCGGGTGGGCAGGGGGCAGCAGCGGCCACCCGTGGCCCAGCCCCCCACCGCCTGCCGTCGTTGGGCCGGCGTCGCCCGCCGGCCACCGCTGGGTGGCCCCACACCCCCCCATCGCTGCCGCGGCGGCGGCGCCGGTGCCGTCTCCGCCGCAGCCCGCGCCGCCCAGACTCCCCGCCCCCGTGACGCGCCTGGCGGCGGCCACAGCGGCCGCGACGCGGTCGCGGCGCCGCCCTCCGCCCGTTGCTGCCGCGCCAGTGGGGGCCCACGGGCAGCGCCGCGCCGCGGCTGTCCGCGCCGCGGCCAGCCGCGGCGGCGGCCGCGGCGGCCGATGGGTCAGCCGCGGCCACCCCCCGCTCGACCCCGCCCGCCGCCTGCCGCACAATGACAATTCAGTGGCTCTCCCCACGCACTGATAGGGTCCCGCCGCCGCCTACTCGCGGCGCGCGCGCGTCGCGCGTCGGCCGCCGCGCCGCCCGGTCCCCGCGGGCGCCCTGCTCGGGGCACGGCGCGCCGTGGGGGGGGAGGGGGAGGGGTGGCGGCCGCCGCCGCTGCAGCGGCCGCGCGCAGCACCGCCTCGGCGGCCGCCGCCGCCGCCAACGCGTAGATGACCGCCGCTGCCGACCGTGGCAGGCGGGGCGCGGGCGCCGGCCGACGCCGTCCACCGACGGGGCGCATGCAGCGCGTCGCGGGATCATTGATAGGGGGGGGGGGGGGGACGGGGTGCAGGCCGCCGGTGGCGTCGGTGGCGGCGGCCGCCGGCGGCTGGTGGACCGGGCCGGGCGGGCAGAGGGGGGCGAGAGCGGGCGAAATGACGCGACGCGGGGGGGGGGGGAAGCAGGAGGGGAGGCGCCACCCCGCAGGGCCGTTGCCGTCTCTCTGCCAACGGGGCTTGGGGGCGCGCGGCTGCCAGAGTGGGAGGCGTTGCCAAAGCACTGGGCGGCAGTGTCGCCGCCGCACGCCTCTCTGGCGGGCACGCACTTGATGCACGTCCCGTCGGTGCACGAGGCGTTTGCAAAGCACTGGATGGGCCCCCGCAGGTGGATCCCCCCAGCACGTACTTGGCCGCGCACTTGCCGTCGGCACACGCCAAGTCGGCGCCACCACACGGGCGGTAGGTGCCGCAGGTGGCGCCCACACCGCCGCGGCGGCAGTAGGTGCGGGCGGCGGGGGCGTCCGTCGTCGCCGCCGACGCGATGGTGGCCGAGGCAGAGAGGGCGACGGCGGCGGCGGCCTCGGCGGCGACGTTGAAGCCCACGGAGGGAAGAGGTGGGGGCGCGGCGATAAAAAGGGGGGTGAGCGGGAAGGGGGGGGTGCATGAGAAGGGGGGGGTGGGTGGGAAGGGGGGGGGGGGCGGGTAGGCGGACGGGGGTGCGGTGGTTCGTCGAATGGGTAAGGCGTGGGTGCTTGAGAATAGAGTGCAACGGTCAACAGCGGCCACCGCCGCCACGCTCTTATAGCGCCGCCCGCCAGCCCGTCGTCCCGCCAGCCAACCCTTCTGCCCGCCCGCCAGCCCTGCACACCGCCCGTCACCCCCAGCGCAACACACCGCCCGTCACCCATAGCCCAGCACACCGCCCGTCACCCCCAGCCCCCCACCGCGCCTCCCCCTCCCCCCGTGCCGCCGCGGTGGCCGCCGCACCCCACCCTCGCCTCGGCCCCCCTCTGAACGCCCGCCGCCGTGGCGCTCGCCCCTCGCGGCGGCCGGCGCAGCGGCCGGCCGGCGAGGCGGCCGGCCGGCCGGCGCGGGTGGCTGCTACAGTGGGCCCCACCCCCCCCCCCCCCCGGACGGCGCCGCCTCGCCCAGCGCCAACGCCGCCGGCGCCGCCCCGCTGCCCGCCAGGCAGGTGAACGTTGGCACACACCCCCCGCGGCCGCGCGCCGCCGCGCACGCCCGCGTCCGCCACACGCCCGCCACCGCCCGGCCGGCCAGCCGCGCTCCACGGCGCGGCCGCTCTCACCGACGTGCCCCCCCCCCCCCCCCCATTCCCTCTTCCCTCTCTGTGCCGTCCCCTCCCCCGTCCCCTTCCCCCCTCCCGCAGGTAGACCCCCGTTAATTTCGCCCGCCATCCACGCACCGCGGCGGCAGACGCGGGCGCCCACCGTGCGGCGCTCGCCGCACCAGCTCCTTGCAGGCGGATGTGAGCCCTCGCGTGGCGCATCGGTGACCACCACCCACAGCTCCACCCCCTCCAAGAGGGTGCCGACGCTGCCGCCGAGGCGGCCAATGGCGCCGCCGCCGCTGCTGTTGCCGCCGCCGCCGCCGGGGCGGGCGTTCATGACGTCTGGGGAGGAGGGGAGGACGACGAGCCCCTCGAGAGGAGCCGTAGATCTGCTTTACCGCCACGCCTAGGCGGTCGGCCACCGCCACCTCCAGCGCCGCCCCCGTCGGCGCGGCAAGAGCAGCACCGTTGCCACCCGGTGGGCGGCGACGGCGGCGAGGAGCGGCACCACCCCCGGCGCGCGCAGCACCACCCCCGTGCCGCGCACGCAGGTTACGAGGAGGGCGTAAACGAGGGCGCCCGCAATGTCGTACATCGGAAAGGGCGCCGCGCAGACCGCCTTCGGCGGCACTACCTCGCGGGAGGCGAGCGCCACCACACACACGGCGAGGGCGCGGTGGGAGAGGCCCACCACCTTTGGCGGGCCCGACGTGCCCGACAAGTGGGGCATCCGTACCAGGTCGTCGGGCGTCATCCACGACCACCGCCGACAGCATTGGCTACTCGCCCACGTCGGCAACGGCTGTGGTGTCTTGCCTATCGGCCAGCCACCTCAACATCATCCCCATGATGCCCACACCTGGTGGGCAGCGTCCCCCAAGAGGGCGTCGACTGCCAGGCGACTGTTCATGTGGTCTCGCTGGAGCGATCCAGCCCAGCGATCCGGTCCAGGTTAGTCACCACCCCGGACTGCACGTACTCCGACACGCAGAACATGTCGTACAAGGAGGTGGAGAACAGCCCAGGCAGGTCCTCCTTGGTGAGCAGCACGGATTGCTTGCCCATCGCGGAGTCGCGGAACGTCAGAGTGCTCTGGCAGTTGGTGGAGCACACGCGGCCAGCCCGCTGGTCGATGAACACAAAGATCAAACGGTCCTTCCACACCTCCCAGTTGGCGTCCCCAACGATAGGCCGCATCTCGTCCACGCAGCCTCGCACGTCTGCTGCAGACGCTGGGCTCGTTAACAGAGGGCGGCTGCAACGTGCGCGTCAGCCGATCGTCCTGGGTGGGAAAACGACGGTGTAGGCCATTCGTCGCGAAAATGTACCACTCGTGCTGGGGTGTACTGGGAAGCACTGTACTTATTGAATTGTATGCAGTGCGCACGTTCGGTGTGATACGTAAATTAACTTTTTGCGATCCAATCGATGGAGGCGCGCGTCTTGGATGGCTAATTGGTCACGCCTCTTCACAAGCCCAATAGTGTGTCTGGCGTGCGGGCGTGTCACGCTCCAAGCCCAAGCACACGTCAGGGGGGCGGCGCTCGCGGTCAGGGGCGTGCCCCAGTCGAACGAACCTCCCTGCAGTCCCCAGCTGCGGTATGGGCCTCCGCGGCCACGGCAAAGACGACCCGGCTGCGCACCAGGGTTAAGCTGTCATCCCGGTTCACGCCCCCGCGACAGCCAACACCCCTCGCTTCTCCTGCGGGCTCCTCTGGCCTCTTCCACCGACCCGTTTCGCTGCACCAACAGGATCTTCTCGCCGCACCCACCGGCTCCCCTGGCCTCGTCCACCAGCTGCCCTCGCCTCGTTAGCCAGTTCAACCTCGTGCTCTCTCTGTTGCGCTGGCCTGGCGTACGACGCGGAGCACTACTATGCGTTTGCCATGGACTCCACCTCGTGCCGAGGCGGCTTTGACGCGGCGGCGTGGACCTCGACGCGTCGCTGCGATGGCGTTTGCATCCGTCGCTGGTACGATTGGCTCTGGCTTCTTTGGCGGTATGCCGCAGTTGCTTGGCCACCATGGGGCGTGCTCGTTTACTCCGGTCTTTCCCAAGACACCCCGGCGGCGCGCGAGGCAACTTGCTTTTGTGCCCGTCTCTGTGGGTGGTCAGCGACGTCCGCCTTTGGTCGCTCGAGCTATTCCTGCGCCACAAGATGAAGCACTTCAGCCGCGGCGGGGCGATGGGTTGCAGTTCAAGTGGACCTGCACGTCGAGCACCCGCAAGTACCACCTGGCCAACTACCTCTGCGCAGCGTCAGCGCGCGTCAACCCGGTGCTGTGGAATTTTGGGAACGAGGCCCTGAGCAAGGAGTGGACGCTGTGCAAGTTGTGTGAAGCACAGCAACGCCGAGCCTCTCGCGAGACTGCTTCCCTTGTCGTCTCAGAGGAGCTTCAATCCGTGGACGAGGCTACATCTGAGGCCTTGGTGGTCCGCGAAGCGCCTGTGTACAAGACCGCGTGGGCGGGCGACAGCAGAACGGCGGGCGGCGCAGTCAACGTGGTCGACCCGCTGCAGTTTTCGGCCAACGGGGCACTGCGAGTCCTGCGAGAGGAGGGCTGGTTTGTCAATGGTCCCACAGACCCCGCCGCGCCGTTCCCGCCCGTGCCACGGCCACCCCTGGGGCTGCACGTTTCTCGCGTCGTGCAGATGAGTGAGCTATGGCGGTGGCTCGCAACCACATGGGGTGACATCCGAACCGTCTACTCTATCACGGCCCTCTCGGGAGGCGGCAAGTCATCCTTCCTTGGCGACGTTGCCAAATGTAAGGACGACCTTCCTGTGAAGGAGCCCGACTACGTACCTGGCCGCGTCTGCCGCCCCTTAGAGGTGGTCAAGGCGGCCCATGACATGAACGATCCCACCATGAGGACGTACCGCTACAGGACCTGGGGCGAGGTGGTGGACTTTGCCAATCGCACCGTCGTGTTTGGCATCTCGTTCAACTCCGACATGGGCTTCTCGGACCAAGACGCTCGACTGGCGCAACGCGAGGGCGCGGAGCTCTTCCCGCTTCTTTGTCGCATCATCTACAGCGAACATTGCGACCACCATCGCGTGCCGTGGGCGACATTCCTGGCCAAGTTTGAGGAAAAGCAGTTTGGAGCTGGTGGTGACGTGGACGTCGGCGTCGTTCGAGACGAAGTCGTACAGATTTTGCGCAACAAGCGCGGCAACCCCGACGCTCCGTCTCTGCTGCTAGTCGATGAGCTCGGCAAGGTTGGAGATGCCTTCGAGCTGTACAAGGGAGCGCTCTACGGCTACTGCTCGTCGGTACCCTCCTTCCGCTTGCTATTTTCCGCGATGGAGGTGGCCTTCCTCGACTTGTTGCGTGCTCCAGTGGAAGTCGTCAACGAGTACACCTTTAGGCGGAAGGGGTCGCCCACGTTGGTGTCGACCGCGACGATAGTTCCTTTGCTGCCTGAAGAGGAGCTGGTGGCGGCCCTGGTGGAGCGTGTCTTCGACCCGGGCATGCTGATTTTCTCGCGGGACGGCCGCGCTGTGCAGGCCGAGGAAGCAGCGCGGTCTCTTGCTGCCATTTGTGGTGGAATAGGGCGGTACTTGTCTTGTGCGCTCGAGGCCCTTTTACGCGGCGCACAGGGGTGCGCCGTCTGCCAGCTATTGCAGGGCGCGTCCTCTAGTAAGCCGAAGGGGATGGGGCCCGGCAGCGCTGCGTTCATCATTGCCAACAACCCCACTGTGCAGGCGGTCCTTATCACCGGTATTGAGGTGGAGGCGACGTCTCTGGCGGTCGTCGATCACAAGGGGCGGCCGGTAATGTGGGAGAAGCTGATCAGCAACGGCGAGTTTGGTGCCACAGCGGACGCCCGTGACGTGTTCCGGGATATTGCTGTCCCAACGCTTGCGATCATCGCTGCCACGAACCACCACAAGATGCTGGCGATCTTGACGGGCACGTCCGTCCGCGCCCAGACGACGGGCAGCCGTCAGCCCGAGCCCTGCTGCATGGCGGCGTTGACGAGCTTGATGGTTGGCCTGGGTACTGGTGGCACCCCTCATGAAGCTGCCGAGCTCTATCATTACTGGTGGGAGGTGGCGGCCAGTCGGGCTCGCCAGCTCCTTTACTCGCTGTCGGGCCCCATCACGGGTCCCATGACGGCGGCGGCCAAGTTTGCGAGTATGCCGCTCCGGGAGCTTTACCCGGACTCCCTGCCGGTGCGGATATTCGGCGGTCCCTGCTGCGATGGGGTTTCCGTGGACGCTTCCCGGGCGCGTGTGAACACTTTCCTTCCCCGCGAGTTTGAGACCACAATCGAGGACCTCGTCAACACCACGGCTCCCGAAGAGCTGCTGGACAACGTGTGGCGGTCCCCCGCTGGTTACATCGGGGTTGACTGCATGGTGTTTTACATCTGCATTCAAGGTGTGGCTGGCGGTCCACGTGCGGGCGAGCTCGTGTGCGTCGCGGTCAACAACAAGGACAGCAGCCCATGGGCGTCGACGTCCGTAGAACTGGACAACGCTGTTTCAAGCTACGAGAGCCTTGAGATGAGCTTTGGCGACAAGTGGGGCGAGTGGGCGGACCGCGTTGCCTTCGTCGTAGTGGCGAACAGAGACACCATGACGAAGTACGACGAGTTCCGGTCTTCTCTTGCGGCCTCGCGCACGTTGGTGTGCCTCCGGCAAGACATGCGCAAGATGTACGGCGGTGGGCTGTACAACCTGTACGCGTCCTGGCCCATCCTTTTTGGTGGCTACAAGGCAACAGACGCGATTGACTTGGAGTCGTCATGATGTGCAGCGACGGAGTCGAGCTAGACCCGCCGGCCGTCGGACGGGGTTGTAGGCCTCTGCTCAGCCTGGCGGGCGGAACCCGCTGATCGTTGTTCGACGCCCCCTTCCGCCGCCGGCCGCCCATCGTCAACCTCCGCCGGCTGTCGGCCGCTGCCCTCCCGCATCAACGCCTTGCCGTTTCCCCCGTCAGCGGCGCAGTGGTCCATCATGAAGAAGCGCATTGTGCGGACGCTCATGCTGCAACTACCCGACTGCCCCACCGTCAAGGCGCGGGCGTCGTTGCCCAGGACTGAGGACTAGGAGGCTGGTAACTGGGTGCTGTGGAGGGTGACGCTCCGGCGGGTGCGGCGGCGGGCAGTGCGAGAGGACGTGCTTGGGGCGGTCGCTCATGACGACGGGGTACCGACGTGGACTTGGAGTAAGGGGGGAAAGAAGGCCCCTCCGGCTACCCCTAGCTGTCCGAGTCACAGACATTACGCTTGCCGCGGTGGCGGCAGCGGCGACTCTGGCGGCGGTGGCGGCCGCGGCGGTGGCGGCGACGGCAGAAGCCCCTCCCCCATTACCTGCCCCTACTCGTCTTCTTCCACGCAGGGCGCACCTGCCCCTCATCGTCTTCTTGCACGCAGGGCGCGGCGGCCCCGGCCGAGTAGACCTCAAACGAGTTGAGCTCTGGCGTCCCCCCCTGGTCCCCCGACCCCGCCACAACGTAGGCCGCCCCCGCACACACCACCGCCGGCGACGCGTGGCGGCCGCGGACCATGGCCGCCGGCGGGGCGGGTGTCACCATCCGCCCCGCCGCGACGTCCAGCACCTCCGTCTCGGGCCACACGCGGCCGCCGCCCTCGCCGCCCGCCACCACCACCGTGTCGCCCAGGGCGGCCACCGCCGGCGCGCCGCGGCCGTGCGCCAGCGCCGCCCGCGGCAGCGTCGTCCACGTGTCTGCCTGGAAGGAGTAGACGTTAATGGCGGTGCGGACGGCGTTGAAGGGGGTGGCGCTGCCGCCGTCGCGGCCGCCCGCCAGCACCAGCTGCCCCCGCGACACCACCCCGTACACGTGGTCCCGCGACCGGGGGAGAGGCGCCCGCGCGCTCCACGACGCCGCCCGCCCGGTCGTGGACGGCACGTAGCGGGTGAGGAGGGTGCTGCTCTCTGACCGGGCGCCGTGGCCGCCCACGTTGCCACCCGCCAGGTAGATGGCGCCGGCGTGCACCACTGCCGCCGCGGAGCCCCGGTTGAACGCGGCGGGGATGACATCGCCGGCCGACCAGGCGTCCGCGGTGGAATTGTACACCAGCACCCGCTCCAGCAGCGTCTCGGCGGGGTAGGTGCCCGTCCAGGCGGCTACCACCACGATGGCACCCTCAAAGGAAACACACTGCATGTGGTGGACGCCGCCGGGGGTGTAGGGCGGCGGCGCGGCGGGGGCCTAGGTGGCGGTGGATGGGGTGTAGACGAGGGTGGGCAGCCCCGGGGACTGGCGGGAGCGGCCGCCAATGAGGTAAAAGCGGTTGCGGTGGTTGACAAAGCAGTTTTTGTGGCGCCTGGCAGACGCGGGCGCGTCGGGGAGGGGCGACCACGCCGCCGCGACGGCGGGGGCGGGCGTCGGTGTCGGCGTCGGCGTCGGCGTGGCGGAAGAAGGCGTTGGCTTTGCGGTCGGCATCTCGGGCGTCGGCGTCGGTGCCGGCGTCGGTGCCGGCGTCGGCGCACCGCTCCCCCCTGCCACCACCACTTCGATGGCCTGGATGGCCACGTTTTGGACGCTCGCCACCATTGAGATGACCAGCGGCCCCCCCCCCACCGTCACGTCAAAGCTCTTGACGACGGCGGTGGCCGCCCCCGCGTCCGCAAACAGATCATAGTCTGCCAGCACCACCAGCGGGGCGGCGGTGGCGCCGTCGCCAATGGCAATGTCAAACACCCGCTTGCCCACCGCCGACGTCCAGACGTACACCTCGGCAAACATCAGGCGGACGGTGTAGGCGCCAGGCGCCACCGGCAGCTCATACGCCACCGTGCGGCCGTACCGAAAGGTGTGGTACAGGGCGGCGGTGGTCGTGCCGGCCACGGGCCGGACAATGGTGCCGGTGCGGGTGCCGCCGCCGCTGCGCACATAGGGGCCGTCGGGGGTGTAGCCGCCCAGCGCGGGGCCGCCGACGTTGAGCTTGACAGGCACCGCGAGCGCCCCAGCGGCGGGCGTCGGGGTGGGCGCTCCCGCCATTGGCGTCGGCGTCGGCGCGGTGGGTGTCGGCGACGGCGACGCCGTGGGAGGAGACGCCGTCGGCGTGGGCGTCGCGGTGGTGGGCGTCGCCGTCGCCGTGACGGACGTTGGCGTTGGCTTCGGCGGCGGGGAGGACGGGACCCCTCCCCCCCCCCCCACCCACGCCAGCGTCGCCCCCGAGATGGTCGGGTTGTTGGCGACCGTCGCGTTGAGCCACACCGCCACCGCCCCCCCCGCTGGCAGCGTCAACGTCGCCCCCACATCGACCGCCACGTGCGACCGCCCCCCACCCGCCACCCATAGGTCCACGTCCCGGAGGTTCAATGCCAGCGGGCCACCGCCGCCGCCGCCGCCGCCCCCCGCGTCGGCGGCGACATCGGCGGCGGCGGCAATGTGGAAGCGCCGCACGCCGGCGGCGGTCGCCCACGTCTCGGCAAAGTGAAGGGTGAGGGCGTAGGCGCCCGCCGCGGCGGGGGCAGGGGCGGCCAGCGCCAGCCGAATGTCGGCGGCCGCCCACAGGCACGTCGCGCGCATCGTCGCCGTCGCGTCGTCGGTGGCGGCGGCGGGGTTGCCGTCGGCCGCCGCGACGGCCCGCGAGGACGTCCACTCCCGGCGGGCTGCCGCGGAGGGTGCCACAGCCACCCCCGCCGCGTACGCGGCGCCGATCGCGGGGCCGCCAAAATTCCACCGCGACACCCCGCCCCTGGCGACGGCGGCGGCGGCGGTGATAGGGGCGGTGGCAATCCCTGCCGCCGCCGCCGCAACTGCGACGGCCGCGACGGTGCGAATCATGGTTGATAAAGCGAGGAGGGGGGGGAGGGGGGGAGGAGGGGGCGAAGGGGGGGGAGGAGGGGGGTGATGGAGGGGATGGCGCACCGAGCGGCAGGCGAGCACCCGTGAAGGCTAAGTTGGGGGGCGAGGGGCGGGGCACCAGGTTGGCGCCGACTGTGTTGGGAGTGGAGGGGAGGGAGCAGCGGCAGACAGAGAGGCGCGCCCTCACCCCCTCCTATGTAGCGGCCTCGGGGGGGAAACACCGCCGCGGCAGCACAGCAGCCGCACGGGGCGGTCGGGTCGGCGGCGGTGCCATGCGCGCGACGCTGCGCGACCGCCCCCGCAATGGCGCGAGACGCGGGGGACCCCACCCTTTGATGCGGGGGCAATGGGGGGGGAAGGGGATGGAAGAAGCCCCGCCTCTGGGAAGGAAGCCGTCGTCCGCCCAAGCGGGCGTGGCCACCGCGCCCTCCAGGGGGGGCGGGCCCGCCGCGCCACCCCCTTCCCAACGGGCGCGGGTGGGGGGGGTGGCAGCCCCCCCGGCAACGACGCAAGCCGGTGAACCTCACCCAGGGCACCACCCGCGGGGGAGGCGTGCCACTGCCCGTGGCACCCCCGCGGCCGTCGCCACAGCCGGCCGCCCCCGTCCCACAGGGTGGGCCCACCGGCGCGGGGGGGGGTGGTGGGGGGGGGGGCGACTGCGCGGCCGGGGCCGACGGTGGAATCTCGTTAACAGAGGGCGGCTGCAACGTGCGCGTCAGCCGATCGTCCTGGGTGGGAAAACGACGTAGGCCATTCGTCGCGAAAATGTACCACTCGTGCTGGGGTGTACTGGGAAGCAATGGCTGCTCCCTCCCACTCGCCGTCCGACACACCCCCGCACACCCTGCCACCGACGTACGCCACCGTTGCCTTCGTCGCCGATGCTCCTCCCGCCGTGCCGCCGCCACGCACCGCCGTCGTTGCCGCACCCATTCCCGTCGCAGGGAGGGTTGCGCCGCCAACCGCCACCGAGTTGCCGCCGTGCGGCTGGGCGGGGGGGTAGGAGACGGGGTCAAGCTCCGATCCGAGCTCCTGCTCCCCCCACACCCCGCCCAGCCGGCCGCCGTAGCCGCACCCGCCGGTCGGCACCCCGACCGGCGCACCCCCCGTTCCACCCCCTCTCCCCCCCCTCCCCCTACCAGCCAGAGAGGGGGGTAGGAGTGTCGCATGCTCCCGTGGGGCGCTCCTCCGACTTCGGCGGGGCGCCGTCCCTGCCAGTGGCGGCGGCTACCGCGGGCACGTGGGTGTCGCCGCCGCTTGAGTACTGCTCCTGCGTAACATACGGTGGGAAAAAAAGGGAAGACCCGAAAAACGAAAGCAACAAAAAGAGAACAGAATGGGTGAGCGTAATGGAGAAAGACAGCGGTAGGCAAGTCGCCACTCAGAGCAGCGCCGCAGGCCGACGGCAGCGCGCGCCCAGGCAGCGCCGCAGGCCGACGGCAGCGCGTGTCACGGCAACGCGCGAACGGAGGGGGCGCGCGCGACAGTGGGACGTCACCTTGGACGACCAAGCTTACTTGTATGCATGGGGAGGCGGGGGGGAGTGGAAGAGGCGTTGGGGACGGAGCGAGGGGCGGAGAGGAGAAGGTCGGAGGGGAGAGGAAGGAGCGTTGAGGAGGGAGCGGGGGGCCGAGAAAAGAGGGTTGGAGGGGAGAGGAAGGGGCGTTGGGGACGGAGCAGGGGGCGGAGAACAGAGGGTCGGAGGGGAGAGGAAGGGGCGTTAAGGACGGAGCGGGGAGCGGGGAGCGGAGAAGAGAGGGTCTGATGACGACCATTCGTGCCTTGTTGACACAGTCAGCTGTCCACGTTGCGATATTCAAAATTCTTTGGAAGGACAGGGCAGGTCGTTGGCGGCAGCCGAGACGCGTCTGTGAGGTGCCACCAGTCAACTGCCCTCTCCAGCCATCTTTGAATTGGCTGCCACACACCATACTGTAGTTGAATGCCCGCTTACAAAGAAGACGGACGTACGACACGTCGTCCAATGATTGTGGTCTGTTGACTGTCTATGCAAGAACTCCATCCTTGATGGGAGACTTTCGCGAAGTCCACCCCATCGAGTCAGACTGGTTGGACAAGCGACAGGGCTATCGAATCCGACCACGGCTGGCTTTCAGGATGGGGCCAAAAACGCCCATTGAGCTTTGGGTTCAATGGGGTTTTGGGTTCAATGGACCTGCGATGGGGGTTCGGGGAGAGGTGACGATGTAGCGGCCATGGGAGGGACACACCGCCACGGCAGCGAAGCAGCCGCACGGGGCGGTGGGGTCGGCGGCGATGCCATGCGCGCGACGCGGGCCGACGGTCGAATCCCGTCACCAAAGGTTGGCTGACGCATGCGCGTCAGTCGATCGTCGTGCGTGTGGGAGAGAGGTGGAGGCCGTTTTCGCGACGGTGTTTTTCTCAAGGACCCCAGGAAATATAAAAAGTTCGTACGGCACCATCGCTGCCGAGTGTTTTTTGTTCACTTTTTGGGCTCCGCCTTTCTCAGCCTGGACAGAGGGAGCCAAGATTGACGCAGCCGCGCCCCGTGTAGTATCTCGAAGAAAGGGGCCCCACATGTCCACTGTAAATTCGGAAATCCTGAATCGAGACGTGGCGCCCTCCCAGCACCCCGTCAGGGCCATATAGTTGAAATCTAATATAAACCAACTCCCTCCTGAATGACATTGGATGACGGTCGCGGAGGCGTGGAATGACACGCCCTCGCCAGGGAATAAGTGCGACTGGACAGATTACGACTATTCATGGACAACTCCCCGGTTAGCACGACACTAGCTAGCTAATAAAAGAGGTTCCTGCGTCACATGCCCTGGCTGGACCTCTCGGGGGTGTGACCGGCTGACGTGGTCTCTCGCATGTCTCAGGGATGTGACAAGCTCTCAGCCAGGTATCACATATGAACCCTCGACGCGGGAGGCACGGGCTGGCACGCCGCGGCCTGCGTGGGCCGCGGGGGTGCGCGCCGCATGGCAACCGGTGGTGTGCCGGCCGCCCTGGCCGGGGGCGCGCCTGGCCGGTGGCGGGATGAGGCGAGCTGCCCTGCAGCGCTGGCGGCGGGCGCCTGGCTGCCGTGGGGAGCGGCCGCCAGTCGGTGGATGTGGCCGCCGGCAGCGTGGGGCGGCGGCCGGTAGCGGTGGGCAGAATGCGCGGCCGCTGGGCTGCTACACGAACCGACGCTAGCGGGGGCGTGAACGCTGCCCAGCGGGGGCTGGCGGCCGCAAGGGTGGGCTGTCGGAAGCGGGAGGTGGCCCCCGGCAGCGGGGGCAGGCCGCCTGCAGCGGGGGGCGGCCGCCGGCAGCGGGGAGCGGCCGCCGGCAGCGGGGGGCCGCCGCCGGCAGCGGTGGGCGGCGGCCGGCAGCGGGGGGCGGCCGCCGGCGGCGGGGGGTGGTCGCAGGCGGCGGGAGGCGGCCGCCAGTGGCGGGAGGCGGCCGCCGGCGGCGGGGGGCGGCCGCCGGCATCGGGCGGCGGCCGCCGGTAGCGGGCGGCGGCTGCCGGCGGCGGGGGACGGCCGCCGGTAGCGGGGTGCGGCCGCCGGCAGCAGCGGGCCGCGCGGAGCGGCCGCCGGTAGCGGGCGGCGGCTGCCGGCGGCAGGGGGCGGCCGCCGGCATCGGACGGCGGCCGCCGGTAGCGGGCGGCGGCTGCCGGCGGCGGGGGACGGCCGCCGGTAGCGGGGTGCGGCCGCCGGCAGCAGCGGGCCGCGCGGAGCGGCCGCCGGTAGCGGGCGGCGGCTGCCGGCGGCAGGGGGCGGCCGCCGGCATCGGACGGCGGCCGCCGGTAGCGGGCGGCGGCTGCCGGCGGCGGGGGGCGGCCGCAGGCGGCCGGGGGGAGCTACCGGCAGCGGTGGGCGGCCGCCGGCAGCGGGGGGCGGCCGCCGACAGCGGTGGGCGGCTGCCGGTAGCGGGGGGCGGCCGCCGGCAGCGGTGGGCGGCTGCCGGCAGCGGGGGGCGGCCGCCGCGGGGGGCGGCCGTCGGCAGCGGGGGGCGGCCGGCGGCGGCGTAGGGCGGCCGCCGGCATCGGGCGGCGGCCGCCGGCGGCGTAGGGCGGCCGCCGGTACTGGGGTGCGGCCGCCGGCAGCGGTGGTCCGCGCGGAGCGGCCGCCGGTAGCGGGCGGCGGCTGCCGGCGGCGGGGAGCGGCCGCAGGCGGCGGGGGGGAGCTGCCGGCAGCGGTGGGCGGCCGTCGGCAGCGGGGGGCGGCCGCTGGCGGCGGGGGGCGGCCGCCGGCATCGGGCGGCGGCCGCCGGTAGCGGGGAGCTACCGGCAGCGGGCGGCGGCTGCCGGCGGCGGGGAGCGGCCGCAGGCGGCGGGGGGGAGCTGCCGGCAGCGGTGGGCGGCCGTCGGCAGCGGGGGGCGGCCGCTGGCGGCGGGGGGCGGCCGCCGGCATCGGGCGGCGGCCGCCGGTAGCGGGCGGCGGCCGCCGGCAGCGGGGGATGGCGCCCGGCCGCGGGGGGCGGCCGCCGGTAGCGGGGGGCGGCTGCCGGCGGCGGGGGATGGCCCCCGGCTGCGGGGGGCGGCCGCCGGCAGCGTGGGGCGGCTGCCGGTAACGGTGGGCAGCGCAGCCGCAGGGCTGCTACACGAACCGACGCAAGCGGGGGGGTGGACGCTTCCCCACGGGGGCTGGCGGCCGCAGGAGTGGGCTGTCGTGAGGGGGAGGCGGCCGCCGGCGGCGGGGGCGGCCGCTGGCCCCGTGGGGGAGCGATTGACTACCTCCTCCGTTCATGCTGGTGCTCGGGGCGCGCCGGGCGCTGGGGGCGGGCGGTTGTTGGTGGCGGGCGGTCATTGGTGGCAGGGACGGTCGACTGTGGCCGCCGGCGCGGCTGGCGACGGGGACTGCTCCCGAGCAGCACTCAGCCGCTGCTGCGGGGCGGCCACGACGCAGCAGCCGGCCGCGCTGTCACGAGAAGCAGCTGCGGCTTTGGCGGCAGGGTACTGCCGCCCGGCCGAATGCTGCCGCAGAGGCCTGGGGGGCGGGGGGGGGGCGGGGGGACGAAAGAGCGCGAAACGGCGGCGCGAAGGGGAAGGGGAGGGGAACGGGGGGGGGGGCGGGGCACTCGGAGAGTAGAGAAAAACGGGGTCAGACAAGGGCACGTGGCGGTGCGAAGAGGGAGAGGTCAGGCGGAGTGTTAGTGGAGCAGGTGACGTCGGTCGGGAATGTGGGGAGGAGGGGGGAAAACCGGGGAAGAGGGGGGGGGCTGGGGGCACGTGCGGGAGACGACACCTGTGGGTGGGGCTGAACGGCGGACGGTGTGGAGTTTGGAGGTCGAAGCTTGAGACACACGGGCGCTCGCAGGTAGCGAGCGGCACAGGGCGGCACACCCCAATCCCGCCCGACTCATGCGTTCGCGGAGGCTTGGGTACCATGCACACACGAGTTTTTTGTTTTGATTAGGGATGCTTTTGATTATTGATTTGCGCTTTGCGGGCTACAGGAAAAGTTTTAAAGTTTTTGAATGTTCTTGCTTGCCAAGGAAGGAGGCAGTGGAGCGAACGGCGTCCTCTCGTATGACTGCGGTCGTCGGACTAGGAGATGGCACCACCTTGAACTGAACGGGGTTTGAGGGTGGCTTCGTGGCGAGGCGTCCTTGCGCAGGTCTCTCATGTAAGCGAGGAAGAATGTAGTGGGGGGTGGCGGCGGCCCCATGGGCGGTGACTCGCCCCCGTCCGCGTCAGTGACACCTCCCCGTCAGCGGCGGTGACTGCGGCTGGTAGCCTGTCGGTCGGCGCTGCTGCCAGTGCCCCTGCCGACACGCGCGCCGCCGCCAGTGTGGGCGGCGCGGACCAGGTGGAGGCTTGCATCGACGCGGGGGCTGCGGCAGTGGTGTTCGCCGCCGCCGCGGTGGGGACAGGCGGCGGTCCCGGCGATGGTAGCGACGGCGTCGTCGGAGGCTGTTCCCGCGACGACGGCCGTCGGCAGCGGTGGCCATGCTGGGGAGGGGGGGGGGGGCTCTCGGCATGACGCGGGGTGCGAATGGTGATGGCGGTGAATGTGGTGGGGGATCCTGGACACCCGACGGGACGAGGTATGGGGGCAGCCCCAGGCACGGAAGGGTGAAGTGAGGGGCGCGGCGACCACCAGAAACCTTCCCCTGGGCAAAAGATTATTTAAAAGTCGAGGCGATGATGATCTTTCAAACTATTCTTCCCATGCCCGGTGAAATATGTGAATGCAGTATTCCGGGGAATCTATTGGCTGAAGGCCAAATGCCCTCGTGCGCTGTGAGCCGGTACATACTACATGCGGCTAGGAATCGTCGAGATCGGTCGCTCCTGTCCATCACTTACTGAAAGAACCTGGGCCAGGTCGGATTCTATTGGTCGGAAGAATATTGGAGAAATTTAGAGCTCGTGTGTGCATGGTATCGGGGCCTTCGCGGACAGTGCGCGCTTTTCGCAGCAAATCATTACCAAGATTGCCCATCAAGCGCGACACGCACGCTGCATCACCCAATCAGAGACTGGATTCTAGGCGACATTGATCCACGTCAGCCGACCTCACTGCCCGCCCGCCCGAACGAAACCCGGCCCTGTCCCCCCCACCACTCGCCGTGCAGCGCACGCCTCCAACCCCTGACTGACGTCCATCCAACGTCTGTGCCCTTCCACTGTGCGTGCCGAATCACCACTTCCCCCACCCTCTATTTCATCAGCTCCACAGCGACTCCCCCGTACCGCCCCCCCACCACCGCGCTCTCCCCCGCCCCCTTGTCGCAGCGCGTCTGACCCCACCCCCGCCCCCCATCCCCTTAGCATTAAGCTGCCCCACCGCAGCCCAGTCTGCACAAACGTGCGCGTCGTCAGCTTCAAGCAAAGCCTCAAAATGGATTCCAGCACCGTCCAAAGCTTCCATGCCGCGCACAAAGAGCATTCGTTCATTGAGGGCAACGTGCGCACGTTTTGCATCCGGGGCAGCCGCAAAGCGTAGCTCCGAGTCCTGCCGCTGTAAGCGCATGCACTTTGGGTCCAGCTTGAAGAACTGGGCCGCAGAAGACGGAGGCGTCGCACGGGCCTTCGCCGTGACCAGGTACAGGTTGCGGGCCAGGCATGCATACACAGAACTGCCTTTTGACAGCTTAGTGGCCTTGCAGTCACACCTCAACACGCGAAAGGTGGCAACGGGGTACTCCACGTCGCCACCGCCCGCCAGGACGCTATCAATGACAGCAGCATCGGGCATGTCCCCGCTCACGACGGGCGAAGCCACGGCCCCCGCCAACAACGACGAGCTGCTAGTAGAGGCATCACCAAGCACTCGATGCGACGCAGCCTGAGAGCCGGGGGAGGCACCACCGGCATCCATATCGCCCGGCGTCTCGCGGGCGCCTCCGTCAACGGACGCAGTACGCGCTAGCCCTCGGGAACGCCAAACGCGCCGCTCGCAGGCGACCCGCACGCGATCCATGCTGCCGAGCAAGGGCGCGCTCCCGTCGCCGAGGTGGCGGCTAAAGGCGCTCCCTTGCGCGCTCTACGACACGGAGAGAGAGATAGGGTGCGGCACAAGGATGACGCGGCCAACGTGGCTGTTCCCACCCTCCACCTCGACCCTTCGCCCGCAGAGTCCGCAGGGGCCACAGCCGAACGCTGCCGGCCGCGCTGGACACGGGGTTGGTGGCGTGAGGGAGCCACGAGAGCTCAAGCGGCGGGTATCACCGCAGCTCAGGGGTCGGGACGCGCCAACGAAGCAGATGGATGCCCCGAAGAGCGTCGCCAGCACTGTGCGGACCAGCCGCGAAAGGAATGGCCCCGGACGACCCCTTCCGATTGCTCCAGCCGCGGACCTCTCCTCATTCTCCCACCTTTTTGAGTGCTCCACACGGGGAGCAACATATCACACCCGAGCCCATCAACAGGTGAGGGCGCCAGCCATGCACTCTCCTGCCTGTACACCCCCCCTGTCTGCAGCTGTGCTGGCCGTGCGTTTGCAGTGCGTCCAGCGCAGAGCGACTTGACCCAAACCGACCGACCTCCACTGACAACCAGTACAGTATGTCAATAGAGGCGCCCGCCACGTTGCACTGACAGCAGTGACGGCCAATGGCGAAGGGCGGTCGGGTGCGAGGGTCAGGGCGGGGCCCGGCGTGGGCTCGCCCGTCAAGTCTATTTCTTTGCGACAGGCGGGGCGATGCCCGAAATCTGTTGGGGGACGGGTGCCCGGATTTCGGCCAAATTAACGATCTCCTGGGCAATGGCCCCGAAGTGCCGCTGCGCCGGCGAGGCACCTGACGCGAGCTCGGCAGGCAAGCCCAGCCAAGATAGAAGGCGCACAAAGCGTGGCTCCGGCTGCCTCGATGACTCTCGGTTAAACCCCTCTGGGAAACATCCGACTCACCCCGGGAAAGGTTCCCGGGAAAAGCCAGCGTCTAACCTGCTAGTGAACGGCCGACAATTACCCATGATTGGCTCGTCGGCGAAAAAGGGGGCGGCTGACGGACCCCGTGGGAGGTGAGGGTCACGGGCAAGATGTGCGCTGTCTTAGCGCCTTGCAGTGTCCACCAGACCACGGGGCGCGTCTGCCGCCCCCGTCTCCGCCCGACGTACCCCGTCCTGGTACTGATGGGGTTGCTGGTGTTGGGGCTCCCCCCTGTCCACTTGTTGTGGCGGGGGGGGGCGCCATGGTCGCGCTACGGCCGCGGGAGGCGGCCGTTGCGCGAGAGTTGATTGCGCTTTTGGACGCGGCGACCGAGCCGCCGTCGTCGTCGACGGCGGCCGCCCGTTGCGGCGTCCTTGACGCTGTGTATGCGTCCGTGCGGGCCAATGACATTGGCCCGCTGCTGCGCTCTCGCGGGGAGCGCCACGGGCGTTCTCGGTCGCGGTCTCGCCCTCGTTCCCGCTCCGGTTCCCCCCCCCCCGCCCCCCCTTCCCCCTCTTCTGCCCCCCTTTTGCCCGCCCGGGCGGCTAGTCCGCCCCCTGCGGCCGCCGATGCTGGTGGCCGCCGCCCTTCGCCGCCCGCCGCTGCCGGGGCGGCGGCGCCGCTGCCCGCGTCGCCCGCCGGCGGGGGCGATGACGGTACAGGCCTGAGCGACGACGATGGCGGCGGCGCCAGGAGCGCCGCGGCAGCCCGCCGTCGTCGACGCCGTCAAGCTGCCAAGGACGCCCGCGCCCGCCGGGCCGCTGAAGCCACTGCGGCCATGGTGGGCGCCGCTTGCGGCCCCGGTACCCCCCCCCGTGGCCCTCGTGCTGGGAGGGCGGCCGATGAGGCTGCCGCTGGCGCCTGCGCCAACCGTCAAGACGACCGTACGGCCGCACCAGCAGCCGATCCGGCGGAGGTGGCCGGTGAGGGCGACGGCGCCGACGCCCGCCGCCGTGACGAAGGTGCCGCGCGTGATGGACCTGCTGGCCCCGCCAGTGGTGCCCCCGCGGGTAGTGCGGCCGCCACCGCCGCCCTCACCTCATCCGCGGCTGCGCGCGCCGTTGCGGCGGTAATGGCGCTCACTGGCGCGCGTGGCGGCCGCCGCGGCGCCGACCCCCCCACACTTTCGACGGTCCACGTGACCGGGGTGTCCCGGGAGCCGCGGGCGCACGCGCTCCGCGGGCTGGTGGCGGATGTCACCGGCCTGCCGCGGTCGAACGTTGTGGACGTTGACCATTTCGGCGCGGTGGCGGCCGTTACGTTGGTGGCGGACGCCGTGCCCGCATTTTTATCCGCACTGCGCACGGGTCCGGCTGTTGAGGTGCTGGGTGTTGTGCGCAACGCCGACCGGTGGAGCCCCGCCCTCTTTAGAGCCAAGCGCCGCGGGGGGCTGACCGCGGAGGCGGCGCGTACTGCGGCGGAGGACCTGTGTGCGCGTCGCCTGCGGGCCAAGCTCGCACAGCTGGCGGCGCGCCCGCAGATGCCGCCGCCGCAAAGGGCCGCACTGCGCGCCAACGTGGCCGCCCAGTTGGCCGCCGCGCCGTCCCTGCGGGCGGCGGCCAAGGCCGCCCCGACGCCCGCCGCGGCCCCCGCCGCCCGGCCGCGCCCCACCGAGGCGCCAGCCACCGACGAGGCGCCGCCCGCGGCGGCTGACACTGCGGAGCCGCCGCCCGCTGCCGCCAGCGAAGATAGCAAGGCAGACGCCCAGACGCCCCCGGCTGGACGGGCGCCGGCCGTCACGCCCGCCGCCGAGCTCTCGTCGGCTAACGCGGCCACCCCGATGAACTGGGAGGAAACTCCGGGTGGGGGGGCGGGGGAACCCGATTCGGGCGCCGCCGTGTCGGCGCCGGTTTGCCCGCCCCCCCCCCGGCGCCCAACGACGAAAATTTGGCGCGGCCGGAATCGCCGATTTCCTCCGCTGCTGCGAGGGGGGCGACCGCGCCCGCGACGACGACGACCCCCGCCGATATAGGGGAGGACAATCGGCGGGGGGAAGGGGACGCCGATTCGGTCGCCACGGCCGGGACGGGCACGACGACGGCGACCGCGACCACGACGGCGCCCGAACATTCGAGGCAGCCGACCTGTGCCGATTTGGCCGCTGTGGCGGGCATAACGGCGCCGCCGCCATCGCCGACCAAGACGTCGCCCGCCGCCCCGCGCGAGACGAGCGAAATTGGGGGGGGGTCGCCGGCTGTCGCCCTGGCTCCTGCGTCAGTAGACGCCACGGATGTCGTCCCCCCCGTGGGCCTGCCCGCGAACGACACGAGGGCGGTTACTGCGGCCGTGCCGCCACCTGTAGTTGGGGAGAGGAGTGTGGGCGACGGGGCGGCCTCGGTGCAACCTGCGGCACAGGCCTCGCTTGCGGAGGCGGCTGGTGCGGGGCACGCCGAGGCTGCCGCGTCGCCCGCGGTGCCTGACACCCCCGACGAGTACCTCAGCGAGGAGGACGACGCGGTGGGGGGGGACGTGGTGTCCTCGCCGCTCGCGAGCGGCGGCGCGGGGGCTGCCGTGGACGTCGCCGTGGCGCCGCCAGCGCCCGGCGACGACCGCAGCGCGCAACCCAGCAACGTCTCCACACCGGCGGCAACGACAGCGGCAGCAGTAGCGGGAGCAACTGCGGCGGCGGCGGCGAGCACGGGCAGCAAGGCGGCGGTCGAGCGGGCGGCAAGCGGGATCGCCCGCACTGGGCAGATTCCTTTTGTGGCCGGCCGGGCCGTTGGAGCCGGGGAGACCGCTGGTGGGGAGCGGGTACCGCTCCCGCCGAGCCCGACCGTCACCGTGCCCACAACGGCATGGCCGGCCGGTGAGGCTCTCTCTGTCGGGCTGCCCCCGCGGACGCCCGGCCCAAGTCCGAGTGGGGGTGACCCCGACCGTGCGCATGCGCGGGCGGCCGCCACCGCCGACCTGGCGCCCACCCCGGACTCCGACACGGGCGGTGTCAGCGCGGTGCAGCCGTGAGCTACCCGTGGACACAAGCGGCTGCGGCGGGTGGACGGGCGAGAAAGCTGTAGCAATATGGTTGGCCGTATTGTAACCCTAATATTAGGGGGGCTACTTCTAACCCTTAAATTTCAATTTGGTAGTTCGTACTGGTCACGGTATCTATAAGTTACGTATGACCAGAGGGACTTGCATCTTGGGGTGGAGGGTAGTTAGTAGTGTCCCCGAGGGTTTATAACGTGGGGGCCGGCGGCGAATCCACCGCCGGCCAAGGTAGAACAACAAACCCCTCCCATTTGGGCTCCCATCTTGGTCCCGTGGCTTGCGCTCCAAGGACAGCAACCTTGGCCTCCCGGTGACGTTGGTGCCGATCCCCCTTGGTGAGTGTTCCCTGAGAGTGGACGTGCGACGGATTCCTATTGTGCTACATTGGTGGAGCAGCAGGGGACGGGTTTCCGTCACCCTTGTGGTGACGCCGTCTTCGGCCCTGGCACACGGATAGGGATCCGGTCCTTTTCTTGTACTCGTGGTGTTGCGACCTGATCGATTGTGTTGAGTTTTTACCTTTGACTGTGATCTACTGTTACTCTCCCCAATCTACCCCCTCGCTCTCTTATTCGTGGTGATTGTTACGTCGGTTGACTGATTGTGACTATGTCTACCCAAGAGACGGGGAACGTTCAAGATGACGGATCGGCGTCGACGCCGACCCCGGAGGTGACTACGGGAACCGAGATCGGGAACCCGATCGACAACGTTGAGACGCCAATGCTTTCCGGTGCCGGATCGACGTTTGGCACGGCTCGGACGGCAGGAGGCGGGGGCCCGCCTCAACTGTCGTCGACCGACCTCACTCCGCCGCCTCCTTCACCAGGGGATTCCCTGATGGCATCATTGGCCCGCATCGAGGCCCGGTTTTCAGGACTCGACGCTCGCCAGGAGCGGACGGAGGACGCGATGGCAGTGTTGATGTCAACACGCCACACGACGGGACCCCGTGGTGTTCCTCCCACACCAGTACGGTTCGAACCGGCCGGACTACTTTCGGAGTCCACCAGGGTCAACCCCGGTGTTGCTACTCCTGGACAACCCCCGGACACAATGGGGTATGGATCCGACTCGTCGGCAGAGTTGGAACGGAGCCACACGGAGCGATACGCTCGGAGCACCCGAAGCGGACTCCGCGGACACGACCCGGCGGATACTTACGCCGGTGGAGAGTCGGTTATTGGCGGATGGGGTACCCTCTCACAGTATCCCCACGACGAAGGAGGCCAGGCAACTCGGGTTCCCGAGGTGCCGACGCCTGAAGTACCATCTTCAGTGGTGGAAGCTATGACCGCGCAGGTCACTGCGAGCCTACTGAAGCGGATGGAGTCCGATGAGTTTGCTCATCAACTGGCTAAGCGACTGGATATCCAGGACGCTGACACGGAGATCGTCAACGAAGTCTTCAGGTCGGTACTGACTCCCGAACGTTATCGTTTGGAAGACCGATCTACCACCGTATCGGAATCGATGCGTAATACGTCGCACCGAGCGATCCGCTCTATGCAGACCCTTATGAAGGGAGTCCCTATGTTCGGGGGCCCCAACGGACGTCCGTTGGCAGTCATCGGCTTCTTGACTAGCTTCAAGGCAGCCGCAGACAAGGCGCTCGTCAACGAGGGGCTGGCGCTGGAGATCCTCCCGTTCTTTGTTGACGAACGGGTCCGAGGCATCCTCCGCCAGGCATCCCCGATGCCGGGAATGAGGGTCGCAGCCACCCCCATGGATTACCGTGGGATTCTCAAGGCGTTGCTGAGCAGCTAACTCAGTGAGGACAAGTGCGAGGACCACTGCCGGGCCCTGCGCACTGCCACCGCCCAGAGCTGGGAGGATGAGGAGATGTTTGGACGCCGGATCCAAGAGCTCGACTACGAGCTGGGGAAGCTCCTCGGAGAAGGGGAGCTACGGGCCATCCTGTTCGCATGAGTACCCAACTACGTGCGGATATCCGCACGGGGAGCCAATACGGCTCGGACCAACTTCAGTCGACTGATGCATATGTGCAAGTCCCTAGAGGACGCCTACCGGGTTCTACACCCGGAATGTGCCTTGGCCCCGAAGCCCAAGGGTGAGGGAGGCAAGCCCAGTCTTACCCCGGTACCGAGGCAAGAGAAGGTAGAACGTAAGGCCGCACCAGTACTGGTGGCGACCGAGCATACCCCTACGGGCGAGGATGAACCTCTAGTTGACCAACAGGGCCACCTGTTGCTACCGGCGACGCCGGTGATTGATGAGCACGGTACGGTAGCGTACATTGCTCCGGCGGGGACCCAGTTCCAGGTCAGCGAGGGCACGGGACGTCGCGTCCCGTACGTACGGACTACGGGGTACTCCCCGGTTACGGGTAACCCCCACCAGCCCCTGCCTACGTGGGCAGTACGTACGGAGGCACCTCCGCAGATTGCGGGCCGACCCAACCGGTTGGGGGAGTCCATGTTCCGGTTGACCCAAGGACCCAAGGCCTACCAGGGAGCAGGCACTCGGGCGCCCGAGGGAGGCAACCGCAGCTACGGGGCTACCCCGATGCGAACTCAAGGAGGGACCGGCACGTCCGGATGTATGTTGTGTGGGGATCCCCAGCACTGGGTGTCGTCCTGCCCACTCATCCCCGAGGAGTCTCGGCGGGCAGCGGCGCAACGCAAGGCATCCACCGGGGGGTATCCCGCCAGAGCACCCGTACCCGCACCGGGTAGGCAGCCAGCTCCAAAGGGAGTACTGGCCGTCGAGAAGGCACCTCCTCAGCCGGAGGTCCCGGCGGACAGCACCCTACCAAGGGCGGGAAACGAGTAAGAGGAAGGATGCCCGGGGGGCGCTGGGGTAACCCAAGCAAGCCACCCCGGAGTACCGCGGGGAAAGCCCCACGGAGAGCGCGGTTGAGCCGACGCCGCATCAACCCCCGGGTACACCTTCCGGCCCCGACGACACGGCGTCAGGGGATTGATGACCAACCACCAAGGTTGGGAGGAGAGGACGGGAAACCCCGTCACATGGAACCAGACAAGGGCCCTGTTCAGGATGCCCGAGCTACATCGGATATCGGTGTAGGCCACGTGCTGTTCACCTTGGAGAACTTCAAGGTATCAGCCATACTGGGGGTTGACCCCCAGTCGACACGATCGTACTACCCTGTACTGGATACAGGGGCTGGACCCAACCTTATCCGGAAGGATACCCTCCCGGACAAGTGGCTTCCGCGAGTCAGAGTGACTCGGGGACCCACCATCAAGGACGCGAATGGTCGCCTCATTCGTACGACCGCAGCGATGTCGCTGCGGGTTACCATCGGGGAACTCACCACGAAAGTCGACTTCCTGGTGTGTGAGACCCTATCGGTGCCCTGCATATTGGGATGCACCTTCATCAACGTTCACATTGATGCAATCCGGCCAGGCCGGAGGACCGTCGAGCTTCAAGAAGCCGACGGGACGAAGCGAGGACACACGGCTATCGTCAGGGACCTGACACTACAAGGGAGCCACGTTAACGTGGCTGAGGTGTACGCAAGCGTCGAGCCGAAGACACTTCGGTTGGCCAAGCGAACTCGCTTTGAGCCGTTGTCGGAGACAGTCCTCCCGGTTAACTGCGACCTCGCAGGCATCTGCAAAGTCCGGTCCAACCTGTGGACGTACAAGCGCCATGGGTTGACCATGGCCAACGGTCTCATAGA
Source organism: Pyropia yezoensis (assembly GCA_009829735.1). NCBI lineage: Eukaryota > Rhodophyta > Bangiophyceae > Bangiales > Bangiaceae > Pyropia > Pyropia yezoensis. Next base: position 5,698,861 of record CM020619.1, read on the forward strand.
CCTCCCAGCAGGAGGGTCGTCCCTCCTGCTGACGGCGAACTATCGCCGTAAGGCAGTCACCCTTCCGAAGGGAACTATCCTCGGGATTGCCGAGCTCTACGAAGGAGATATCCTTACCCCTGACAAGGAAGGTCAAGTGGAACCACTTGAGGTACTGGCGGTCGCCAAGACCGCCGAGCGACAGCAACCCGATGACGGGAAGCCTAACCCATCGGCGGCTCCGGCGGACATGCCGCCAAAGGACCAAGAAGCACTGAAGGCCCTGGCCGAGGCTGACCTCGACCACCTTTCCCCTTCGGTATCCGAAGGGGTACGACGGATGCTAAGAAAGCATGGCGTCATGTGGACAGGCGGGGCCTTGGGTACCATTGGGGCAACCCAACATCGTGTAGACCTGGTACGAGGCGCACGACCCGCCCGGTCACAACCGCACCGAGCGGGACCTATGCAACGAGAGATCGTTGATGGAGAAGTGAAGAGGATGAGCGAAGCGAAGGTGATACGACCTTCGATGTCGGAGTGGGATGCCCCAGTCATTATCGTACCGAAGAAGGATCAGACCCCTCGGTTTTGCATCGATTATCGACGCCTTAACTTGGTTACCAAGAAAGACTCATACCCTTTACCAAGGATGGATGAATGCATCGACTCCCTGGGGGAGGCTACGGTGTTTACCACCATCGACTGCAATGCCGGATACTGGCAGATCCCGGTGGCGGACGAGGATATCCCCAAGACGGCTTTCGTCTGTCACAGTGGAGTGTACGAGTTCCTAAGAAAGCCCTTCGGATTGTCCAACGCCCCCGCTACATTCCAGCGGGCTATCGACATTATACTGTCGGGTGTGAAGTGGCGTAACTGCCTAGTGTACCTCGATGACGTCATCGTCTTCTCGCGTAACATGGATGACCATGTGCAACATGTCGACGAGGTACTCACCCTCTTGCGTAACGCCGGGGTAACCCTGCGTCTGAAGAAGTGCGCCTTCTTCCAACAGACGGTCGAGTATCTGGGTCACCAGATCACACCAGGTAAACTGGGAGTGCTCGAAGCCAATACCCGGGCACTCCGGGATGCCCGGTTCCCTAACACCCAGACGCAGCTCAAGAGCTTCCTGGGAATGTGCAACGTATACCGACGGTTCGTCAAGGACTTCGCTCGGATAGCTAAACCGTTAACGGTTCTTACGAGCAGTACCCTGCCCAAGGTACTCCAACCCCCTTCCCCTAGCGAAGAGGAGGCATTCGAGTCGCTGAAGCGAGCCCTACTATCCCCACCCGTCCTTGCGTTACCGCACCGACAGGGTACCTTCGTCATCGATGTCGATGCATGCGATACACAAGTGGGATGCACCCTGTTACAGGGAGAGACGTTGATCGGTACCGATAACGTTATCCCAGACCTACGTCCGGTAGGATACTTCAGCCGGACACTCAACCCGGCTGAGCGTAACTATAGTGCCACCGAGCGTGCGTGCCTCGGAGTTATATGGGCAGTGCAACTGCTCCGTCCATACCTGGAGGGCTCCAGGTTCATCGTGAGGTCCGACCACGAACCCCTACGATGGCTCCTCAAACTTGGTGACAAGGATTCCGATAGCCATGGGAGGCTAGCCCGATGGAGGCTAAAAATGGCCGAGCACGACTACCGTACCGTGTATAAGGCTGGGTCAACCCACCATCTCGGAGAGGCGTTGTCTCGACTCGACGCCTCGAGCGGGGATACCCGCCCGGTGGACGAGGACATCCCGGTGGTACCGGTCTGCATGGTGGGTAACGCTACCCAAGGTATGGTTGACCATACCATGGCACACCGAGCATGCCCACTGACCCTCGCGGACTTCCGCGAGGCACAAGCCAATGACGACGACTGTAGACGCCACCGCGCTAACCTCCTGGCCGGCACGGCCGGCATCTTCTCGGAGAATGAAGACAAACTCATATACCGGCGGGCAACCGCCGATGGACGACATCAAGTCGTGGTTCCCGTGTCCTTACGGCAAGCCGTCATGGAACGAGAACACGAGAACCCTACAGCCGGACACCCGGGGGGTTCACGTATGTTCGCAGCAATGCGAAGGTTCTTCTACTGGCCAGCAATGGCCGTCGACGTGGTCGACCACGTAAGGGGATGCCACCCCTGTGCACGTAACCGCATGAGTCTACATAGGCAGGCGTCTGCCATGAAGCTGTTCCCACCCGATGGGCCCAACGAGCAAGTCGCTATCGACATACTCGGGCCACTTCCGGTAACGGAAGAAGGGAACAGGTACATCCTGGTCATGTCTGACCGCTTCACTAAGCTGTCACGAGCGGCAGCCATCCCGAATGATACGGCATACACCATCATGAACGCAGTGGTTGACCACTGGATCAGTGCATACGGAGTCATGAAGCAACTGCTCTCCGACAACGGAGCAAACCTTACGTCAGCATTCTGCACTAAGGTCCTGGGCATGTTCGGTATCGAACCACGTCGGGCATCCGACTACCACCCGCAAACCAACGGGCAGGTGGAGCGGTTCAACCGCACCATCGTTAAGATGCTACAGTGCTACGTGGCCGAGCACACGAACACTTGGGAGAGGCTTCTGTCCGTACTCACCCTGGCATACAATGCCAGGCCACATCGGAGCACGAACATCGCTCCACTGGAGTGGGTCATGCCACTAGGCGTCGGTAACCTGACGCTGCCACCAGGCAGGTGCACTCGGTATGATACACCGAAAGGCCGACCGGCCGAACGTATCCACCTAGCTTGGTTGGCCAAGCTATCGTGGATGATTCCTAAGCTCAAGGGTGCCCTTGACAGAACACAACTTCGATACAAGAAGAACTTCGACGCCCGGCTACGGGTGCGCAACGCAACCCTGGTAACAGGTGACTGGGTCTATATCAGACACCAGAAGTTCCGAGGGAACAAGCTTATGCAACCGGTCAAGGGACCGTACCAGATCTTACAGAGAGATGATCACTCTGTCATGCTGCTCTCCGATACGGAGATACAACGCATCAACATCAATGATGTGACACCTGCTCCGAAGCCGGAACAGCCTCAGCCGGTACCGGCTGGGTTGCTACACGAAGCTCTTACAACCCACCGGTCAGATGACCCGGTGGGACCGGATGGGATTCCATACCAAGTAGAGAGCGTGGTCGGACACACCGACCCGGACCTACCAGGACCCTGGTACGTCAAGGTTATGTGGGTCGGATACGACTCACCCACATGGGAACAGGCGGCAAATATACCCCGCCAACTCCTCATGCCTTACATGAGGCGACGACGCCTACCGTAACAACCCAACCGACACCGACTTCGGCTGTTGGGGGGTGAGGCTTATACCTACTAAGTAGGGTGTGACATGGTTATGGCAGACTTAGGTTTCTAAGTCGAACCAAGCTTAGGTAACTAAGTAGAACCAAGCTTAGGTAACTAAGTAAAACCTGAACCTTAACAAGTTAACTTAAAGGTAAAGGCTAACTCCGATAATATCGAAGTAACTAGGGGGCTTACAAGGGAGGATGACCTCCCCAAGCCAAGACACATAGTGAGGGAGGATGACCTCCCCAAGCATGAACCAACCGGAAGAAGTTGGACGGGAGGCAAGGCACCACTGAGCCAGAAGGGGTACTCCCCAGGGCAGCGAACAGAGGCAAGCAATGCCCCCAAAGGGGATGAGCTTATACTCACTACTACCCGGCCACCATAAGGGTCACCGGGGCCCTCTCCCGCACTAACAATAGCGCTCCTCAGTGGGTAGACCCACTGCCCGAGGGAGGCCACTCACGCGTAAGCGCGTCTACCTCCGTGCTCCACCGGTCGGCAATCTCACGACGGTCAATCACCCGAGTTACCTCGGTGCATAGCTGGACGAGGGTGCTGCGGCCAGCCTCCACGTCCTCCAGAGCTTTCTGGAGGCGGTCAAGCACACCACCGAAGCAACGCGCTGACCCAACCAGCGCAGCACCTGGGGGGATATCCCCCCAGCTAACAGAGAGACCCTCCCGCATTGCGCGGGCAACAAGGGCGTCAACGCCCTCATACCAGAGACGGGGACCCCCGTCATGTAGGACTGGGGCGGGAGGTGACACTGGCGCAGCTAGAGGAGCCACAGGAGCCGACACGGCTACCACCGGAGCCGGTGGCACCTGATACGAGGCTCAGTAGGACCCTACCGAAGGGGCTCCACCGTAACCCCGGCGGGACTCCGCCCGACGACGGGACACCTCACGCTCCCCACCCGCAGAGCCCCACTCTCGGGGACGACGGCCAACCGCCGCCGGTATGGGGTTACCGAACCACGGGGCAAGGACCTGAAGAGGGTCATGGATAACCATGGGAATACCCAGGTCAGCAACAGCCTCGGTGGACGCCCACCCATGGCAACTAGGCTCACCCGGCTGAGTACGCCGGATACGCAACGAGTGACGAGGCAAGGGGGAAGCCCCAGCCTGCGGGTCCCGGTACGGGGGAAGGGCCAACACCCCAGCCCAGTTCACGGCATCGTGAACAGCCAGCAGAACCTCGAACTCCCGGGCCAACCCGGTCTTGGCAGCTATCAGGTCCACGCCCAACTGCGCGATGTGCCGACGGACACCCGTCGGAAGATGAAACAGGCGCCCCTGCCGCCGGACGGACAGCAAGAAGGAGGACGCCTGCCCGAGGGTAACCTCAAGGGTGAAGGTACCCTGCAACGGGTGGACCGGCCGGGAGGCCAACACACTCCCGAAGTATCGGAGACAGGAGCCGGTGTCAAACCGGAATGCAGGGGCGGGTTCCCACCCCTCCTGCCATAGCGGCGGGCGCACGGGAGTGTATACCGGCGCACGACCGTTGCCGGTCTGCAACGCACACGTTATATCCGTGCGAAACGCATCCGCCATGACACCATGGTCACGTCGCCAGCTCGACGCCGACTTCAACCCCGCCATAGGCGGGTAGGGAGCCGTCAACGACAGATACGGGGATACCCCCGGGTAGTACTCAAAGTCGGGATACCGACCGGTACTGCTTACCGTCTCCCCAAACGCAACCGGCTCCGCAGCCGCCGCAATCCCCCGAGCACTAGCCGGGTAGTCAACCTCCCGCGGCAACGCGGGGGCAATCAGGTCGCATACCCCGAAGGCGGGGTCGAGGTAGACGTCACCCCGTCCTACCCGGGTGCGCCAGAGCTGCGCATGCCGGTCGTCCGGCTGACTCAGGATCCAATGGTGTTCCACTCGCACCGCGTTCGGCTGGTTGACCAGCCGCACCAACTCCCTCTCCCAACTCGGGTCGACCTTGGCGCGCCGGGAGGTCGCTCCAGGAAGACGCATCAGGTGGAAACCCACCCGCATCCGCCCCGCGGAGTCCATCGACTCATGCACAGTCATGCCTCGAACCCGAGCCACCAAGTCGGACATCGACAGGGCGGGTTGACCTGCCGCTGAGGCGACGCCGCCACCCAACGGGGCAACCCGGGCAGAACCAGGAAGAATAGGGGGCGCCGGGGGAAGCCCCACAAGAAGAGGGGCCGGCGCCGGAGTAGCACGCGGCCGAGGAGGAAGAAGAAGGGCGGGCGCCCGCCCGGAGTAACTACCGGAGTCCACTGCCATCGGTGTAGACCCACCTTGACCACCAGACGCCCGCGGCACCGCGGGCAGAGCATCGCCGCCACCCGGACCCGACGTGGGTACCACGGGGGCAGCACGGGTAGACCCGCTACCCGCCGCAGCGGACACACCAACCGGGCGGGCACCCGCGCCGTCTTGACCCGCCGGGCTAGCCGGGGTGCCGCCACCACCATCCGCCACGCCGGCGACACCGTCTTGAGGTAGAGCCACGCCGGTACCGGCGACAGAAGCCATCCGGGCCGCCGGAGGAGAAGCGGTAGAAGCCACCGCTGCACGCGGTTGTCCGCCACCCGACGGAGCCGTCGTGCCGCTACACACGGACGACATCCCGCCCGGCGCGCCTTTCGGGGCCACACGAACGGTCACCCGGTCGTCCTCGTCCTCCGACGAGCTCGCAAGGAAGCACTCGGCGGCGGTGGCAGAGACGGGAAAGTCGTCCACCATCACCTCTTCCCCCTCCTCAAGCAGGAGGTCGTCCTCGCCCCCGGGTACCTGGGGGTCCGAGATGGTGAAGCCGGGGTAGCAGGGGCGCCCCGTGCCGAAAAGCCCCAGCCGGCTCGACCCGGTATAAGGAACGCTCGCGGGGACGAGCCAGGGAAGCGCGGGCAGCCGCGCTTATAACCACACAGCTCGGCACGAGCGATACGGTAGCGCGGGACGACCCGCGCTAGCCGAGCTACGAGGGCGCTCCACCCAGGAACCTGGATCGGGGCCACGCCCCCCCCACACGGGGTAAGCAAGGGGGGTCACCCCCAACCGCCCCCACGCAACGCGGGCAGGTCCCGCCCCCACTCACTCGTCCACACGAGAGGGGCCCCCCTACCACCAGGCACCTGGTGGCGGATCCGCTTGCACCACCCCTCGGAAAGGGGGGTCGTGAACAGAACCCGCATCGGGAATTTAACGGTCCGGAAAACGGATCGTGTGTGTACCACACAAAGGGGGGCACCCCCCTCAGACAACCTCGAAAAGGGGTGTCTGTCGCGACGGGGCGCAAAGCCCCACCCGACTGGTAAACGGTCACGCGACCCACTTACATTCGGTAACCCGAATGCAACTCGACCCGAGGACGGGCCGAATCTAAGGGGGGGATATGTAGCAATATGGTTGGCCGTATTGTAACCCTAATATTAGGGGGGCTACTTCTAGCCCTTAACTTTCAATTTGGTAGTTCGTACTGGTCACGGTATCTATAAGTTACGTATGACCAGAGGGACTTGCATCTTGGGGTGGAGGGTAGTTAGTAGTGTCTCCGAGGGTTTATAACGTGGGGGCCGGCGGCAAATCCACCGCCGGCCAAGGTAGAACAACAAACCCCTCCCATTTGGGCTCCCATCTTGGTCCCGTGGCTTGCGCTCCAAGGACAGCAACCTTGGCCTCCCGGTGACGTTGGTGCCGATCCCCCTTGGCGAGTGCTCCCTGACAGTGGACGTGCGACGGATTCCTATTGTGCTACAAAAAGCGCCCCTCCCCAGGCCCTGCCGCCGGCGCGGCGCCGGGGCGATGCTGGCAAGGCGGGCGCCCAGCCGCCTGCTCGTGCTCTGGCGGCCGCCCCTGCCCCCACATCGATGGAGGTGGTGCCCGCCTCCGCGCCTGGCCAGCGGCCGGCAGGGACCGACCAGCGCGCGGGGACCTGCGGGGCGCTGGCTGCGCACGCCGAGCCCATGCCACCCACCGTTCTCGACGCAGGGCGCCATGAGTGACACTCATGGCGCCCTTGCTGGTGACAGCACCACCACTGGCCCCCCATCATCGGCCGCGGCTCCCCCCGTACTCCCGCCGCCGCCGCCGCCGGCGCCTGCCGCAGGCGCCTCACGGACGTACGCCGCCTGCCCCGTCCCCTCGTGCGGCGAGGGCGTATGCCGTTTAGAAGAGGGCCTCGCCACAGTAGTGGCTCACCTGCAGGCGAAGCACCTCCTGTCGGATGTGCCGGCCGCAGTGGTGGCCGACCTGCGGCTGGCGCCGTCCCGCCACTGCGGTCGGGGGCACTGCAATGTGCGCGGCCGCCGTAGCCTGACCTCTCTGGTGGCCCACGCGGCCCAGTGCTGCCGGAACCCACGGCGCCGCCGTGCGCGAGCGGCGCGTCCATTGCCGACACCCGCACCGCGCCCCACCGGGGCGGCCGCGCCCACGGGCGCGGCGGGGGCTTCCGCCCCCACATGCATGGGGCGCTACCTCACTACCCCCGCCGAGTGGCCGACTAGCCGCGAGGCCTTCCTTTCCCGCGTCGCCCCTGACGACGCATCGTGGCCCTCCCTCGTTGGTTCTGGGGCGCGGACCCTGCAGCACGTGCCCGCCGCCATTCTACGCGCGTGGCACCTGCTGGGGGCCGAGGCTCCTGAGTGGGTTCGGACGGACCCGGCGCGGCCACAGGCTTGGCTTTGGCTTCTGCTCTTGCCTAACCTGCTGCTGCACAAGCCCTGCGCGCCCCACCCGGGCGCCCCGCCCGCCTCACAGCCTAAGCGCGCGGAGCGCGCCGCCCTCGTGCTGAACGACGCCTTCTCTGCCGCACTCGACGCCGGCAATGCGGGCATCTGGCGGCCGACTTCACGCGCTCCCCCACCGCCTGCACCGCCTCCATTGGCCGCCGCACTGGCTCCCCCCCCCCCCCCTCCCCCCTCCCCATCTCGGCCGGGCTGACGCGCGGCGCCTGACCCGAGCGCGGAGTCGCGCGCTGCGGTAAGTGTGCAGAGGCCGCCTCAGCGGGGCGCTACGCACGCTGCAGAACGCGCCGCTGGCGCCGCGGACGGCGGCCATCTGGGCTAAGACCCTCGCCCTGCACCCGTCGGCGTCGTCCGCGAAGGCGACGACCGCCAGAGTCGAGGCGGCGTGCCCCGCAGAGCTGGCCGCGGCGGCCGAGTTTGGCGCGCGCGCCTCCACTCCGCGGTCGGTCACGCGGGCCGCCGTGACGACGGCGATCCGCCGCGCCCCCAAGGGGTCCGCGCCGGGGCCGTCGGGCCTCCGCATGGAGCACCTGCACGCGCTCGGCGACGACGGGCGGGACGCGCTGGTGTCCGACGTGCAGCTGCTGACGGGCGATGCTGCGGTGGAGCGGGTGCCCCCTGTCGCGACGCACGCCCTGGCTGGCGCCAACCTCCTGTTGCTCACCAAGCCGGGGGGGCTAGGCGCCGACAGGCTGCCGAAGTTGCGACCCATCGGCATGCCCGAGGTCATCCGGAAGCTGGTGGCCTCGGCGCTGGCCGGCACCGTGCGGGACGCGGCGGCAGAGTTTCTCGCGCCGCTGCAGCTGGGGGTGGGCGTGTCGAGCGCGTGTGAGCGGGCGCTCTACGAGCTCAACGCCTACCTAGCGCTCCGCCCAGACGAGGCGGTCCTGCAGCTGGACTTTGCCAACGCGTTCAAACTGGTGTCGCGGTCGGCCATGCGTGCCATGGTCGAGCGCGCCTTCCCCCTCCTCTTCTCCTACTTCCGGTAGGTGTACGGCGGGGAGGCCCCCAACATATATGGGTGGGCGGACCCAGCTGGAGGGGACCACGAGGGGGGGTTGATGGCCCGCCTTTGCCTGCCGTCGGCTCGGGGGACGCAGCAGGGGGACCCCCTTGGCCCTCTGGTGCACGCCCTGGCCATCCACCTCGTGCTGACCCGCCTGGCCACGGCGCACCCCGAGCGCCTTGTCAAGGGTGTTCACGACGATGTGGTCGTGGCCGCCCCGCTGGAGGCGTTGGCCGCAGTCATGCGGGACGCCAGCGCGTTGGGGGCGGCAATTGACGCCGAGCTGGCGCCCACCAAGTGTGCGGCGTGGTGCCCCACCCCCCAGGCCCCTCCTGCAGGCTTCGTCGCCAACTGGCGGCCGGGCGGGGTGACCCAGTTCTCGGTGCCGGTCGGCAAAGCCGAATTCGTAAGCGACTTGCTCATGGACCTGATGGCGGAGGAGCGGCGGCTCGCACGAGCGGTTGCAGGTCTCCAGCGATCGGAGCTGCAGACGCAGCTGCTGCTGCTGCGCTACAACCTTGGCCCACGGGCGAACAACTTTCTGCGCGCCCTCCCTCTGGTGCCAGCGGCGCAGCTGGCGGCCGCACTGGACCGGGAGGAGGTAGAGCCCGTCGAGGGGCTTCTCTGTGACGTGCGGGACAGCCCCTTGGTGCGTCAGGCAGTGCGGAAGCGCATGCCGCTCCCAGTCTCTATGGGCGGGGTTGGGATTGGCGGCCGCACCAAGGGGGTGACGGCTGCAGCCCTGGCGTCGCGGCTGGACGCCGTTCCACGCTGCCGCGTCTCGTCGCCTGCGCTTCGAGCGCTCGGTGATGCGCTCGTGTTGCGCGCCGACTGTGCCCACAATGGGGCGCCAGGGGAGCAACGCCCAGCCGTGGCCGACGCGGCCCCTCGCCGCCCGCCACCTGCCGCCCCCGCAGTGGCGCCGCCCGATGCCGCCTCACCCTCTGGTGTGAGACCGCTGCAGCGGGCAGCCGCGGCCGAGTTGGTTCTGGAGGAGGGCGCCTCCGAAGCGGTGTCCATGAGGGACAGCCCCGCCCTTGCTGCCCGGCGGGCGGCGGCGCCGCCGGTGGAGCCGGGGCTGCCCGTGTTGCGGGCTGCGGCGACCATGCCGCCTTCCGACGACAGCCCTGTCGCGGGACTGTTCCGGGAGCGCGAGGAGCTGCTCGACGCACACACGGCGCACGTGCAGTCGCCGGCCTCTGCTGGCTTCTGGGCCACCGCGGGACGGCCGCCCGGACGCCCTGCAGCAGCTGGCCGACCCCCTTCCTTCCCCGCCCCCTTTGGCCTGTCTGGCCTCCGCCCCACCCCTCAACTGGCCTCTGGCCCATTAGGAGCGGATCGGGACACGCCACCCCCCACCCACCTCACCTGGGCGGACCTCCTGTCGTTGGCGGATGCCCCGTCGCAAAGGGACCTGTCTCGGCCCGCCCTGGCTGCGGCGCGTGCGCGGGTGTACGACACATTGTCGATACATCAGCAGGCGCGCGTGGCGGCGTGCCAGGGGCACATGGCGGCCCTGTGGCTGATGGCTTTGCCCACTCCAGGGCCTCATGGCACCGCCTTGACTGGCGACGCCATGCGTGTGGCCGTGCGGCTGTGGCTCGGCGCCCCGCCGCGGTCTTACCCTCCGGCGGCGCTGTGCCGTTGTGGGGCGGATGCCGACCCCGAGGGGCGCCACTTTTCGGGTGTCTGTGAGGAGCTGCACGGCCGCCGCTGTGCCCTCCACCTGTGCATCGCGCACCTGGTGGCCGGCGTCTTCACCCGCTCCACGTCGTGGACGGAGGTGGTGCTGGAGGCCGAGTTCCGGCCGGAGGACAAGTATGGACTCCGGCCCGACGTGCGGGCCAAGCGGGTCAGCACGGGCTTCTGCGCGTGGGCCGACGTGTCCGTCGCGTCGCCCTTTTGGCGTTGCTGGGGAGCCGCTGACGCCGGTGGCCGCCATTGCGCGCGAGGACAAGAAGGTGAAACGGTACGTGCCTGCCCTCCCCCGCGCCGTTCCCCCGTCTTTGTTCTCCCCGCTGGTGTGGGGGACATTTGGGAGGGTGGGGCCCATGACAAAGGCCTTTCTCCGCGAGTTGCTCGCCGGTCCCGCTCAGCGGGCTGTGCGGGCGGCGCTGCAGCGAGACGCGTCGGTCGCCATCTGGCGAGCCAACGCGAGGCGTGTAGCCCTTGGCTACAAGAACTGTTTTTCTGTTGGTGGGGGGGCTGGTGGGACGGCTACCGGTCGAGGAAATGTAGGGGCCCTTGTGGCCCGCATTGGTGAGTAGGAGGCGTGGCTCGCCTGGCTACTGTCAGGAGGAGCTGCTTCTCTGAAGATCCAATTGAAGACCTGCTATTGAACGGCCGACAATTACCCATGATTGGCTCGTCGGCGAAAAAGGGGGCGGCTGACGCACCCCGTGGTAGGTCAGGGTCACGGGCAAGATGTGCGCTGTCTTAGCGCCTTGCAGTGTCCACCAGACCACGGGGTGCGTCATTCGCCCCGGTCTCCGCCCGACTTACCCCGTCCATGGAACTGTAGGCCGCCGCCACCCGTTCCCCGCCAGGAGCATCGTGTCGCATCCTAGAGGACGCCGTCGTCGCGTCGCCGTCAACAGCCACCCCACCGCCACCGCCACCGCCACCGCCACCGCCACCGCCGCAGCCGCCACCACCGCCACCGCCACCGCCGTCCTCGCCGTCCTCGCCGTCCTCGCCGTCCTCGCCGCCTTTACCACCACCACCCCCACAGCGACCACCGTCGCCGGCAGCGTCCTCTGCAGCCAGCACGGGCCATATATCGAACCTCGTAGTCGCACGGGTGCGGCGTACAGGCGGGACGAGAGCACTACCTGGTGGACGGTTGGTCGCCCAGGCCCACCTCATACCGTATGGGCGCTTGAAAGGCCACATGTCGGTACCCGTGAGACGACGAGCGGCCACTCACGCCATGTTGCGGGCCGCAACGTCGCCCCGGTTGCGAATCACAGGCGGGTGTGGCGCTGGGTGACCGGGGCCTTGTGGGGCCGCGAGAGAGCACGTGTAGCAGCCCTTGGCCGCCCTCTCGCTCAGTCGCCTCGCGTCGGCATAGACGGCGCAGTCCTCGACGGCACAGGCGGCCAGCGCGGCCGCGCGCTGCGCCACAGCCGCAGAACGGACAGTGTCTCGGATGGCCGCCCAGTACGCGTCGGGGTCCACCCCTCGGCACGTCACGTGGGTAGCAGAGGGGAGGGCCCGCTTTGGCCGCCCCCAACGCGAGCCGGCCGCCACCCGCACACGCCGTGTCGACGGCGGCGGGCCGACGGGTGGCCCATACAGCTCTCTTGGAATCTTGGGGGGGGGGTTGCCCGTCGAGTAGATGAGCACCATCTCGTCGTGACACTCTGAGCACGCCTGGTTCGTGTTGAGCTCGTCCTGCTCAACGAACCAGCACAGCCGTCGGAGGTAGCGGCGGAGCCAGGCTCCCCCCCCGCGCACGCACTCGCTGCCCATGGCCACGACGATAGCGCCGCCGCCACGGACCTGGCGAAGGATGCCACCGGTCAGATCCCGCGCCACCGAGGCAGAAAAGCCGCCGCGCTGGATCGCTTGTCGCGCATGCGCCGCCCGCAAGTGTCGTGTGGCTTTGGCATCAAATCGCTGGCCGTACGCGACAGCGTCGCAAAAGGCGGCTAACTCGAGCGTTGCCTCGAGGTGTTTGCCATCGTCCCCGGTACGCATCGTGTCGTGTGCTGCTGCCAGGTCGACGGGCGGTAGTTGCACAGCGACACCGCCTGGGTCACCCGCCCCCGCCACCGGTCCAGCCGCCGCCGCCATTGGGCCCGCCCCAGTACCACAGCGTCCCCGCAACTGCTTCCACGCACGGGCAAAAGAATTACCGCCGCTGGCCTCGCGAAAGTGGGTGGCGGTGAGGCTCTGGCGAAGGCCGGGGACGCGTGCCAGTCGACGACACCCTGTAGCAATATGGATGACCGTCTTGTGACCCTAATATTAGGGGGGCTACTTCTAACCCTTAACTTTCAATTTGGGAGTCCGTATTGGTCACGGGTTCCATACGTTACGTATGACCAGAGGGACGTGCATCTTGGGGTGGAGGGTAGTTAGTGGTGTCTCCGAGGGTTTATGACGAGGGGGCCGGCGGCGAATCCACCGCCGGCCATGGTAGAACAACCAAGACCTCCCATTTGGGCTTCTATCTTGGTCCCGTGGCTTGCGCTCCAAGGACAGCAACCTTGGCCTCCCGGTGACGTTTGTGCCGATCCCCCTTGGTCAGTGTTCCCTGAGAGTGGAAGTGCAGCGGTTCCCTATTGGGCTACAATGGTGGAGCAGGAGGGGACGGGTTTCCGTCACCCTTGTGGTGACGCCGTCTTCGGCCCTGGCACACGGATAGGGATCCTGTTCTTTTCTTGTACTCGTGGTGCTGCGATCTAGTTGATTGTGCTGAGTGGTTACGTGTGACTGCGATCTACTGTTACTCTCCCCCAACCTACCCCCACGCTCTCTTATTTGTGGGGATTGTTACGTCGGTTTACCGATTGTGACTACGTCTACCCAAGAGACGGGAAACGTTCAAGATGACGGATCGGCGTCGACGCCGACCCCGGAGGTGAACAAGGGAACCGGGATCGGTAACCCGATCGACAACATTGAGACGCCGATGCTCTCCGGTGCCGGATCGACGTTTGTAACGGCTGAGACGGCCGGGGGCGGCGGTCCACTTCACACGTCTTCTGCCGACCTCACTCCGCCGCCACCTTCACCAGGGGATTCCCTGATGGCATCATTGGCCCACATCGAGGCCCGGTTCACCGGACTCGACGCCCGTCAAGAGCGTACGGAGGACGCAATGGCAGTGCTGATGTCAACACGCCATGGGACGGTACCCCGTCGTGTTCCTCCCACACCGGTACGGTTCGAACCGGCCAGACTACTTTCGGAGTCTACCGGGGTTGACTCCGGTGTTCCAATACTCCGGGCACTGAAGAGTCGCGTCCGCAAGAGGATGGGGATGACCCGGCCGCGACGTGTCGTGGGCGGGTACGGCAGAGGGAACGGCGAGAGGGAGAGAACAAAGAGAGAAAGATAAAAATACAACGCCAGTGAAAAAACCCCGCAGGGCAGCGTGGGAAGAAGGCGCAAGCACGGGAAAGGCTAAAAAAGATCAAGCCGCTTTCGGTGGCACCTGGTGACGGCACCAGCAGTCAGCGAGGCGCAATGCCTCAACGGAAGGCGGTGCCAACGCGTCCACGTAGTGCGCATTGGCCGTCGACGGGTCGTTCCGGGCGTGGCCCAGCATCCAGGCGATGGCAACCTTGGGCATCCCAGCAACGTCCATGGCGGTTGCCCCACCTGAGCGGCAGGAGTAGCTTGACCACACTACGCCTGGAGGTAGGGAGATGTTGAGGCGCCCAAGAGCCACGCCAAGCCAGGCTATCAGGTCAGTACACGTGGGCGGGGGGTCGAGGGAGGGGGTGGAGAACACTAGCCGGTCGTGAGGACTGGCGTCCCCCGCGAGCTCGCGCAGCATGCGACGGATGACGACGAGCGCGTCAGGGTCGGAGCGGCGCAAAGCGGGTACGACGTACGCCAGGCGGCGTGAGTCGGCCCGTGCTTCGCTGCATTTTGTGGCAAAAACGGCTTCCGCACCCAGCACCCATGCTAGAGTGGTGCACAAGGGCTGCCTCCCATGTCGGGGGAACCGGAAGAAGTGCAAGTCGCGCACACGCTGTCTCTGTTGTGGGGCAATTGTAGCAATATGGTTGGCCGTATTGTGACCCTAATATTAGGGGGGCTACTTCTAACCCTTAACTGTCAATTTGAGAGTCCGTACTGGTCACGGTATCTATAAGTTACGTATGACCAGAGGGACTTACATCTTGGGGCGGAGGGTAGTTAGTAGTGTCTCCGAGGGTTTATAACGAGGGGGCCGGCGGCGGATCCACCGCCGGCCAAGGTAGAACAACAAACCCCTCCCATTTGGGCTCTCATCTTGGCCGCGTGGCTTGCGCTCCAAGGACAGCAACCTTGGCCCCCCGGTGACGTTTGTGCCGATCCCCCTTGGTCAGTGTTCCCTGAGAGTGGAAGTGCAGCGGTTCCCTATTGGGCTACATTGGTGGAGCAGCAGGAGACGGGTTTCCGTCACCCTTGTGGTGACGCCGTCTTCGGCCCTGGCACACGGATAGGGATCCGGTCCTTTTCTTGTACTCGTGGTGCTGCGATTTGTTTGATTGTCTTGAGTGGTTGCGTTTGACTTCGATCTACTGTTACCCTCCCCCAACTTCCCCCTCGCTCTCTTATTTGTGGTGATTGTCACGTCGGTTGACTGATTGTGACGCTGTCTACCCAAGAGACGGGGAACGTTCAAGATGACGGATCGGCGTCGACGCCGACCCCGGAGGTGAACAAGGGAACCGGGATCGGTAACCCGATCGACAACATTGAGACGCCGATGCTCTCTGGTGCCGGATCGACGATTGGTACGGCACGGACGGCCGGGGGCGGCGGACCGCCGCAACTGTCCTCTGCCGACCTCACGCCGCCGCCACCTTCACCAGGGGACTCCCTGATTGCATCATTGGCTCGCATCGAAGCCCGGTTTACCGTGCTCGACGCCCGTCAAGAGCGTACGGAGAATGCAATGGCTGCGCTGATGTCAGCACGCCATACGACGGCACCCCGTCGGGTCCCTCCCACACCGGTACGGTTCGAACGGGCCGGACTACTTTCGGAGTCCACCAGGGTCAACCCCGGTGTTGCTACTCCTGGACAACCCCCGGATACGGCGGGTTATGGATCCGGCTCGTCGGCTGAGTTGGAACGTAGCCATACGGAGCGCTACGCTCGGAGCACCCAGAGCGGGCTCTGCGGACATGACCCAACGGATATTTTCGCCGGAACAGAGTCGGCAATGGGGGGAGGCGGTACCGTCTCGCATTACCCCATCGACGAAGGGAGCCATGCAACTCGGGTACCCGACGCGCCGACGCCGGAAGTTCCAGCGTCACTGGTGCAAGCGATGACAGCGCAGGTTACTGCGAGCTTACTGAAGCGGATGGAGTCCGATGAGTTTACTCATCAACTGGCCAAGCGACTGGATATCCAGGACGCGGACACGGAGATTGTCAACGAAGTCTTTAGGTCGGTACTGACTCCGGAACGTTATCGTTTGGAGGACCGGTCCACTACCGTATCGGAATCGATGCGTACGACCTCGCTCTGAGCGATCTGCTCTATGCAGACCCTTATGAAGGGAGTCCCTATGTTCGGGGGCCCTAACGGACGCCCGTTGGCAGTCATTGGCTTCTTGACTAGCTTCGAGGCAGCCGCGGACAAGGCGCTCGTCAACGAGGGGCTGGCCCTGGAGATTTTCCCGTTCTTTGTCGATGAACGGGTCCGAGGCATCCTCCGCCAGGCATCCCCGATGCCTGGAATGAGGGTCGCGGCCACCCCCATGGATTACCGTGGTATACTGAAGGAGCTGCTTAGCAGCTAACTCAGTGAGGACAAGTGCGAAGACCACTATCGGGCCCTTCGCACTGCCACCGCCCAGTCCTGGGAGGATGAAGAGATGTTTGGACGCCGGATCCAAGAGCTCGACTACGAGCTGGGGAAGCTCCTCGGTGAAGGGGAACTACGGGCCATCCTGTTCGCAGGAGTACCCAACTATGTGCGGATATCCGCACGGGGAGCCAATACGGCTCGGACGAACTTCAGTCGACTGATGCATATGTGCAAGTCCCTAGGGGACGCCTACCGGGTTCTACACCCAGAATGCGCCTTGGCCCCGAAGCCCAAGGGTGAGGGAGGCAAGCCCAGTCTTACCCCGGTATCGAGGCAAGAGAAGGGGGAACGTACGGCCGCACCAGTACTGGTGGCGACCGAGCATACCCCTACGGGTGGGGATGAACCTCTAGTCGATCAACAGGGCCACCTGCTGCTACCGGCGACGCCGGTGATTGATGAGCATGATACGGTAGCGTACATCGCCCCGGCCGGGACCCAGTTCCAGGTTAACGAGGGAGCGGGTCGGCGCGTCCCGTATGTACGCACTACGGGGTATGCCCCGGTTACGGGTAACCCCCACCAACCCCTGCCGACCTGGGCAGTACGTACAGAGGCACCTCCGCACATCGCGGGTAGACCCAACCGGTTGGGGGAGTCCATGTTCCAGTTGGCACCGGGAGCCAAGGCCTACCAAGGGGCGGGCACTCGGGCGCCCGAGGCAGGCAACCGGACCTACGGAGGCATCCCGACGCGGACGCCCGGGACGGCCGGCACGTCCGGATGTATGTTGTGCGGAGACACCCAACACTAGGTGTCCTCATGCCCGCTCATCCCGGAGGAGTCTCGACGGGCAGCGGCGCAACGCGAGGCATCCACCGGGGGGTATCCCGCCAGAGGCCCGGCACCGGGCATGCAGCAAGCTCCAGGAGGAGTACTGTCAGTCGAGGAGGCACCTCCTCTCCCGGATGTCCCGGAGGACAGTACCCGGCCGAGCACGGGAAACGAGTAAGAGGAAGGACGAAACGGGGTCGCTGGGATAACCCTAGCAAGCCACCCCGGACTGCCGCGGGGAAAGCCCCACGGAGAGCGCGGTTGAGCCGACGCCGCACCAACCCCCGGGTACACCTTCCGGCCCCGACGACACGGCGTCAGGGGATTGATGACCAACCTCCAATGTTGGGACGAGAGGACGGGAAGCCCCGTCACATGGAACCAGACAAGGGCCCTGTTCAGGATGCCCGAGCTACACCGAATATCGGTGTAGGCCACGTACTGTTCACCTTGGAGAACTTCAAGGTATCAGCCACACTGGGGCTTGGCCCCCAGTCGACCCGGTCGTGTTACCCCGTACTGGATACAGGGGCTGGACCTAACTTGATCCGGAAGGATACCCTCCCGGACAAGTGGCTCCCGCGAGTCAGAGTTGCTCGGGGACCAACGATCAAGGATGCGAATGGTCGTCTCATTCGTACGACCGCAGCGATGTCGCTGCAGGTCACCATCGAAGAGCTCACTACGGAAGTTGACTTCCTAGTGTGTGAGACTCTATCTGTGCCCTGCATACTGGGGTGCACCTTCATCAACGTTCACGTGGATGCAATCCGGCCGGGCCGGAGGACCGTCGAGCTGCAAGAGGCCGACGGGACGAAGAGAGGACAGACAGCTATCGTCAGGGACCTGACGCTACAAGGGAGCCACGTTAACGTGGCCAAGGTATACGCCAGCGTAAAACCGAAGACACTCCGGCTGGCCAAGCGGACTCGCTTTGAGCCGCTATCGGAGACCTTCCTCCCGGTTAACTGTGACCTCGCAGGCATCTGCAGAGTCCAGTCCAACCTACGAACCTACAAGCGCCATGGGTTGACCATGGCCAATGGTATCGTAGACCTCCCAGCGGGGGGGTCATCACTGCTCGTGATGGCGAACTATCGCCGTAAGGCAGTCACCCTTCCGAAGGGATCTATCCTCGGGATTGCCGAGCTCTACGAAGGAGACATCCTTACCCCTGACAAGGAAGGTCAAGTGGAACCACTTGAGGTACTGGCGGCCGCCGAGACCACCGAGCGGCAGCAACCCGATGACGGGAAGCCTAACCCATCGACAGCTCCGGCGGGCCTGCCGCCAAAGGACCAAGAAGCCTTGAAGGCCGTGGCCGAGGCTGACCTCGACCACCTTCCCCCTTCGGTAGCCGAAGGGGTACGACGGATGCAAAGAAAGTATGACGTCATGTGGACCGGCGGGGCGCTGGGTACCATTGGGGCAACCCAACACCGTATAGACCTGGTACCAGGTGCTCGACCAGCGCGGTCACAACCGCATCGCGCGGGACCTATGCAACGAAAGATCGTTGATGGAGAAGTGAAGAGGATGAGCGAAGCGAAGGTGATCCGACCTTCGATGTCGGAGTGGGGCGCCCCAGTCGTTATCGTACCGAAGAAGGATCAGACCCCTCGGTTTTGCATCGATTATCGACGCCTCAACTTGGTTACCAAGAAAGACTCATACCCTTTACCAAGGATGGACGAGTGCATCGACTCGCTGGGGGAGGCCACAGTGTTTACCACTATCGACTGCAATGCCGGATACTGGCAGATCCCAGTTGCGGAAGAGGATATCCCCAAGACGGCGTTCGACTGTCACAGTGGCGTGTACGAGTTCCTAAGGAAGCCCTTCGGATTGTCCAACGCCCCCGCCACATTCCAACGGGCCATCGGCATTATACTGTCGGGAGTCAAGTGGCAGAACTGCCTGGTGTACTTGGACGACGTCATCGTCTTCTTGCGTAACATGGATGACCATGTCCAACATGTCAACGAGGTACTCACCCTCTTGCGGAACGCCGGGGTAACCCTGCGCCTCAAGAAGTGCGCCTTCTTCCAGCAGACCGTCGAGTATCTGGGTCACCAGATCACACCAGGTAAACTGGGAGTGCTCGAAGCTAATACCCGGGCACTCCGGGATGCGCAATACCCAACCACCCAGACACAGCTGAAAAGCTTCCTGGGGATGTGCAACGTATACCGACGGTTCGTCAAGGACTTCGCTCGTATAGCCAAACCGTTAACGGTTCTGACGAGCAGTGCCTTGCCAAAGGTACTCCAACTTCCCTCGCCCAGCGGGGGAGAGGCATTCGAGCTGCTCAAGCAATCTCTGCTAGCCCCACCCGTGCTTGCGTTGCCGCATAGACGCGGGACCTTCGACATCGACGTCGATGCCTGCGATACCCAAGTGGGATGCACCCTGTTACAGGGAGAGACCATCATCGGTGCCGATAACGCTATCCCGGACCTACATCCGGTAGGGTACTTCAGCCGGACACTCAACCCGGCTGAACGTAACTATAGTGACGCCGAGCGCGAGTGCCTCGGAGTCATATGGGCAGTGCAACTGCTCCGGCCATACCTGGAAGGTTCCAGGTTCATCGTAAGGTCCGACCACGAACCTTTACGATGGCTTCTCAACCTTGGTGACAAGGATTCCGACAGCCACGGTCGGGTAGCCCGGTGGAGGCTGAAGAAGGCCGAGCATGACTACCGGACCATATATAAGGCCGGCTCAACCCATCATCTGGGGGACGCGCTGTCGCGACGCGATACACCGAGCGGAGATACCCGACAGGTGGACGAGGACATCCCGGTTGTACCGGTTTGCATGGTGGGTAATGCTACCCAAGGTATGGTTGACCATACCATGGCACACCTTGCGTGCCCATTGACCCTCGCGGACTTCCGCGAGGCACAGGCCAATGACGATGACTGTAAACGCCATCGTGCTAACCTCCTGGCTGGCACAGCCGGAATCTTCTCCGAGAACGAGGACGGCCTCATATACCGGCGGGCACCCGCCGATGGACGACATCAGGTCGTAGTTCCCGTGTCCCTACGACAGGTCGTCATGGAACGAGAGCACGAGAACCCTACAGCCGGATACCCGGGGGGTTCACGCATGTTCGCAGCAATGCGAAGGATCTTCTACTGGCCAGCAATTGCTGTCGACGTAATCGACCACGTGCGGGGATGCCATCCGTGTGCACGGAATCGTATGAGTCTTCATAGGCGGGCATCCGCTATGAAACTGTTCCCCCCGGATGGGCCCAACGAGCAAGTCGCTATCGACATACTCGGACCGCTTCCGGTAACGGAAGAAGGGAACAGGTACATCCTGGTCATGTCGGACCGCTTTACTAAGCTGTCACGGGCAGTAGCAATCCCGAACGATACGGCCTACACGATCATGACCGCAGTGGTTGACCACTGGATCAGTGCTTACGGAGTAATGAAGCAACTCCTCTCCGATAACGGAGCAAACCTTACGTCAGCATTCTGCACTAAGGTCCTGGGAATATTCGGCATCGAACCCCGTCGGGCATCCGACTACCACCCGCAATCCAACGGGCAGGTGGAGCGGTTCAACCGCACCATCGTCAAGATGCTCTAAAGCTATGTGGCGGAGCACACGAAGACGTGGGACAGGCTTCTGTCCGTCTTGACCCTGGCATACAATGCCAGGCCCCACCGAAGTACCTGTATTGCACTACTGGAATGGGTCATGCCAATGGGCGTCGGGAACCTGACGCTACCACCGGGCAGGTGTACTCGGTATGACATACCAAAGGGCCGACCGGCCGAACGGATCCACTTAGCTTGGTTGGCCAAGCTATCGTGGATGATACCCAAGCTCAAGGGTGCCCTTTACCGTACACAACTTCGATACAAGAAGAACTTTGACGCCCGGTTACGGGTACGCAACGCAACCCTGGTATCAGGTGACTGGGTCTACATCAGACACCGGAAGTTCCGAGGAAACAAGCTTATGCAACCGGTCAAGGGACCGTACTAGATCTTACACAGAGATGATCACTCTGTCATCCTGCACTCCGATACGGAGATACAACGCATCAACCTCAATGATGTGACACCTGCTCCGAAGCCGGAACAGCCTCAGCCGGTACCGGCTGGGTTGCTACACGAAGCTCTTACAACCCACCGGTCAGATGACCTGGTGGGACTTGATGGGATTCCATACCAAGTAGAGAGCGTGGTCGGACACACCGACCCGGACCTACCAGGACCCTGGTACGTCAAGGTGATGTGGGTCGGATACAACTCACCCACCTGGGAACAGGCGGCGAATATACCCCGCCAACTCCTCATGCCTTACATGAGGCGACGACGCCTATTGTAACAACCCAAACGACACCGACTTCGGCTGTTGGGGGGTGAGGCTTATACCTACTAAGTAGGGTGTCACATGGATTCGGCAAAAACTTAGGTTCACTAAGTTGAAGCGGACTTAGGCAAACTAAGTAAGCTACTGACTTTTACAAGTTTACTTGAAGGAGATGACTAACTCCGATAATCTCAGAGTAACCTGAGGCTTACACCAATGTACACCATCATCCATGGGGCAAGTGACGGACCAAGGAAGGTTGACCTTCATGAGTATAAACCAACCAGGATGGGTTGGGGGGGGCAGGAAAGAACCGAGGCAAGCCACGACTAAGTCAGACGGGGTACTTCCCAATGGCAGGCATTGGTATCATGCAAACGCGCAAGCGGGGGATGAGCTTATACTCACTACTACCCGGCCGCCAAAAGGGTCACCGGGGCCCTCTCCCTCACAAACAATAGCACTCCTCAGTGGGTAGACCTACTGCCCGAGGGAGGCCACTCACGCGTAAGCGCGTACACCTCCATGCTGCACCGGTCGGCAACCTCACGACGGTCAATCACCCGAGTTACCTCGGTGCATAGCTGGACGAGGGTGCTGCGGCCGGCCTCCACGTCCGCCAGAGCGGACTGGAGGCGGTCCAGCACGCCACCGAAGCAACGCGCGGACCCAACCAGCGCAGCACCTGGGGGGATATCCCCCCAGCTAACAGAGAGACCCTCCCGCATCGCGCGGGCAATAAGGGCGTCAACGCCTTCATGCCAGAGACGGGGACCCCCATCACGCATGACAGGGGCGGAAGGCGACACTGGCGCAGCCAGAGGAGCCACAGGAGCCGACACGGCTACCACCGGAGCCGGTGGCACCTGATACGAGGCCCGGTAGGATCCTACTGAAGGAGCTCCACCGTAAACCCGGCGGGGCTCGGCGCGAGGACGGGACACCTCACGCTCCCCACCCGCAGAGCCCCACTCTCGGGGACGACGGCCAACCGCCACCGGTATTGGGTTACCGAACCACGGGGCGAGGATCTGAAGAGGGTCATGGATAACCATGGGAATACCCAGGTCAGCAACAGCCTCGGTGGACGCCCACCCATGGCAATTGGGCTCACCCGGCTGAGTACGCCGGATACGCAACGAGTGACGAGGCAAGGGGGAAGCCCCAGCCTGCGGGTCCCGGTACGGGGGAAGGGCCAACACCCCAGCCCAGTTCACGGCATCGTGAGCAGCCAGCAGAGCCTCGAGCTCCCGGGCCAACCCGGTCTTGGTGGCTATCATGTCCACGCCCAACTGCGCGATGTGCCGACGGACACCCGTCGGAAGATGAAACAGGCGCCCCTGCCGCCGGACGGCCAGCAAAAAGGAAGAAGCCTGCCCGAGGGTAACCTCAAGGGTGAAGGTACCCTGCAACGGGTGGACCGGCCGGGAGGCCAACACACTCCGGAAGTATCGGAGACAGGAACCGATGTCAAACCGGAAAGCAGGGGCGGGTTCCCACCCCTCCTGCCACAGAGGCGGGCGCACGGCAGTGTACACCGGCGCACGACCGTTACCGGTCTGCAACGCACACGTTATATCGGTGCGGAACGCATCCGCCATGATACCATGGTTGCGTCGCCAACTCGACGCCGACTTCAACCCCGCCATGGGCGGGTACGGAGCCGTCAACGTCAGGTACGGGGATACCCCCGGGAAGTACTCGAACCCGGGATACCGGCCGGTATCACCCACCGTCTCCCCAAACACCACCGGCTCCGCAGCCGCCGCAATCCCCCGAGCACTAGCCGGGTAGTCAACCTCCCGCGGCAGCGCAGGAGCAATGAAGTCGCGTATCCCGAAGGCAGAGTCGAGGTAGACCTCACCCCGCCCCATCCGGGTGCGCCAGAGCTGCGCATGCCGGTCGTCCGGCTGGCTCAGGATCCAATGATGTTCCACCCGGACCGCGTTCGGCTGGTTGACCGGCCGCACCAACTCCCTCTCCCAACTCGGGTCGACCTTGGCGCGCCGGGAGGTCGCTCCAGGGAGACGCATCAGGTGGAAACCCACCCGCATCCGCCCCGCGGAGTCCATCGACTCATGCACAGTCATGCCTCGAACCCGAGCCACCAAGTCGGACATCGACAGGGCGGGTTGACCTGCCGCTGAGGCGACGCCGCCACCCAACGGGGCAACCCGGGCAGGACCAGGAAGAATCGGGGGCGCCGAGGGAAGCCCCACCGGCAGATGCGCCGGCACCGGAGGAGCACGGGGCCGAGGAGGAATAAGAAGGGCGGGCGCCCGCCCGGAGTAACTCTCGGAGTCCACCGCCATCGGGGTAGATACCTCTTCACCACCAAGCGCCCGCGGCACCGCGGGCAGAGCGGCGCCACCACCCGGGCCCGACGTGGGCACCACCGGGGCAGCAGGGGTAGACCCGTCACCCACTGCCACGGACACACCCACCGGGCGGGCACCCGCACCGTCTTGACCCGCCGGCCCGGCCGGGGCGCCGCCACGACCATCCGACACGCCGGCGACGCCGTCTTGAGGTAGAGCCGCGCCGGCACCGGCGACAGAAGCCATCCGGGCCGCCGGAGAAGTAGGGGTAGAGGCCACCGCTGCGCGCGGTTGCCTGCCACCCGACGGAGCCGTAGTGCCGCTGCACACGGACGACAATCCGCCCGGCGCACCTTCCGGGGCCACACGAACTGTCACCCGGTCGCCTTCGTCCTCCGACGAGCTCTCCAAGAAGCACTCGGCGGCGGTGGCAGAGACGGGAAAGTCGTCCACCATCACCTCTTCCCCCTCCTCAAGCAGGAGGTCGTCCTCGCCCCCGGGTACCTGGGGGTCCGAGATGGTGAAGCCGGGGTAGCAGGGGCGCCCCGTGCCGAAAAGCCCCAGCCGGCTCGACCCGGTATAAGGAACGCTCGCGGGGATGAGCCAGGAAAGCGCGGGCAGCCGCGCTTATAACCACACCGCTCGGCACGAACGATACGGCAGCGCGGGACGACCCGCGCCAGCCGAGCTACGAGGGCGCTCCACCCAGGAACCTGGATCGGGGCCACGCCCCCCCCACACGGGGTAAGCAAAGGGGGTCACCCCCAACCGCCCCCACGCCACGCGGGCAACCCCCGCCACTCACTCAATCGTCCCGCGGGAGGGGCCCCCCTACCACCAGGCGCCTAATGGCGGATCCGCTTGTACCACCCCTCGGAAAGGGGGGTCGTGAACAGAAACCCGCATCGGGAAATTCAACGGTCCGGAAAACGGATCGTGTGTGAACCACACAAAGGGGGGCACCCCCCGCAGAAAACCTCGAAAAGGGGTGTCTTTCGCGACAGGGCGCAAAGCCCCACCCGACTGGTAAACGGTCACGCGACCCACTTACATTCGGTAACCCGAATGCAACTCGACCCGAGGACAAGCCGAATCTAAGGGGGGGATATGTAGCAATATGGTCGGCCGTATTGTGACCCTAATATTAGGGGGGCTACTTCTAGCCCTTAAGTTTCAATTTGAGAGTCCGTACTGGTCACGGTATCTATAAGTTACGTATGACCAGAGGGACTTGCATCTTGGGGCGGAGGGTAGTTAGTAGTGTCTCCGAGGGTTTATAACGAGGGAGCCAGCGGCGAATCCACCGCCGGACATAATAGAACAACAAACCCCTCCCATTTGGGCTCCCATCTTGGTCCCGTAACTTGCGCTCCAAGAACAGGAACCCTGGCCTCCCGGTGACGTTGATGCCGATCCCGCTTGGTGAGTGTTCCCTGATAGTGGATGTGCAGCGGATACCTATTGTGCTACAGCAATCCCCCCACTACGAAACAAGAAGATAGGGTGTGGGCCAACAGTTTCTTGGTCGGGACGGGAAGGCGACGCCAAGCCCCGCTGTCCCTCCCCTTATCCCCCCAAGGTGCCGTCAGAATCTCGCCACTCAGAATATCCCACCCCAGCACCTGCCCACCGGGCCACACGAAAATTCAAGACGATAAAATGCAGAAGACCCTCCAATCCATGTTGGATTTACTTTCAAGCAAAGTATCCCTGACTTAGGGAAATTCGGGATCAAATGCAAGGGGAGAAACGGGTCAGACCAGATGTCCCCCGTCCGACATACTGGTATGGCGCGTTCTGCCCCCCTGGGAGGGGCCAGTTCTGCCACACTCCCCTTTCCTCAGTTACGACCGACCCGGTCGGCCCTGAGAAGGGGTATAAAAGCGCGTGTTGCACTAGCCGGGGGCGCGACTCGCTGTCCCCCGGTACGTCACCTCGAGGTGGAGGCAGTCACGTCGACCGTCCCCCTCAAGCTCGCCCATTTGGCAGCTTGCACACACCTTACCACCACGTTCCCCAACCACGCACCTCACCGCGGGCCACCCCACGCTGGGGAGGCCCCGGGTATATCCACGATCCAAGTCCCCCTCAAATCGAGGTGGGCCTCGGGCAATTGCGACCGAGTTGCCTCTCCCGAACTTGGGGAGAGACATGGTGTACTCCGGGGTGGAGTCTGACTTCCTGGACGAGCGTATAGAAGACACGCCTCGCGTTGTAGCATCCGTCGGGACTTCCGGCGAGAGTTCCGCGGCTGCCCCGGGGGATGAGATGCCTGCTCCACCCGACTTTGAGTTGGCGGCGGGCTCTCCCCCGGAGGTAGGCCCCGCCACTCCACGGGAGGCCCTGGGGAGGTGGTACTATCCACCCTGGCCCCTGTACAAGGAGGGCCTGACGATTATCCGCTGCGGCCGACTTGGCCCTGCGATGGATCGCGTCTGGGGGCGCCTCCGGGAGAAGTTCCCTCGTAGGGTAGGATTCCGTCCCGATTTCAAGACGGACCAGTTTGCCGGCCTGGACGACGAAGAGGTCGAAGACTTGCAGCGGGTCAGGAACTTGTTTACCTGCGGGGGTACCACCGAGGGTTCCGGCGACGTGCCGACCTTCACGTGGGACGTGGTGGCAACTTGCCCCCCGTTCATCAGTACCTCTGTTCCGAGCGTCCATCACTTCGACATGCGGATGGAGAAGGACACTGTGGTATGGAACTTGATCCTCTAAGACACAAGTCAGTATCCCTCGGGGGAAAGGGACAGGTAACACAGATAGGAGAACTACGAGAGTAGTGTGCCTGTTGCCTCACGTGCCTGCTCGCAGAGCAAACAGATACGCACGGTAGTGCACATGGGGAAAAGGAAAGCAAACGCGCAGTTGTCTTTTTCCCTGAGGGCGCGGGCCAAGTGCGCCTCGCTGTCCCTCTTAACGTGCATCTGGGGGAGCCTCGGCACGTTGGCCAGGTAACTTCCCCATACCCCCGAGTGGCCCCGACCCGAGTCTAACCTCGTCAGGTCGGGGGCAATTATCACTACTGATTCTATTCCCACTCACTAATTTCACACTCAAATCCTCTCAAATGTAGTCCCTCACACATATGCAAAAACCCATCGGAAGTCCCTCTCTCACGTGTGGACAGCGTAGTCCACCGCATCCCACTGCCGGGGACGGGCCACGGGCGTCAATCATCCTTTCACGGCGGACGTGTCCTGGCACCTGGTGCCCCCTGGTCGCCATCGCGGGTAGGCGCCAAGTGAGGGCCAGGAATGCTACATAGCTACCTTCCTAGGCCGGCACATCCTCAGGCCGTGACAGGTGCCACCGTGCACAGCCTCGAGCACGCCCTCTCCTGTGCCGAGGTCGAGCGTCTTCACCCTGAGCCGTGATCACTTTTCCCCAGCCCTGCCCCCCTCCTTTACCTTGGCCTTCCCGTCCCATTGTGTGAGGAACCACCCACACTTGGGCAGCCCTCAACGTACTCGTGATGGTGTCAGCGACCCATGCCAGCCAATAGGGCGACAGGGTGCGGGGAAGAGGATGGAGGTGGTGACGGTGGTGGGTCTGGGGAAGAGGACGGCGCGACGTCGGTGGTGATCGAGAGGGTTCAAAGGGTGAAGGTCGTCTTTGGTCTGTGTCTGTGGTTGCCCTTCCGGTCTCCCCTGGTGGCGCCGACACTCACGCACTATATACTCGCGTCGGGGCCCCCGAGGTGCCCCAAAGCATGCGTTTCCCCGTCGCTCCACCGGTAGGCACAAAACGGCCCAAAAACAAAGCATGGCTCTCAGAACAAAGCATGGGCGGGCGTGCGCACTAAAGGAGTGCAGCCCCAGCTTGCCCCAAACGAATGGGTCCGGCGTGCGGCGCCTAGGGCGCCGCCCCAGCCGGCTCCAGACGCCAGTCGGCCCGAAGGTCCGAGAGGCGTGTAAGCACGATTCGATCGAGTCGGCCG
Organism: Pyropia yezoensis; assembly: GCA_009829735.1. NCBI lineage: Eukaryota > Rhodophyta > Bangiophyceae > Bangiales > Bangiaceae > Pyropia > Pyropia yezoensis. Next base: position 5,726,835 of record CM020619.1, read on the forward strand.
AATCGGCCAGCCGGCTAGCCAGTCACATCGCTGCAATGCTGCAGCGAGGACATTTTAACGGACTCGCCAGCTGTGGCAGATGTGGCTCGTCATGGGTGCTGACGGTGGCGCTTTTCGACAGGCCATGATGGGCTGTCGATGGCTGCTGTCGTGCGGCCGGCAGACACCGTGAGACAGCGGCTGACTCATCTTGCGTCTGGAAAGTACACCGTGTCATGCCCCACAACACAAGGAGTTGATCCATGTTGCCAGGAGTTGGTTCGGCAGGATCTGTAAGGAGAAGTCCCAGATATTATCCCTTAAGTATTAGGCATGGGAATAGGGGGGAAATCCTTACACCTCCCCCCCTCAGGACGTGCGTCGAAGGAAGGCGTCGAGAACCTCAGGTGCGTTGTCGAGGTCTTGCGTGGTTAGCCAGGTGTTCCCACTGACATCGCAGCCTTTCCACTTGACCAGGTACTGCAGTCGTCCACGGCGTTTTCGTGACCGAATAATGGAGTCCACTTCGTACTCAACCGATCCGTCCGGAAATGCTACCGGAGCTGGAGCGGGAGGAAGTCGACCATACGGATCAGCGTTGTACGGCTTGAGTAGACTGGCGTGAAAGCGTTGTGCACCTTTCGATCAAGGACTGCTTGAGGCAGATCCAGACGGAACGTAACATCATTGATGTTTTCAGTGACTCGGTATGGTCCCGAAAACTTGGGCATCAACTTGCGAGCGCCCTGGAAGGCGTCCGGCATAAGGTTCCTGGTGCTCAGGAGCACGAGGTCGTCGACAGCGATCGTACATGGTCGGCGTCGACGGTTAGCGTACGCCGAGCGCGTCTCATTGGCCTTCTTGATAGCGGTAATGGCAGTCTCCTGAGCTTTTTGCAGACTGCTTAGCCAATCTGAGACTGCTGGTAGTTTCGATTCCTTGCTCTCGACGATGTCGACAGGTACTGTCCTTGGTTCAAAGCCGTAGTTCAGGAAGAATGGGGAGTACGTCGTGACCGCATTGGGTGACCGGTTGTAAGCTACTTCTGCAGCAACAAGGAAGAGAGGTCTTAATCACCCTGATGATGGTTCACGAAGTTTCGCAGGATTTCTTCAATCTTCTTGTTCATGATCTCGGTTTGTCCGTCCGTCTGGGGATGATAGGCTGAAGATGCCTTGATCTTGACCTTTAGAATTTCGGTGAGCGACTGCCAGAAGTTGGAGAAGAAGATACGGTCTCGGTCGCAGACGACGTCGGATGGTAGACCGTGATGACGGTAGACGTGATCATGGTAGAGTTGCGCTACGACTGGTGCAGTACAGTCGGGCTTCATTGGTGCTAGTCGAATCATCTTCGACAGTCTGTCCACAATGACGTAAATGCCATTGTGGCCCCTTTGGGTCAGTGGAAGAGGGGTGATAAAGTCCATGGAGACACTTGCCCATCGTTGGTTCGGTGGATCTAGTGGTTTGTGGTGACCCAGAAGTGAATGGGTGCCAGCTTTGTTCCGCAGGCACAAATCACATGATTGTACGTATCTTTGGATGTCCTTCCGTATTGTCTTCCAGTAGTATTTGGAAGCAATAGCGTTGGTGCTTTTCTTAACTCCCATATGTCCTTGGCTTGGGATGTCGTGGTAGTCATGGAGTAGTCTTTGGCGTAGAGTACCAACGGGGATGCACGTACGGTCACCTCGTTTCAACAACCTCATGTGAAGCCGGTAGGGAGATACCGGGTCTTTGACTAGGTTGGCAAACTCGGGATCCGCGTTGTACTCTTGGTCTAGGGTAGCAAGGTCTTGATCACTTTGGCTTATGGTCATGAGGTTGTTGATTTCAGTTTTCTTGGGTAGGCTTTCGATGGTCTTGGTTAGCACGCGACTAAGGAGATCTTGATTGGGAGCGTGCTTATCGGGGGCGTCTTGTGGTTGCCTTGAAAGAGCATCAGCTACGGGGTTGGAAATGCCCTTGATGGGGATGATCTTGAAATCGAATTGCTCCAACAGCTCTAGCCACTTGACTTGGCGGTCGTTGAGCTTCTCTTGGGTTTTCAAGTACCTTAGGGACTCATGGTCGGTGTGCACCTCGAACGACCTTCCATGGAGGTAGCAGCGCCAGTGTCGAATGGCTTGTACAACTGCGAGCAGTTCGCGCTCACGGATACTGTAGCGCTGTTCGTGGATGTTCAGCGTCAATGAGAAGTAGGCCACTGGGCGTCGTCCTTTTCCGTCATCTTGTTCAAGGACAGCGCCAACAGCATACCCACTGGCATCTGTGGAGACGAAGATTGGGCACGTCTTGTCGAATGGCCTCAGTACTGGTGCACTTGTCGTCAGGGTTTGTAGTTGCTCAAAAGCCTTCTCGGCGTCAGAGTTCCATTCGAAGTCGACGTTTCCAGTAAGCCTTGTGAGGGGTGCAGCCACGGATGCCATTCCCTTGATAAATCGACGATAGAAGTTGACCATGCCGAGGAAAGATTGCACATCTTTTTTGCTCTGTGGCGTTGCCCATGATCGAATGGCTTGGACCTTGTAGTCCTCCATAGAGAAGCCTTCGTTGGAAATGACATGGCCGAGGTAGTCCACAGTTGTTCGCGCAAATTGGCATTTGCTGAGTTTGGCGTAGAGCTTATGCTCTCGCAGCTTGTCCAGGGCTTGCCTTAGGTGCTTTAAATGATCTTCGTAAGCTTCACTGTAGAACAGGATGTCGGCGAGGTAGACGCAGATAAACTCGTAGAGATAGGGTCGGAAGACGTCATTCATTAGGTTCATGAAGACCGCGGGGGCATTTGTTAGCCCAAAGGGTAGCACGGTAAATTCGTAGAACCCGTATTTTGTTCGGAACGCCGTCAGTGGGATAGTATCAGGGTCAAGCCGGACCTGGTGGTAACCTGATCGGAGGTCGATCTTCGTGAAGTACTTGGCCTTTCGCAGTTGGTCGAAGATGTCGTCAATTCTTGGTAAGGGATATGCGTTCTTGATAGTGGCTTTGTTCAATGCTCAATAATCGATGCACATTCGCCAGCCACCGTCCTTCCTTGCGGCAAAGAGTACAGAAGAGCCCCACGGTGAGGCACTTGGTTGGATGAACCCCTTTCGTATTAGGGTTGCAAGTTGTGTCTTGAGTTCATCGAGTTCCCATTCAGATAGGCGATAAATGCCACTGCGACGTGGTTGAGCGTCCTCCGTAAGCTTGACGCTAAACTTGTGACTGCGTTCAGGAGGAAGTCCATCGGGAAGCTCTTCCGGGAAGACGTCGGCGTACTCGTTGAGAATCTCTTGGACGTCATTCTTGTCTTCAGCTTCTCCCATTTTGATCGCATTGATGTCAAAGGTGCTGGAAGGATCTTCGGATTGCAGGTAAATGGCGAAGACAGGAACTTTTTGAATAAGGTCCTTGGCGAGGCGTTGCATACTAATCAGGCCATGGGGTTTCTTGAGGGAGGCAGTGATGGAGATGTTCTTTTGGTTAAACTTGAAGGAGATCTTGTTCTTCTTGTTGTTGATTTTGGCGTCCTTGTCGTCACGCCATTTCTTTCCGAGGATGATGTCGTACGCACTTAGGTCGCATACAGCAAACCGAAGACGTTCTTGGTATGGGCCGATGTGAATCTCTAAGGGTTCAATGGTCTCTGCGAGGACGTGGGAGCGACCATCGGGCATGTTAGCCGCGAAGTCCGTTTCTTTCGTGGTCACATTCAGGGTATTCACGAGGCGCCTTGATACGACGTTAATGGGAGATCCGTCGTCAAACAGCACCTTAACAAGATGTCCATTGACAGAGGCAGTGGAAAGCAGAAGCCCGAGACGCGGGCCTTCAAATGGTGACGACATGTTTTCAGGAACCGAAGAAGCGTCTGGCACCGGTTTTGATGACGGTTGCTGCTTCAGTTCCGCTGGCCTTTTGGGCAGTCCTTGGCCATATGTCCTTTCTCACGGCAGCGGAGGCAGAGGCCTTCACGCATGCAGCGCTGACGCTCTTCAGGCGTGAGTTTCTCGACTTTGATGCTGGAGATTTCCATGGGAATGACACCCGTCGTGGATGGCCTCGCAGATTTGCCGCCGAGGTGCGTCGAGGCACCAGCCTTGGCAGCCTCCACGCGCAGAGCGTCAGTCATGAGAGATTCAAGATCCGAGTAGGTCTTGAGACAAAGAGCCTGCCAGATGTCCCGCTTCAAGCCTCGGGTGTAGCGGTCAATCTTCTCGGCTTCCGTGACGTCAGCGATGTCCAAGAGGACGCTCAGAAACGTCCTGTTGAACGTTCCGACGTCTTTGATTTGGCGCCACGAGTGCAGCTTGTCTCGTGCCGCTTGTGTCTTGTTCAGTGGACTGAAGCGGCGAATTAGAGCAGAACGGAAGGATTCCCAGTTCGGGACAGCTGTAGTCTGACTGTAGATCTTCCACCAGTCGAACGCTTCGCCGTCGAGGAAGGTGCAAGCAATACTGCACGCATCGTCGGGGTCACTCAGTCGCACATAGAAATCCATATGCGAGCACCACGCTTCAACCGTCCAAGGTTTACCGGAGAAAGCCACGGGTTTGTTCGGCCTCGCGGATTTCATGCCACTAGTAGTGGCCCTGGCCTTGGCTTCGGACAGTTGCTGCTTAGCGTCGGCTAGTTCCATCTTATGAGCCTCGAGTTGTTCGCTCATTTGCGCGACAAACGCTGTAAGCTGGGTCCAGGCTGCCATGGTCGGTGCGTTCGAGCCCGAGCCCGGATTGGCCCGGTTGACACCCCCTGGGATTGGTGCATCCATGGTGTCTTGGGTTCAAGTCCGAGGCAAACAAACTTACAACCCAGATTTCACAAGACTTGCTTGGGGAGGACCCCAAGGAAGATCTCGGAGATGTGGGATAGGAGTTTGTCTGCAGCAGTAGTGGTGTACACGATTTGGATAAGTGCTGCGCTAGTTGCTGCAACGTTCCAAATAATGTACAGCACTACTTCGAGAAGCACAAGAAATTCGGTTGAAATCACACAAACGGATTATTCAGAAGCGTCCGTGCACAGGCCCGAGTCGGGTCGTGTCGGATTTCCAAGCGGGGGGATCAATGGGGGAAAATCGGGCTCCTAGGCCAGATCCAGGGGCGTGTCAACAGGTGTCAATCGGTGCGGCGCGCCAGCGTGCGGTGATGATCCTTGCCACGTGTGTGCCGCTCGAAATGTTCCACCGACTCAAATTCGCGACCGCAGGGTTCGCAACGGGGAAGGGTGTCCGGGCGGTTAATTACGTATCGGTGGCGACGGCATCCGCGGTGATCACGCAGCACAGTGAGGCTGTTGCACCGCACACCGCACAGATTGCAAAGGAATTTCCATTGCGCCCCACGGTGGCTCTTGGCAATTCGGCGTTGCTCACGCTGCTCAACCGCGCGCGCGGTGGTTGGCTTGATGTGACCAATCACCGGTGGCGGCGGGGCGGTGTAACGGCGCCCCGATTCTTGGGGGGGCAAAAACAGGCGACGGTTGACGCGGGCTGCCGTGTCCTTGGTGGCAGGGCCCTTGCCCTTGCCCGAGAGGGGGGGCTTGGGTGCGGCCCGGCCCGCCGAGGCGAGGCGGACTGGGACCGCCGGGGTAGGAATCGAGTGGGCGCCCGCCGGGGGGTTGTGTGCCCTCGGGCGGGCGTGTGCCTGCGGGGAGCCGCGTGCCGACGGGGGGCCGCGTGCCCACGGGGGGCCGCGTGCCGACGGACCGTGGGCCGTGAAGGCGCCACGGGTCGTCGGGGGTGCGCGGACCGTCGGGGGTGCGCGGATCGTCGAGGGTGTGCGTACCGGGGGGGTGCCACGGGACGTGGATACGGTATCGCGCGCCGAGGCCGCCGAGGATGTCGGGCCGGCCGCCAGTGCTGAGGAAGAGTATTCCGAATCTGATGTGGATCTCACTGGGATTCAACAATCGGTTGACCAAAAGAAAAATTCCGTGAAAAAGAAACCACAAGGGTTATGTCAGGAAATTGTTCGTTCGGTGTGATTCGTGGAACCCGCTACGTTCTATTACAATGCCCGTGGCAAGCCGAACGTATGGGGCAACACGACTGCACAATCGCAGGGAGAGCGAAATCAAAAACGGAATCGCAAGTCACCGCCAGGTAGAAAAGCCAAACTATCTGAAGCTACCACATGTGAGGAACCACCCACACTTGGGCAGCCCTCAACGTACTCGTGATGGTGTCAGCGACCCGTGCCAGCCAATAGGGCGACAGGGTGCGGGGAAGAGGATGGAGGTGGTGACGGTGGTGGGTCTGGGGAAGAGGACGGCGCGACGTCGGTGGTGATCGAGAGGGTTCAAAGGGTGAAGGTCGTCTTTGGTCTGTGTCTGTGGTTGCCCTTCCGGTCTCCCCTGGTGGCGCCGACACTCACGCACTATATACTCGCGTCGGGGCACCCGTGGTGCCACAAAGCATGCGTTTCCCCGTCGCTCCACCGGTAGGCACAAAACGGCCCAAAAACAAAGCATGGCTCTCAGAACAAATCATGGGCGGGCGTGCGCACTAAAGGAGTGCAGCCCCAGCTTGCCCCAAACGAATGGGTCCGGCGTGCGGCGCCTAGGGCGCCGCCCCAGCCGGCTCCAGACGCCAGTCGGCCCGAAGGTCCGAGAGGCGTGTAAGCACGATTCGATCGAGTCGGCCGAATCGGCCAGCCGGCTAGCCAGTCACATCGCTGCAATGCTGCAGCGAGGACATTTTAACGGACTCGCCAGCTGTGGCAGATGTGGCTCGTCATGGGTGCTGACGGTGGCGCCTTTCGACAGGCCATGATGGGCTGTCGACGGCAGCTGTCGTGCGGCCGGCAGACACCGTGAGACAGCGGCTGACTCATCTTGCGTCTGGAAGGTACACCGCGTCATGCCCCACAATACAAGGAGTTGATCCATGTTGCCAGGAGTTGATTCGGCAGGATCTGTAAGGAGAGGTCCCAGATATTATCCCTTAAGTATTAGGCATGGGATTAGGGGGGAAATCCTTACACATTGGTTCTGTAAGGTATGTCGAGGTCCGAGATTAAGTCTGGGCCCGTGGCTCCGGCAGCGGGTTCCTCGGACGATAACTCGGGTGGTCGTGCCCCTCTCCTGCCTCCGGTTCATCGGGTGTCGACGCGGACGCTGGTCGTCACCGCGGAGGAGGTGGGTCAAGTGCCTCCGGCTCCGGCGTCGCGCCCAGTCGAGACCTCCCCGGTGGATCTCCCGGAGATGTTTCTCGGTCACGATCCCCCCGCGGCCCGGCGTTTCACCACGGTGGTCGGGAACGACAGCGCGGTCCGGTGTGAGCAGGACTTCCTGGCCATCTGGCGCAAGGAGATCCAGCGCGGGTTCTTGACGGAGATGGAAAATATGCGGCTCCACACGGCGGGCCAGACGCGCCTGGCTCAAGACCGCTCCCAGAGCTTTTCGGGTTCCTCTTCGGTTGCCCGTCTGAATAATCTTCCCTCTTCGCTGATGCTGGATCTTCCCTTGACCGAGCGCTGCGTGTCTGCGTCCGTTCTCCCGTGGCAGGAGGACAAGGATTACGTCCGCCGGGCGCTCAATGTTTGGGATGAGGCGCTTAAGGGACCGGGGACTTTGACTTGTGACCCCCGTCCGGACATAGTCGCTCTGGAGCCGCCGGTTTTGACCTGGATGTGGCAGTATTGACCCCCAGGTAGGGGGGCAACACGTGCCATGCAAGGGGCGGCAGGCCACTTGCCTGACCCGTTCCTCCCCCCGCATTTGGGGCCATATTCCCTAAGTTTGGGATAGATAGCTTAGTAGTAAATCAAACGTGGATTTGAGGGTTTTCTGCATTTATCGTCTTGAATTTTCGTGTAGCCCGGTGGGCAGGTGCTGGGGTGGGAGATTCTAAGTGGCGAGATTCTGAGGGGACCCCGGGGGGATAAGGGGAGGGACAGCGGGGCTTGGCCCTGCTTCCCCGTCCCGACCAAAAAACTGTTGGACCACACACCATCTTCTTGTTTGTCAGTGCGGGGATCGCCCCACAACAGGGATAGAGTGTGTGCGACTTGCACTTCTTCCGGTTCCCGCCGACACGGGAGGCAGCCCTTGTACACCGTCCCAACTTGGGTGTCGCGTGTGCGAGAGGTTTTTGCCACATTTGGTGGAGCAGCAGGGGACTGAGGTCAACTTTACCTCCGGGTGCACCCGGGTGTAGGGGGCCCTCTGGCTCAGAGGAACGGTGGACTTGGACCGTGTCATACCGATCGTCAGCCAACATGGCTAGTTCGGACCCCCCGTCGTCTGGGGAGTACGCGGGTGACGCACGTACTTCAGTGCCTTTGAATACTGGTGAGACACAGGTAGGTTTACCTGGGGTCGCAGAGGGACTAGAGGTCCCTCAAGCCAGCAGGACTGGAAGTATGGGCGGGCAACAGGCCACCCCGACTCAGTCGGGAGTTCACTCGGGTGACACTTCTGATGTGGGTGGGCCGAAGTCTGGCCACGGTGTGGTTCACTCAACGGGAACGTCCCAAGGTGAGAGGACTGCCCCGCGGGTTCCACTCGAGTGGGAGCCAACTGTGGCTTGGAGCCGTCGCCAACAAGGCTTTCGGAGGACGGCGGACCTCCGTTGGTCGGCGATGGGCTCGCGCCCATGCCCCCGGTTGAGACCCTTGAGGATCGTGGTTACCCCTCAGGTGGACTCCCGGAGGCGGACCGAGACTCAATTGGAGTCGACAATCCACTCCTCGCGCAAACTGTCCGTCGGGAGGCGACCAATGTGTTACGGCAGACTTTGCCGGACCTTGTGGTCACGATGACGAATACTATTCTGAATCAGATTCTGGCGAGTTTGCCATATGGCCTTAATGTCCAGACCGGATTGGGGCTTTCGAGCCCGCAGGCACAGGGGGAATCCCCCCTTACGCCTATCTCGGGTCGCCCCGAACCGGGGGCGACCCCTGTGACTCCCCACGAGGGAGCCACACCATTCTCGGTGGGGCGTACGCCCTTCACGGGGGAGTTTCCCTCGAAAACGCCGGCGGCCACACCAAGCTCGCCGCGGCAGACAGGAGCCACTGCGGGTCAACTTACCCCAGTGCCTCAGCGGCGTTTCCCTCAATGTGAGGTGCCGCCCAAGATCCAGGTAGCCAACCCGGTCTACCAGAGGATCTTTGACTTTGAGACCTACGCCCTCCACAACAAGTCGGTGGCGTGTGGTCCTGTCCAGGCCCGAGCCATGGGCCGTGCCAAGAAGAGTGCACTTCACTCTTTTGGGCACAAAGCGGAGTGGGATGGAAATCCCCCCCTCCGCGTCTTTGAGCTTCTACGTCGTTTCACAAAAGCCTGTGACGACAATGCCATAAGTGAAGGCATGGCTTTCTATATGCTACAGGAATTGACGAAGGGCGACCTACAGACAGAACTTATGTCCGTCATGCCCTGTTCCTCAAGTGGAGGCGCTGGTGAGGTGACGTCCTATTTGGAGCTCGTCGACTGGTTGTTGAGAGCCATGGTTGATGAAGCAGCGTTGGCTTCTCAGGTCGAGGAGTTTACGCAAGCTCACCAGGAAGAGAATGAGGACGAGTTGTCCTTTGCGGAGCGGGTTCGTAAGCTCAACAATCTTTGTGGGTTTCTTCATCCACAAGCTGTGGTGAAGAGTCGGTTTGTGGAGGGACTTTATTGGTCAGTCCGGATGGAGACCCGGGAGCATATCACTGCCCGGGCAACCCTGGCCGAGTTGGCTAGGTTCGCCTACCACAGAGGCGAGGCCTACCGCAAGTTGCGGGAGGAACAACGCCAGGAGCGTCAGGCCGAGTTGGCCAAGGAACGTGAGGAAGCGCGCTAGGCCAGAGAGTTGAGAGAGGCACGCCGAATCCGCAAGGAGAGGGTGGTAGCTGCCGTGGGAACTTCCCAGGGTATCCCTTCGTCATCCCCAGTCGGGAAGACCCCTCCGGGAACTGACAATCGGTGTTGGAACTGCAACTTTGATGGACACTGGGCATATGATTGCCCCAAGTTGAGTAAACGCATTCAACAACTTGTTAGGAATGCGAGAAAGAGGTCGGCTACGAACGAAGTACGTTCACGCCGCCAGGGTGGACCTCGACCGGTAGTGGCGGTCGCCACACCCTCGGCGGAGGGGGCGGACACGTCGTCCTCGGACTCGTTGTCTTCCACTTCGCCCTCAGATTCAGACGCCAAGTAGGCAAGAAACGAATGACCGTTGGAGCTGGCCGTCCGAAGCTCACAACGGCAGCCTCGGCCAAGTGGGTCAAGAGGACGAACCAACCCTGCCGGATACTGCGGCGACCTAAGGGAGTCCGCCCACCTCGGGTAGGACTCCCCAAGAACGTAAACCCACGTCGGGTCATCGCGGTGCTGACGGGTGAGAACTTCCAGGTGGCTGGACGGGTGCAACTAGCCCCCGGCCGTTCCTGCTGTGCCCGTATCGTACTTGATACCGGGTCAGGAGCCTCCTTGATACGCAAGTCGCTATTACCAAAGGAGATGAAGCTCCAACGCTGGAAGTCTAAAGCTGACCATCTGATCGACATCGATGGTGGGGTACTGCCCATCGTTGGCGCCGTGACCCTACCAACTAGGTTGGGGACCCATGAGGTCGACGTGACCTATGGAGTAGTTGAGAATATATCGGTACCCCTGCTTCTGAGTACCCCTTATGTTGTAACACAAGTGCCTTTGATTTGTGGCCCTGAGTATTGGGTCAAGTTGATGAATGGGGAGAGCATCCCCATCCTTCGTAAGGGAAAGTCTGTGGCTCCTGTGACAGTCTCACAGTCGAAGCCTGTTTGCTCTGTGAGAGAAGGGCTTACTGCTACCCTGCGCTTAGCCCGTACAGTCACGTTGCCCCCCAACTCGGTGCACGTTGACGTTGTAACTGATTATACGGGGAGCGGGTTGGTGCACCCTCACCCCCGTCTTGCTCGCAAGCACCAAGTGCATGTTGCCCTTGGCACGATGGACTCCAAAGCCAGGGTTCCGTGGAGGATCGAGGTTATGAACCTGAGCTCGTCGCCCAAGTACTTCAAGTCGGGAGCCAAGTTTGGCTATATCGACCAACATGAGGGACCGGTAGTAGCGGTCACCCTCAACGCGGGCGCGAGTAGCGACCCGAAGTCCGGAAAGGAGAAGCACCAAGCCAAGTCGGCCGCTTCTTCTCGGCCCCATGTGAACATGGAGAGTGTTCCACCCAGGTTGAGGGTTCAAGTTGAACGCCTCCTGAACCAATATCACAAGTTGTGGGATGGTCAATTGGGACTCATGAGAGCCACCCAACACCGGATCGAGTTGAAACGCGGTGCACCCCCTATACACCAACAACCGTATAGGGGAGGGCCCCGTTCAAGGGCCCTCGTTAAGGAGCAAGTCGCTCGCTTGGAGGCCCTCGATGTGATCGAGGCCAGCAACGCCGAGTAGGCGAGTCCGGTGGTTAGCGTCCCCAAAGTTGATGGGACCCCACGGTTCTGTATCGACTACCGTAAGCTCAACGAGAGCACGGTGAAGGACAGTTATCCCCTACCTAGGATGGACGAATGTCTGGACTCTCTGGGGGAGGCAAACGTGTTCTCTACCCTCGACTGTAACGCGGGGTATTGGCAAATTCCCATTGCCCCAGAAGACAGGCATAAAACTACCTTTACATGTCACTGTGGTACCTACCAGTGCAAGCGACTACCGTTTGGACTGTGGAACGCGCCGGCAACTTTCCAGCGCGCTATGGACATGAATCTGGCCGGAGTACGGTGGCAGATCTGTCTCGTGTACCTAGACGATATCATTGTGTTCTCCCGAAGTCAGGAGGAACACATTGACCATCTTGGCCAGGTGTTCAAGCTACTTGCTGACGCCGGTGTGTCTCTGAAGGCGAGTAAGTGCCACCTCCTCACTCAAGAGGTGGAATACTTGGGACATATTGTCCGTCCGGGGCGCCTCAGTGCCACCGAGAAGAACTTGAGGGCCATCCGTAAGGCTCAGTACCCCCGGACCCAGACCCAGATGAGGAGCTTCCTCGGGATGTGTAACGTGTACCGACGTTTCACCAAGAGCTTCGCCAAGGTGGCAAAGCCGTTGAATGAGCTAGTTTCCTCAACGCTACCGAAGAACCTGCCTCCCCCAAGTCGGGTGGAGCAGGAATCCTTTGAGTCTCTTCGGGACCTTCTGCTGAAGCCCCCTATCTTGGCTATTCCCAGGTTGGGAGGGCGCTACATCCTGGATGTGGACGCTAGCTACGACCAACTTGGTTGTGTGTTGCTTCAGCAGCAGCCGGACAAGGAGTACTTGCCGGTGGGATACTTCAGCAAGGGGCTGAACTCGGCTGAGAAGAACTACGGAGTCACCGAGCTGGAAGGACTCGCAGTGGTGTGGGCGGTGACTTCACTTCGTCACTACCTAGAGGGTGAGAAGTTCCTCATCCGCTGTGACCACCGCGCGTTGCAGTTCATCTTCAAGACGGATTGTACGAACACCCGCCTGAACAGTTGGAGGGTGCGACTGGCACCCTTCAACTTTGATATTGAGTACCGACCTGGCAGGCAACATGCCCTTGCCGACGGCCTTTCTCGGGTACCTTGCGAGGGGCTGGACACTAACTCGGTCGATAAGGACATCCCCATCGTGGGGGTAGTCACGCGCTCGGGTCAGGCGTTGGACCCCGAGGCGCCAGGGAACAAGAAGTACTTGCCCCTGTCCTGGGACGAGGTGGTGAAGGGCCAGGCCGAGGACCCCTTCTGCAAGTAGCAGAGGGATACGCTGGATACGGTGGCGGAAACGCGGTTCTTTATCGAAGACGATGGCCTCCTCTTGAGGAGGGGGGTATTCCAGGGGACCGAACAGCTTGTCGTCATCGCATCCCTCAAGGACAGTATCCTTGAGAGGGAGCGTAATGCTTCCACAGGTGGACACCTGGGGTCTAGTAAACTGTACCAGACCCTGAGGACAAGGTACTACTGGCCGTCCATGGTGGTGGACATCGACAGTTGGGTGGCTGCCTGCACAAATTGTGCGCAGAACCGTCTGATGGAACGGCGGCCTACTACGGCTATGTTACTGTTCCCGGCCAACGAGCCCTTTGCCGCGTTGGCAATGGACATCCTTGGGCCACTGCCAGTGACCGAGGAGGGCAACCGGTACCTCCTGGTCATCTGTGATCGCTTCACGAAACTTACGCGAGCGATCCCACTGGCGGAGATCACGGCCATGTCGGTCGTGTCAGCCTTCCTAGATCACTGGGTTGCCGCGTATGGCGTCCCGGACAGTACACTATCGGACAATGGACCGCAATTTGCGTCTGTACTGTTTCAGGGAGTGCTGGATATGTTGGGGGTTAAGGCAAACTATGCCACCCCCTACCACCCACAAACTAATGGGCAGGTGGAGCGCTTCAACAAAACTATTGTTAGGCAGCTGCGCCACTATGTGAGTGAGCACGTGAAGACGTGGGACCAATACATTTCTATTCTTACTACCGCCTACAATTCGCAGGTTCACTCATCTACCGGGGAAGTACCCCTCGCTTTTGTGACCCCCCGTCGTGTGCGGTCTATTGCCGTGCGGCGGTCGCTCCCAACTAGGGAGGGTGGTGGCAGTACGCCTACTCCTACTGAGATTAAGGCGGAGTTCGCTGCTAGGCTTGAAAAACTCATCCCTAAAGTCAGGGCTGAGATGGACAAAGCACAAAAGCGCTACAAGCGTACCTTTGACAAAAAGGTGCGCAATGCAAAGCACGTCCCCGAACAGGGTGACTGGGTACTGGTTCACTCACACACCCCATCTGGGGGTAAGGTGGTATTCCAGACTCAGGGGCCGTACCAGGTCCTTCGTACTGATGGGCGGCGCTTCCCCATCGAAAATGACGATGGGGTCCGCACAGTAAACGGACAGGATGTGGTCAAAGATGCACCACCGCCAGCAGGCGACCCAGCTTGGGCGCGTGCGCTGGAAGCGTGGCGTTAGCCCTCGCTGCCTGCGGCCAAACATGGCCCGCAGGAGTACGTGTTCGATAAGTTCATCGACCACGGATGGGATGACGACACTAACCGCCTCATGTTGAGGGTGTGTTGGTTCGGCTATAAGGCCAAGGATGATACGTGGGAATATGTGGAGGACCTTCCCGCTGAAAAGGTCCGGGAATACTGTGCCCGGAATGAGATAGACCCTAACAACCCCCCTCAACGTGAGGGAAGGCCGGGTAACAGTGCCAAGGGAGTGCTTCAAGTCGAAGTGGTACGCAGAGTGGCTTTTAACTACAGCCCTAACCCTCACACTCTCACAACAAGGGCAGCTGCCAACTAGGCATGCATGCTAGACTCTCCAACCCCACGGCCCTCGCCCTCACGTGAAGGCGAGCGGCAAGACCCACGCCGATAACGTTCCCCACCAGTCGGCGGGGCCGGCGGCTCCAAGTCGGAACCGTCGCGCCCCTCACGGTCGCGCAAGTGGCGACTACCGCGGCTACCCTTCCGCTTGGTCTTGCGCGCAAGTTGACGACGCAGACGCCGGAACAACTCCGACTCTGACGGAGTAGAGGACTCCGAGACGGAATAAGACAACTCTTCTTCCGACACGGCGGGAGAGCGCCGCGAGTGACGGCGACGACGGCGAGGAGGCGAGTAGGCCCGGCTCGCCCGACGTTTGCCACGCCCAAGTGGGGCTGGCTGGGGTACAATAGCCCCGATGCGAGCCAACTCGGCCGTCATAAACTCCGCCACCGACTCGCAACTCGCGGTCGCCACCGCAGTACGAACGCGCCCCTCAAGTTGAGAAGTCTCTGAAACTTGAAGGGTTGCGGTCGACGCCGCCAACCAGGAAATGGTGCGCACCAACGTGGTGACCATCATCTCTGAGGTCAGAGGCGTGGCCGGTAACACCAACTTGGGGTAAACCGTGAGAAGAGTGGCCCCCAAGTTGAGGGACACCGGGGTGGACGCCTCAACGGCCACGCTTATCGGGATGTCCCCGTGCGGCTGGTAGGGGACAGGAGGAAGCGGAAGGGCACGCCGAGGTGGCGGTGCCCGAGTGTAACTGCGACCCCTACTCGGGGCCCCCGCAGTGGGCTGAGTCATATGGTCATCGTGAGAGGGCACGGCCATCACTATGGCCTTGTCCGGGGGCGGCGCAGTGTGGCGATCCACCCCAGAGGCATACGGGTAGTCCCCGATGCCCCGGCCCTCTCGTAGTACCACACAGCCGTCGTGAAGTTCACGAGCGACCCACACGAACTGGCGAAGTGCGCCATCGTCCTTGGGCCCGCGGGTGGGGCGGCGCAACTTGTGCTCGATGCTCTCCCACTCGATGAACTTGTGGAGGCGGTGCATCTCCTCAAGTAAAATGAGTTGTCCTGATGAGCACCCCTCAGCAACTAGCTGAGGGGAGAGCTGCTCCAAACCTTGGATAAGCCGAAGGGGAAGATGCCAGAGCATCCCCCGCCGCTGAACACAAGACACCCAGGTCCACATGACCTCGAGGAGCCACTGGGTGGCCAACATGGCCCACACCAGGGGATCTGGGCTAGCCGTCAACATGACGGAGCCGAACTGGTCGAGCAACCGGGGTAGCAACGCAGGGAACCCGTAGGGGACCTCAACTTGAGGCCACCACTCAGGCTTCTTGGGGTAGTCCTGCTCCTTACTGGCAGCGGACTGCTGCGGAAACTCAAGTTGAGCCGAGTTCACCAAGTAGGGACCTCGCCGGAAGTCCTTCTCCATCCGCACATCAAAGTGATGAGTGTGCGGATCGGCCTCGTTAAGGTACAAGGGGCGAGTTGCCACCGCGTCCCAAGTAAAGGTCGGCAAGTCGCCGGGACCCGGGACAGTTTCCCCGCGGTCCACCATGGCCTTAGCCCGCTGTACGTCTTCGACCTCCTCATCATCCAGGAAGGCAAACTGGTCCGTCCTAAAGCCTGCAGGGAACCCGACCCTACGAGGTTACTTCTCCTGTAGGCGGTCTCATACCCGACCCATCGCTGTGCCAAGTCGGCCACAGCGAAGAATTGTCAACCCCTCCTCATATGGAGGCCAAGCGGGGTAAAACCACCGCCCCAAGGCCTCACGTGGGACGACTTGGCCCGCCTCCGGGGGAGATCCCGCCATCAACCCAAAGCCGGGTGACGCGGGAGTCCCATCCCCGGAGCAACCACAGAGCCCCCGCCGGAAGTCCCGGCGGGCGCTGCACCGTAGGAGGTGTCCTCCATACGTTCGTCAAGAGAGTCAGTCGCCACCCCCGGGGTCGCCATGGCTCTCCCCAAGTTAGGGAGAGACGCCCTGGTTGCAGCGGCACGAGACCCGCCTCGATTTGAGGGGGGCTCGGATCGTGGGTAAATGGGTGGCCTCCCCAGCGTGGGGCGGCCAAGGGGAAGGTGAAGGGGATGAGTTGGTGATGGTGAAGAGGAAACCGGGGAGAGCAAGCTGCCGAGTGGGCAAGCTTGAGGAGAGGGGCGGTCATCGTGACCGCCTCCACGTCCACGTTACGTAGGAGGGTGGACAGCAAGTCGCACCCCCCCCGCCGAGACGTGCGTTTACGCACCCCCTCACAGGGCCCACCGGGTCGGTCGGAACTGAAGAGAGGGGAGTGTGGCAGTATTGACCCCCAGGTAGGGGGGCAACTCGTGCCATGCAAGGGGCGGCAGGCCACTAGCCTGACCCGTTCCTCCCCCTGCATTTGGGGCCATATTCCCTAAGTTTGGGATAGATAGCTTAGTAGTAAATCCAACTTGGATTTGAGGGTTTTCTGCATTTATCGTCTTGAATTTTCGTGTGGCCCGGTAGGCAGGTGCTGGGGTGGGAGATTCTGAGTGGCGAGATTCTGAGGGGACCCCGGGGGGATAAGGGGAGGGACAGCGGGGCTTGGCCCTGCTTCCCCGTCCCGACCAAAAAACTGTTGGACCACACACCATCTTCTTGTTTGTCAGTGCGGGGATTGCCCCACAACAGGGATAGAGTGTGTGCGACTTGCACTTCTTCCGGTTCCCGCCGACACGGGAGGCAGCCCTTGTACACCGCCCCAACTTGGGTGTCGCGTGTGCGAGAGGTTTTTGCCACACTGGAAGTACTCCATGTCTTCGCCGGCGCGGGAGCAAGGCGAGCGACGGGGGTGCCAGCGGGACTACATCGTGAGCTGCAACCACCAAGAGTTCTGGAAGATGGACGAGGCAAACCGGGCGGCGTACCACCCCAAGGTCATCCCGCAGCAGCAGGAAGTCGAGATCCCGGTCGGGTTTGCACCGTCAAGCATCCCCTCCACTTCCTGGACGCGCTCACCCAGGCGTCGATCAAGGGCTTCTTCCACTCGATCCCATACATGATGTACACCTTCGAGATGACAGTCCTGGCGGCCAAACACTGGCCTCACGAGTTCTTGGTGTATTATGGGCTCTGGCTCCTCTCGGACCTACTGATGGTCTGGACTGTCGAGAAGCTAACCGTCGACTTCTTGTGCAGCCAGGATGAGGAGTACAAGGAAATGTTACTGGCGATGATCGACTTCCGGCGTCAACTCCCGGTACATGACCAAACCTTCCTGAACTTAATCGCGGACCAGAATAGCCCGCGTCGGGATGGCTCGGCTTGGGTGCAGGTGGTCCGCCAGAATTCTCGAGCTAAGTTGCAGCTGGCCACGCCGCTGCTGGCGTGGCCGCAGCTGGGAGGTCTTGCTGTGCCGGCCGCTCTGGACCTGCTGCCGTCTGGTCCGCCGGTACAAGAGTCGGGGCGGGCTGCGGCGGTTGGTCGTGCGTCTGCAGCTGCTCAAGTTCCTCCGGTTGCTTCTGCTGCGCCGCTGGCTCCGCCTTCGCCGTCGCCGGCTCGTGTGCACCAGGCTATTCCTGCACCGGTACTTCAGGCTCCTCCAGCACCGCGCTTGCCTGCCGCGGCTTTTGGCGTTACTCCCGGCGGTATCGTCCGGTCGCCTACTACTCCGGCCTTTCCTCCTCGGGGGACTTCCACGGCTGGTGGCGGCTCAGTGCCCACCTTCCCGTTGGGTACTCCTGTGTTCGGCGTCGGTCCCAGCCGTCAGGTGTGGCATGCTCAGGTCGGTTTGAGATTCCGGCTCCGACTCGACGCCTTTCCCGCGTTCGGGTACCCGACTGGTACCTGACTCAAGGTGGCCCGGCGTGCGACCAGTACGACGTGGGATTGATCGAGGATCATATGGGTCGACTTCCGGTGCAGGTCGAGGGCATCGGGTCTTCCTTGGCGCTGGGCACGTATGCCAGCGTCTTGAACGAGGTGGTCGACCAGGTGCTTGCTTGTGCTGACAGCGGCCAGATGTCGGACAGTCCGGTGGTTGGTGACCTCCTTGCGACCTTGACCCGGCCCGGCATGGCCCAGCGCTGGTCAGGAACCTTCTCGAGCTTCCAGGAGCTTTCGTGGGTGTACCTGGCGGAGCGGGAGCGTCCGGCAGCTACTAGTGCTGCTTTGGTGGCGAAGTACGTCGAGGCGACTCGGCCGCCTTACTACGTCATCCCGTCATCCTGTGGGTCCCGTCGTGCTGCTGACGAGGCGCTAGGGGACGCTCCCGTGGCGCAGCGCGCGCGCCGAAAGTTATACTTGAGGGCAAGGAGGGTGAGAGTCCATGGAGAAGGGAAGAGGGAAGAGCCGAAGAGACGGTTTCCTCGAACGGGTGCTTGCTTGTCTTCTGAGAGTTCCATGCTTGTTGTGCTTGTTTTCCTTGATACACCCGATCCCTTTTCTTAGTGTTCTTGTTCCGCGTTCGTTGCGACCGAGCTCGCCTCGTCCCGCAATCTCTGATCAGCTTCTTCCTTCTCGTCATCCTCCGAGTCTGACACCAGGATCTTGCCTGCTCTGGCCACCGGGGTGCCTTCAGTCCCGTTCCGCCGTGTGTAGGCGCAGACATCAGCAATGGGCAACCGGTTCGAGGGCTCCCAGAAATCATCAGCTGGGTTGAAACGGAACCAGCGTACTCGCAGGTACAGGCTTCGCTCCATCCAAGCATGGTCTACAAACTTGACGTGGACGTATTCTCGACATTCTCGTCGGGATGACCAGGGTACTGCGGCGCGCTTACGATGGGTCAGGTCCCGCTTGATTGGCGGTGCAGCTCGAGTGGCGTGGTCGCTGTTTACCCGGTACGGAGAGCCATCCACTTCTAGAAGGAACGCCCAGCCGTCCGTGCCCAGGATTTCATAGGGCCCGTCCGTCTTGGAGTCTGTGGTATAAAACGCGCTCCTCTCAGGCACGTGTCAATGTCCCTCGGAGGAAAGAGACAGGTAACATAGGAAGGGGAACTACGGGAGTGGTATGCCTGTTGGCTCACGTGCCTGCTCGCAGAGCAAACAGATACGCACGGTAGTGCACACTGGGAAGAGGACAGAAAACGCGCAGTTGTCTTTTTCCGGAGGGCGCGGGCCAAGGGCGCCTCGCTGTCCCTCTTAACGTGCATCTGGGAGAGCCTCGGCACGTTGGCCAGGTAGCCCCCCCCATACCCCCGAGTGGCCCCGACCCGAGTCTAACCTCGTCAGGTCGGCGGCCACTATTACTTCTAATTCTATTCCCACTCACTAATCTCACACTCAAATTCTCTCAAATGAAGTCCCTCACAAATATGCAAAAACCCATCAGAAGTCCCTCTCTCACGTG
This sequence comes from Pyropia yezoensis, assembly GCA_009829735.1. NCBI lineage: Eukaryota > Rhodophyta > Bangiophyceae > Bangiales > Bangiaceae > Pyropia > Pyropia yezoensis. Next base: position 5,746,351 of record CM020619.1, read on the forward strand.
TGGATAGCGTAGTCCACCGCATCCCAGTGCCGGGCACGGGCCACGGCCGCCAACCATCACCACACGGCGGGCGTGTTCTGGCACCTGGTGCCCTCTGGTCGCAGTCCCGGGTCGGCGCCAAGTCGGGGCCAGGGATGCTACAGAGTCCAGCTCCCCCCGGGTCTTGCTGTGATCGTCCGCGAAGACCCAGTCGCCATCACCCAGCTCCGTGGTTTTTTCGCGGGCACCTTTGTCGTAGCCCCGCTTGTATCGCTCCTGGGTCTTCGCGATTGACTCCTTGACTCGTGGGCGAAGGAGCTTCACTTGTTCCAAGAACTCATCCTTCGCCTTGGCGCCCGACTTCAGGGCAGGCTGGAGACCGTCCGGTGATCTTTCTAGGGAAACGTTGGTCAGCCGGCTTGAGGTGACAAAGTCTAGTGGAGCTACCCCCGTTGTCCGGTGAACACAAGAGTTGTGGGCTAGAGTGAGGACGGCCAGAAGCTCATCCCAGGCTTCTTGATGCTCTCAACATAGTTTGGAAGCATGTTCACCAGGGTCTGGATAAAGTGTTCCACTCGGCCATTCGTTCGTGGGTGGTACGTCGTAGTAAACACGTTCTGGATACCCATCAGGTCACAGACTTCTTGGAAGAACAGGGATGCAAACTGGCGACCGTTGTCGGTTAAGACGGAGTCTGGAGGGCCATATGCAGCCATCCAGTACTCGCAGAAGGCCGACGTAACATCCAGGGCCGTCATGGTCCTCAGCGGGATTGCTCGAGTGAACTTGGGGAACCGGTCACAGATAATGAGCAGGTATATGTTGCCACTCGATGTATCAGGAAGGGGCCTCAGGATGTCCATGTTTAAGCTTGCAAAGGGCTCCGCCACAGGGAACAGGCGTAGCTTAGAAGTCTTCTTCCTCTGGGTCAACTGGTTCCTTGCACAGGAGACAAAAGCCTCTAGATGCTTGTGGACGTCACTTGCCATGGTTTCCAAGTAGTCGTGCCGCCGCATCGAGGCATACATCCGGCTCATGCCAGGGTGTCCGGCCTTGGGAGACGAGTGTTCCAGGCGGAGGATATCAGCTCGTAGACTTCGGGGTACGTAGACTTGAGTTGCCCCATCAAAGGGTGATACCCGTATCAGGAGTGAATCCGTGGACTCGGAGAAGCGACTATCCCGGTTCAGGTCCATGGTGGCGGAGCTCCGAGCAATGAGGATCCGTGAGCTGTGCCTCCAACATCCGGTGAATGGTTACCGGTTGGTGAGCTTCAGGTGACTCGTACAAGGGAGCATGCCAGCCACGTCCGACATTCAGGAGGATGAAACAAGGCTTTTCCTCCGAGATAGGGCCCGTGTCGGCTGCAGGAGTCTCCAACTGGGACATGGTGTCGGCGCAGTGGTGCTCCTTCCCTGCTCTGGTGCACACCTTGTACTTGAATTCCGAGAGGCGTAGGCGCCGAAGGACGACCCTTCCTCGGCTGCTGTCCATGCATAGCAGCCACCTTAGGCTGGCGTGGTCCGTCCGGATGAGAAGCTCATGTCCTTATAGATATGGGCGTAACAAGAAGCAGGCCCAGACGACTTCGAAGCACTCGCGTTCCGTTGAGGAATAGTTCTTCTCGGCTGGAGTCAAGACGCGACTGTAGTAGCCCACCGGGAAGAAGTGCCAATCAGGTTGTTGTTGGAGCAGAGAGCACCCCACCTGGACGCCACAGGCGTCAGTCTCTCGAACAAGCTGGCCCTCCGGCTCGCTTAGCGCCAGTACTGGAGTCGTGGTTAGGCGCTTCTTGAGCTCCTAGAAGGCGGTTGTCTGCTTCTCATCCAACACCGAGAGCTGTGCGGGGAGCTTCTTGCCGGTGAGCTTGGTCAGCGACCTGGCAATAAAGGCATAGTCCCGTACAAACCGGCGGGAGACGTTGCACATACCCAGAAAGCTCTCGAGCTTCGTCTTGAGCTTCGTCTGGGTTTTAGGTTGCCGGGCTTGCCGAAGGGCCTTGATATTCTTCTCGTTGACCCGAAGCTCCCCCGGACTCAGCACGTGCCCCAGGTATTCAACTTCGTTCTCAAAGAGGTGGCACTTCTCTGCCTTCAGGGTGACTCCAGCCTTGCACAGGAGAGCTAGGACCTCTCGGAGGTGCTCTAAGTGCTTCGCCGGGGTCTTGAAGAAGACGATGAGATCGTCCAAGTAAACCAGACATGTCCTCCATCTTCTTGCCGACAGAATTATGTCAATCGCTCTCCGGAAGGTAGCCGGAGCATTAGTGAGGCAAAAAGGAAGACGCTTGCACCGGAATTGCCCCTTATGGCACGTGAAAGTTGTCTTGCCCTTGTCCTCGTCGGCCAGAGGGATCTGCCCATAACCGGCATTACAATCAAGCGTTAAAAAGAGGGTGGCATCACCGAGAAAGGCGATGCTATTTTCCATCCGGGTTATCGGGTACTGATCCTTGTCTGTCATGTCGTTCAGGCACCTGTAGTCGACGCAGAAACGGAAGTGACCGCCAGGCTTCGGGACAACCACCACCGGGAGGGCCCACTCGCCATCAGAGGGCGCGGTAACGTCCATCTTGAGCATCTTGTGAACCTACTTCTCAATCCCATCCCGGCGATGTGGTCCAGCGCAATACGGTTGCAGGTGTACTGGCTTAACATCCGGCTTGAGTTGAATGCAGTGTAGGGTGGCGTCAATCTTGCCCAGATCTTCAGACCACAGGTGCCGATACTCCTGGAGAAGCTTCTCCAGAGCCTCCATCAGGTCAGGAGGAACACTTTCTTCATTGACATTCGGCATCCTGGGTGGCGCTTGATCGGGTTTCGGGGCAATGACAAGAGCTTGTGCTTGTTCCGAAGATACGCCGAGGGCGGATACGTTGGATGCCCGTTCTTGTTGCAGATTCCAGAGGACGTCCTTGCCCGGGGCACGGGCAGACCCTCGATAAGGTTCTGCCGTTCCAACTCGAGTACCCTTTGCGAGAGTTATTGGCTTCCGGCTCACGTTGACGATCAGCACGGAGAACGGGGCGTGCCTTTCCACCTTCTTGTGATGCCCATTGGCCAAGTGTAACCGGTGTTTCGCCAGAAGCTCCTTGCGTCCGTAGATCAGGCATTGACCCGTTGTCCGGGTAGTCACTTGAACATTGGTCTCCGAACGAGGAGGAAGAAGCACTGGTTTGAAGAGAGTCAAGGTAGAGGGTGGGACACGATCCTTCTTGCTCTTGAATACACAAACCTTTGTGTCCAGGTGCTCCAGCACCGGTGACACAATCCCATGGTTGAACTGCACCTTTTCTTCTCCTGGCAGGATAATCTTGACATGCTGCTTCTGGAAGTCCCAGCCTAAGATGAGGGGGACTGAGAGGGTCTTGACTACGAGAAATGGAAAAAGCATCTGTTGATTGTTGACATGGATGGCGACAGGAAGGCGGCCAAGCGGTCGTCGGGGTTGACCCGAAGCCTCTACAATCCGGGTTTTGGAAGAGGCTCTCCAGGCTTGTCGGCGCCTGCCCGGAGGTTTCAGGTTCTCAGTGATGACGCATGGTCCGGCTCCCGTGTCAACCACCAGAGTAAAACCTTGAGGGAGGCTATCCCCCACACGCATACGAGCACTAATCTTGAGGTTGTCCTTACGCAAGACGAGCAAAATCCCCTTGAAGATACAGGGTGTCCATGCGGCTACCAGTGGAGCAGGTAACTGCCGTCTTTTCTCCCGGCACGCAAGGGGAGAACAGATACAAGTACCCTGCCGTCGAATATTCAAGAAGACACTTTAGGAGAGCGCCTGCCCTACTCGTTTCCCGAGTCCTAGGATTCCTTGGAGGTCTCGGTCTCCAGGTCAAAGTCCGTAGGAGCTTTCTTGGTCAGTGCCTCGGTAGTTCTCTGCAAAGTTGCCACCCGAACCGCGTGTACCTGTGCCTTGTCCGTTTTTGTGGGCGTTCGCTGGTCAGCCCAGTTGACCTCCTTAGCGAGCACTAGTCCTTGACGCTTGAGCTTCTCCTGGAGATCCTTAGGGATTGTCGGGCACTGGTCAGACGTATGATCCTTCTTCTGGCACAGTCAACAAGACCGAAAACGCTGATTCTTGATATGTCTAGGGGCTACCAAAGAAGGCTGCTCCTTGGATACGAAGCCACCCCACTTGTCACCTGTCGCCCCGGGAGAGGTCTCGCCAACAGCCAGTACCGGTACTGGGTTATTGCATCCCTTATACTTGTCGGGTCCGGGACGAACTCGCGACAACGGCTTGGGAGTTGACACCATGGGAGCCTGGAGGGCCTTGGTCCGCCGGTTCTTCCCCTGGGTGTAGGCCATCAGCTGCTATAAGGTATGCTGTTGGTGTTCCGGATTGTAGTTCTCAGCATCAACTTAAAGATATTCAGGAAGCCCTTCCGAGAAGATCATCTTGAGTTTGTCCTCAGGGTATACGTTGCCACGAGCCTCGCTCATCTCGCGGACACGGCGGGCGATGGCCTCTGGAGTCTCTTGTCGTTCCATGGTTGCCCGGTTAAACCTGCCCACTGTCTTGCGCAGGGAGTCCGCGTCCGCGTAGTTGGACAGGAGCTAGTTGACCGCTTTCGGGTAGCTCCCAACGGTAAGCCCGACGATGTGTCCGGCTGAGTCCGGAAGAAATTGTGCGAGCCGCTGTTCCGCTTTTCCGGTCATGAAGTTTTCTACAAGGTAGAGTGTCTTGCCCACGGACACATCGTTGTCGTTGCATGCCTTGACGAACCGGAGCAGGAAGGCAAAGATAAGCGCCGGCTTCTTCCCAGAAAGCTTAGGATGTCCCCCGAGATTCGGCTGCATGCGCCGGTTCAGGGATGCCATCTTCTTGGCCATCTTCCGGGTATAACCTTGGTCTTGGTTCTCCAGCCGGTAGTTGCCCCAATACGTGGCCTTGTTCAGGGTGGCATCCCCCACTTGGTGGGCAGGAAAGTCAAACTCGACCAGCCTGCGCCGGGTGGGACCAGGGGATGCGTCCCAGTCGTATCCCTCCTCAGATCTGGAGGAACTGGTCTCGCTGGTGCTAGAGCGACGACGACGACGCCGCTGCCTCTGGCTGCTCCGGTTACCGGTCTTCGAGCTCCCCGCCCCATCGGACGCCAGGGGAGGAAAGGCTTGGCCGTTCCTAGGAGTCGAGGTCTCAGGGGCACCGTTAGAACCAGTCACAGCGGTGCCTCTGGCACTACTAGCGCCCACAGGAAGAGGTGTATACACCCAGCTGCCATGTCTAGGTCTAGGAGTAAATACACCAGGGGGTGTCCCTGGAAGTTCAGGAATAGAACCGACAGGAGGGAGTCGTCTGCTTCGCGCGGACTCAAACTCCGTTGACCCCGGGGTGGCTCCCACAGGAGGGACAGCCGGAGGAACGGGAGCAGGAGGTACTTGGCTGCCTGTAGACTCCAGTCCGCTAACGGGTGTCACGCCCAGGTCTTCTTCGCCCGTAGGGAGAACGCCGGGTTGGGCACCGTCCCCCGCGGTGACCAGGGATGCGTCAAGGGACGCGGGGTCTACCCCTTCGGGCACCGTCGTGCCAGGGAGGGTAGCCATGCTGGTCTCTTGACAGCCACAGTCCAGTTGCCTGCGTGTCCAAAGATCGCAAGCAACCACAAGAGAGGGGTTGGAGAGCCAGGAATGGGATTCCCGTCAACGGGTGCAAATAATTTCAAAACCACAGAAAGATACAGAACAGGAACAACCCAACCGCTGCTCCCAACTGTCTCTTCTCAAACACTCCAATGCCCTGCTGCTCCACCAAACATGTGGTATAAAACTCGATCCTCTCAGCCACGTCTCAATATCCTTCGGAGGAAAAACACAGGTAACACAGAAAGGAGAACTACGAGTGTGGTATGCCTGTTGCCTCAAGTGCCTGCTCGCAGAGCAAACAGATACGCACGGTAGTGCACACGGGGAAGAGGAAAGCAATCGCGCAGTTGTCTTTTTCCCTGAGGGCGCGGGCCAAGTGCGCCTCGCTGTCCCTCTTAACGTGCATCTGGGGAAGCCTCGGCACGCTGGCAAGGTAGCCCCCCCCTACCCCCAAGTGGCCCCGACCCGAGTCTAACCTCGTCAGGTCGGGGGCCACTATCACTACTAATTCTATTCCCACTGACTAATCTTACACTCCAGTTCTCCAAAATCAAGTCCCTCACACATATGCAAAAACCCATCGGAAGTCCCTCTCTCACGTGTGGACAGCGTAGTCCACCGCATCCCAGTGCCGGGGACGGGCCACGGCCGTCAACCATCCTTTCACGGCGGGCGTGTTCTGGCACCTGGTGCCCCCTGGTCGCCATCCCGGGTCGGCGCCAAGCAGGGGCCAGGATGCTACAATCACCTTAGCTTCGCTCATCCTCTTCACCTCTCCGTCAACGATCTCTCGTTGCTTAGGTCCCGCTCGGTGCGGTTGCGACCGGGAGGGTCGTGCGCCTGTTACCGGATCTATACGATGTTGGGTTGCCCCGATTGTACCCAGGGCCCCGCCGGTCCACATGACGTCATGCTTTCTTAGCATCCGTCGTACCCCATAGGCTACCGAAGGGGGAAGGTGCTCTAGGTCAGCCTCGGCCAGGGCCTTCAAGGCTTCTTGGTCCTTCGGCGGAATGTCCGCCGGAGCTGGTGGTTGACTAGTGTCTATTCTACTGACAGCCTCATTTGATCGTTTTAGGATCAAATGATCCTCTTTATCTCTCTCTGTTTACTCTTCCTTCCCGACCTCGCCTACTCGACCTGGACCGGTGGCCGCGGCGACTGCAACGGCTGCGGCGGCGGATGCGGCCGCAGACGCGGAGATGGCGGCGGGAGAAACGGACCACGGCGTTCGCGACGGCGGCGGTGGTTACGGCGGGGGCTACAGCGAACGGCAGCCGCCGCTGAAGGGTGCGCGGCCGCTACAGGCGGCCGCGGCAGGTGGCCGCGGCAGGCGGCAGGTGGCCGCGGCAGGCGGCCGCGATAGGAGGCCGCGGCAGGCGGCCGCGGCGCCGGAAAGCGAGGACTTCGGCCACTGGCAGCGGAAGCGGAGGGACGGGACCGCGGCAATCGGAGGCCGCAGCGGCAGCGACGGCGGCGGGGGCGGCGAGGGCGGCGGGCAGCAGCCGCGGTGGGCGGCGGCGTCGTCGGCGGATGCTCCAACCGGTGGTGCATGCCGCGCATGGCGGGGGGCGCGGTCCTGCCACGCGTCCGCGTGGCCAGATGGCGTGACCGTATTACGGTCGCCGAAAACCCACACAGACAATATTGGGAGTCCGGAAATGTCATGAAACTGCCGCCCAGAGGGCACTGCGGGTTACAGCTCGTGCTTGGACCTGACCAGACTCGTGATAGGCCCTTCCCCGTGCTGTGGCGCATTGTCCGGTAGGCCCACAATGTCCCCTGAGCGGGGGGGGTACTGGATGCGATTGCAGGTCATAGGAGCTTACTGGATTTTGAGTGCTTAACCATGTACGCCCACCGGTTGAGTCTGCCGGGCAGGGCACGTGATAGGAGAGCACTTACAGAGGGTCTCAGAACAACACATCATTGGCTGTTGAGAATAGGTCCAGAGTCTGCCCCATTCGTAAAGAGATGAATATTGCAGTCATCCCAATTTTGGCGGTCTGCTCAAAGGCCAGAGTACAACAGTGGTTGACCAATGGCGTGCATCAGATCTTCCTGTCGCGACCAATGGTCGCCTTGGAGCGGGGTCCGTTGTTGTGCAAACAGAACGGTCGGGGACTTCCGACCAATTTCTGAGCCGATCCACCAGAGAATCGAGAACGGCTGAGGCTTCCCAACTGTTCCTGCCCGGGACTCGCCTGAGATGGAGAAGAAAGAGGGGAGATCGTTGGATAGAACAAGAGTATTCTGACCAATGAGCTCTCTGATGGAGAAGCGTCAGGACCCGGGGCCAATCGCGTACTTTCGGGATCCGAGAGCTTCTGCATTACTGCGCCGTTCTCATGCCCTTCTCGAACGTCATGGCTGAAGTGCTGTCAGCCACCAGTTGTTGTGCAGTTGTACCCATGCACAACAGCCAAAATTGGGACTACTGCAAGAGGTTGATTGTGTGTGCAACTTGTTGACGCGAGTGCAAGTGCCAGCCAGCCCTTCCATTGCCAGACTTGAGCTCGAGGGAGGGGTCGCCTCGGCTCGTCGAGTCCCTCCTATCGCTCGCCGCCACGAGCTGCATGCAGCCCCAGTCCCTGGTGCCACGCTTGTTCCTCTCCGCGAAGCACCTGGTTCGATGCTCTGGCTCCTGTGGCTCCTGTGCTGTGCTGCGGCGGCAGGCAGGGGCGGTGGGGGCTCGGTCGATGGCAGATGTGCACATGGCAGGGGCGGTGGCTGCCGCCCTCCCCTGACGCCGCTGCTGCTGCGCCAGTGACGCTGGTCGGCTTGCGGGCGCCAGTGCCCCTCACGGTCCACCGCTCCTACCTTGCTCGTACGTGGCCGTCAAAATGTGGTTGTGGGCGGCAGCGGCTGCGGCGGCGGGACTTTCGGTGAACCATGGGCGCTGGCAGATGCTGCCCACCGGCGGCGGCGGCGCAAATTCTCTGTCACCGCAGCCGCTGCACCTCCGGACAGCTACACCGCCACCGCCTTACGCCCCGCCAAAGAGGGGCGCTATTCACAGCCCTACACCCGTGAGACTCACAATGCGTTGTGAGACTCGGAATGGGCATTGTAAGACTCACAACACTGTGGGCCGCTGCACCTCCGCCACGGAGAGATACACCGCCACGGTACACCACCGTCACCTCCGTGCTCCGCAGCACAATGGCCTGCTTCGCCGACCATGGTGGCCGCCCTGCGGCCGCTCCCTCCTCCCTTCCCCGCGCTCCACAGGCAACACTGTAATAGTAAAGAAAAACTAGAGTTACATTGACATTGGCAGGCCCACGGACCTCGCCGCCCGTGGCGCCATCCTCCCCCCCCCCACCCTGCTCACGCTCCCATCTCTATTGCACTCACTAGCCTCAACTTCCCTTTCCGCCGCCACACAGCGCTCACATTCGTTAGCACTTGGTCCACTTGGGCGCGCCCGTATCGCAATAGCACTCCTCCACATCCTTCCAGACCCACGTGCACGCTTGTCCATCGTTCGAGTTGTCCACCTTGAGCGACTCGGGCCACCAGTGGGAGACGCACGTCTTGGTTGCCGTCGCCCGCTTCATCGTCTTGGCCATGGGCTTGGTGCACGGCGGCTTGCACGTCAGCACGTCGCAGCCCTTCCACGTGCACACCCCCCCCTCGACTGTCTTGCCACACACCTTCAAAGTCTTGACACACCGCTGCCCATCCTTCTTGACATACCGCGTCTTCATCACAGGCGGCTTGGGGGGGCACACAGGCTCCGCACACTCCGTCTTGTCACACCAGGTGCGTACACAGTTCTTGTCGTCATTGAGCTTGGTGCCACACTGGCTCCAGGTCGACACGCAGCGCTTGCCGTTCTGGAAGACAATCATGGTCTTTGTCGGCATGCGGGGAGGACAGCAGGTCGTCACATCCTTCCAGATCCACTTGCCCGCCGCTGCGTCACGGCCCGTCACAAACCACCTGCTGATGCACTGCTCGCCACTCTCCTTGGTGATCTTCATAACCTTGGGGCTGGGGCTCGGGCCGGGGCTGGTCGCGGTCGCAACCGTGGCGGCGGCCGCCACCGCGGCGGCGACTGCCAACAGGGAGAAACGGCCCATGGTGAAAGGGGGGAGTGGGGGAGAAGCAGCGGGGGTGGTCGAGGTGGATGCAGTGCTCGTCGGATGCGGTTTGCAAGGAGGGAGGGGAAGAACAAAGCGACAGGCCAAGCACACTCGCGCGCGCAAGGTGGGGGTGTACAGCAAAGTGACGCGGACAGAGGGTTGCGGACACGCCGGCAACGTCAGGGTGGCGGATGAGAGCGGGAGTCGGTGCGGCGGCGGCAGCGGCGGCTGTGTCTGCACGGTCCCGGCAGGAGCGCTCACACGGTTGCGGCCGCGGCGGCCCCGTTTTCTACTTTTCCCGACCCTGGCTGGGCTGGGCCCCAAACGGCGCGGCCATCCGCCCCCCCGGCGCCCCCATCAAAACCCCACGAGGTGCCGCGAGGGCCGCTCGCGCACACCTGGGCCCCTGGCCATGCGCGCAGGCAACGTCTCCACCGACTACCTACCCCCCGCGACCGCTCCTTTGGGATCGCGAGGGGGGGGCGCCTGCGTCAACGCCACCCCCCCCCCTCCGCTCCACGCCGCTGGAAACCCCCCCCCCCCCCCAGAGCGCATGCGAGCTGCTCCCGTGGCGGACCACTACCACCGTGGGAGGTGACCACGGGAGGTGCTGTGGGGCGGAAGCGGGGCCTTGGTTGCCGCAGTCGCGGGGGGGGAGCGCCAGGCAGCTGCTTGGCATGGCTCTGTGTGCCAACCCTCCCGCCCCCCCAACCCTCCCACTGAGCACAGGCAGGTCGTGCGGCGCTGGCAGCGGGCCACCCAGAGGAGGGAGGGGTGCGGCGGGGTGGGGACCGCGGGCGGGGGGGGGGGGGGGGTGTGGCGTGGCCGTTGGCGTTTTGGGGCATGTGGGAAGGGGGGGGCGGCGGATCGGCCGGCACGCAGGCAGGCAGTGGGGTTTCCGACTGCGAGGCGGGGCGGCCGCGCGTGTGGCACACACGCGTTCTGAGGAGAGAGGGGGACGGGGGGGCAGCGGGAGGTCGCCAGACTGGCTGGCGAGGCGTGGCCGGACGGCTGTGGTCTTGGTGGCGGGGGGGAGGGGCACCAAAGCGGCGAGCTGCAGCTGGGTGCAACCCCCGCTGTCGGCGGGCCACGAAGCCAGCCGGCACGCGCCGTGGCAGGCGAAGTGGGCATCCGCGACAAGGACCGCCGTCGTGCAAAGTGGGAGCACAGCGGTGGCTTGCCGGCTCTCGCGCGTCACCCCCCCCTCCCTACCAGCCTCTTGGCACTAAAGCGCCTCAGCCGCTCACCCCGGATCAACCCTGACGCGAATCATCGACACTATTTACAGTTTATCCTGTCCAGACCCATCCAGCGCTATTTACCTCTTTCACGGGCACTTCAATTTCCGACCACCCACCGAGGCGCGGCTGGGCACGGCTGCACCCGTCGGCAATGTATCTATCATAGCCTCCGGGCTCGTGAGCTGCACATCATATGGAAGTAAATATGGTTTTACTTCATACAGACCTAGCTAAATATCATATGAAGAAAACGCTTACTTTGCCCAGTTCACAGGTCTGCATCTCCGTAGATCTGTGTATCTGCCCGACGCAGTAGCCACATTCCCAAGGCGCACCCTTGCACGAAGGCCGCCAAAGCGCTTCGCGATCGTGACTCGCCCCTCGTCACGATCAACTGCTCACGTTGCATTCCGCAGAGAGCGCTCGGAGGGCCCTCTCTGTTGTATGCACGTACAGTCCATACAGTACAGTGGCCGCCCCGTGGGAGGGGGGCGGGGTGGACTGCTATGAATACAGTAGTGCTATACCTACCATACGCGCCGCCCTCGTGGCAGGTGTGGTCGGTCTCGCTGAGGGTCCCCTTACACCCGCCTCTTCACAAAAAGAAAACGTTGGACAGAGCCGACCGCAGGGGGGAGGGGGGCGCGCGGGAGCCGCCTCACGCCCCGCGCCGTCGGTGACGGTCGCACGGCCGTCCCCCTGCAGGCGGGCCTTGCAAGGGAGAAGGCCGTTGGCAACGTGGGGGCGCCGCGACCGTCAGTGACGACCGACGGCACCAGAGCTAGCTAGGCCCAGCTAGCTGTGCCGCGTGCACGCGACGGGCAGGCGCGCCACCCCCAAACGCCAAACGCCTCCCCCCCACCCCCCGCCCCCCCCCCCCCCCCCACGGCCCACCCCCCCCCCGCCCCTCCCTTGCAGACCAACCCCGACGACTCTACCCTACTGTGTGGACGCCATGGCTACACCCATATGGGCAGCTGCCACAGCCCGCGGCGGCGACAGCGCACCGTCGCCGCTAGAGGTGACCTGGCAGGCGCGGGGGGCGGGCGCGGCGGCGGGCGGCGCGCGCCGGCAGCCCCCCCCCCCCCCCCCCCGCTGCGCCACGCGGCCCCCGCGGTGGGGGGGAGCTGTCCGGCGGGGCCGGCGGGCGCCCCCCCCGTCCTCCCGCCCTGGCCAGCACTGGCAGCCGGCGGGGGGCGGCGGCAGAGGGCGGCTGGGGCGGCGGTGGCACCGGCGGCGCTGCTCGACGTGGCGGCTTGGTCGCCGCCGGGCGGGGCGGGGGGGAGGGGGGGGGGGGGGGGTGTGGGCGGGGCGGCGGCGGCGGCGGCGGGCGGGCGGGTGGGGCCGCGCGACTCGGCCTCGTCTTGGGGCGCTCGGGGGGAATGGCTGGCGGCGGGGGGCGGGGGGAACCTGCCATAGGATGGCGGTGGGCCGCGCGGGCCTGCACGCTTGTGGCAGCCTGGGGGCCGGGGGAGGGAGGGAGCTCCCTCCCTCCCCCGGCCTCCAGGTGCCCCGAGGGGGGGGGGGACGGGGGGGTGCAGGGGGGAATGGGGGCGTTGGCGGCGGCCGCGGCAATCCGCGGCGGCTACCCCCCGGGCGGCTCGTACGCCCTCCCCCTCTTGTCAAGGAGGAAGGGCGATGGAGGGGGGGGACGCGCGCGTAGCAGCGGGCAGCGGTGGCGGCAGCGGCAGCGGCAGCGACGGCGGCGGCAGCCGCTGCGCCGGCTGCGCCGGCGGCGGCTGCGGTGGCGGTGGCGGCGGCGGTGGCGGTGGTGGCGGCGGCGGCGGCGGCGGCGCGCGCGCCTCCCACGGCCGTGGGCGGCCACCCGGTGGGCGGGGCGGGGGGGGAGCGGGCCGCCCCACGGAGCGGGCGGGGTGGGTGCGGAGGCCCCCGGCCGGGCTGCCGCCAGCGTCTTGGCCACGCGGGCCCGTCCCCCCCCCCCCTCCCCTCCCCCCCCCCCCCCCCGCGCGCGCCCGCGGCGCGCCACGCGGCACGGCGCAGGGCACACCAAAAAAAATCGGGTTTTGTGGGCGCACCGCCACGAGCCGCCCGTCCCGCACGACACGCCCTGCCATGCGCTGCCGCCGTCGGTACCCCGAGTGTGCGCTGCCTGCCGCTTCCACCCCACCCCACCCCACCCCACCCCCACCGTCACCCCCACCCCCACCCCCCCCCCCCCCCCCCCCGCCCTCACCCCGCCCCCCACACCACGGCGCGCGCGCCCCGCCCGCGGTGGGCGTGTCCCCGCCGGCAGGCCCGGCCGCCAGCCACCGCCGCCGTGGGTACCTCCCCAGGTGGGGAGCCGCCGCGGCCGCCGCCACCCAACGGCGACGCCACGACCGGATTTTGGCGGCGCTGGTCGGCACCACTCCCCCCCCCCCCCCCCCCCAACCCCCCCCCCCCCCGCGGCGGCTTGCCCGGCGCTCCGTCACCGCGTGGCGGTGGCGGCGGGGTGGGCCCACGCGGCCACAGCCAAAAAACGACCCACGACCGGGGTCGTTGGCCCGCGGCCACGGGCGTCACGGGCAGCTCCCCCCCCCCCACCCCCCCCAACCTTTGACGCGCGCCCACCGAGACGACGATGCAACCCCCCACCCCCCCCCCATCCCCCCCCCCCCACCCCCCCACCGCGGGCGGCAGACAACAAGGCAAGAAAAAAAAAAAAAAAAGTAGAGAAGAGCTGAGGCGGCAAGCAAAAGGAGCCTTCCCCAAGCAAGCAGCGCAGGTGGGGAGGGGGGGGGGGGAGGAGGCGTGCGCGGCGGCCGGCAGCCGCCCGGTCCGTCTGGGGGGGGGGGTGGTGGTGGCGCCGGGGGGGGCGGCCGCCGGTGGGCACCGCCGGGCGGGAAGCGGGAGGGGGCGGCAGCGGCGGGGAAGTAGAGGGGGGGGTGGGGGGGGGGGGTGGGTGGGCGTGTGTCCCCCCCCCCCCCCCCCCCCCCCCCACCTGGCATCGCCGCCCCACCCACAGACTCCTCCACCCACCCACGCACCCGGGTGGCGGCCACCCCCCCCCCCCCCGCCCCCCTACCTACCGACACCCCCCGCCACCGCCCACCCCCCCCGCCAGCCGCCGCTCCCTGCCACAGGCCCGGCGGCTTGGCCGGGCCTGCCGCTCCGACGCCCAACCGTCCCGGGACAGGAGGCGGCGGCGCGCCCGCGGGGTGGCCGCCGCCGCCGGAATTCCAACCGCGCCGCCCCCCCCCCCCCCCCCCCGCCGGCCGGGGCGGCCACCCCACGGCCCTCCCCCTCCCCCCCCCCCCCCCGCCCCCCCACCGCCGCCGCCGCCGCCCGCCCCCACGCGGGCACACTGCCGGTGCGTGCAGACGTCTTTTTTTTCGCGTCGACGCCCGCCGTCAGCGGGGCGTCGGCCGTCTCTGCCTTGCCCTACCCACACGCCCGCGCGGGCGGGGCGGACGGTGGAATTTGGGCTGGGGGGGGTCGGCGGGTGCCCGCCGTCGCCTCGGTCGCCGCCGCTGGCCGCCGCCGACGCCGACGCCGCCACCGCCGTCGCCAGCCACCAGCCACGGGGGTCCGGGGCGGCGGCGGCGGCGGCAGCGGCGGCGGCGCCCCTTCCTTCCCCCCTCCCCCCCTTTGCGGCCCCCTGCGGCGGCCGACGTCCCTGCCCAGGCGGGCGTGGCGGTGCGTGGGGGGGGCGTGGCACCACCCCCCCCCCCCTCGCGGTAGGGGGAGGGGGGGGGGAGGGGGGGACACCGCCGGGCGTGGCGGTGCGTGCCGACGGCGGCACGGTGCGGGGGGGGGGGGGGGGGGGGAGTGACGTACGGCGGCGACGGTGGCGTCGGTGGCGGTCACAGCTGCGGGGCCGGTGGGGAGGTTAGGGGGGGGGGGGGGGGGGGTGCGTGGGTGGGTGTGGGAGGGGGGCGACAAGACCACTGGCGGTGGCGGCGGCAGCAGGGAGGGGGCAGCGGGCCGCAGCAGAGGGGCGGGCAGGGGGTGGCGGCGGCGACGGCCGCGGCGGCGGCGACGGCGGCGGCGGCCGGCGGTGGCCGGCGGCAAGCGGCGGCCAGCGGCGGCGGCGGCCAGCGGGGGACGCCGACCGAGGGGGGGGATCCACAGCCCCGGCGCAGCGGGCCTGCGGCGGGCTGGGATGCGGTCGGTGGGCGGCTGGTGGGGGGGGAGGGGGGGGCGGCGGCGGCCGGCGGCGCACCCCCTCCCGCGGGAGGAGCGCAAGGGCGCGGGGGGGCCCCCCCGACCGCCATCCCGCCGCCGCCGCCGCCGCCGTCACGGTGGCCGCGGCCGCTGCCGGGACGCCCCCGACGGCGGGGGGCGGGCGGGGGAGGGGGGGGGGGCACCAACGTCCCGCCCCGCGGCACCCCACCCCCGCCGCCGCCCCTGTCGCCGCCACCGACGCCGCCGCGGCTGCCGTCGCACCGCTGTTGGCCGCCCGGACGCCGGGCGCCCCCCCCACCCACCCCCCCCCCCCCCGACGCACCCCCCCGCCTGCCCACCTCGGCCGCTGCACCCGCGCGTCGCCGGCCAGTGGCGGGGTTTTGTCACCCTCCCCCCCCCCCCCCCCCCCCACCGCCTCCCCCGCTACAAACGGGACCGTCGGTGCGCCCGTCCAGGGGTGGCGAGCAGGCCCGCTCGACAGTGGCGGCCGCCGCGGCCTCGCGCGCCCCTGCCTGCCCGCGCGCGCTGCCCCTTGCGCGGGCGGGCGGGTGGGGCGGGCGGGCGGGCGGGCGGGTGGGTGGGTGGGGGGGGGGGGAAGGGGGGCGGGCGGTGACCGCCCCCGCTCGCGCACCCCGCCTCCCACCGCCGGTGTGGCTGGCCTTTTTCGCGTCGGCCGCCGCTGCGACGGCGCCCCCTGCCGCTGCCGCCCTCCCCGGCGGCCGCCCTGCCGTCGCTGCCACTGCCGGCGGCTGACTGCCGCTGCCGCTGCCGCTGCCGCTGCCGCTGCTGCCGCTGCCGCCGCCGCCGCCGCCCGTGCCCGCCGCGTCGGCCGGCGGCGCTGCGATGCGCGCGCCGTGGCGGGCCGCCCCGACGCCGTCGCGCTCGCTGCCGCCCCCCACCCCCGCCGCGTCGGCGGCGGCGGCGGCGGCGGCGGCGGCGGCGACGGCGGCGGCGGCGGCGGCGGCGACGCCGCGGCGGCAGACGCCCGCCGCCACCACCGCCGCCGCCGTCTCTGCCACCGCCGCCGCGGCGCTCGCCGCCGCCACCCCCGCCTCGGCCCCCCCCGGCTCCCCGTGGCGGCACTACACGCGCCTGACGCCCGCGTCGCCGCCGTCGGCCGCTGACGCCGGCGGCGGCGGCGGTGGCGGCGGCGGCGGCGGTGGGTCGGGCGCGCGGCGGCCGCCGCGGCCGCCGCCATCGTCGGCCGCGTCCATGGTGGCCATGCGGCTGCCACAGGCGGCCAGCGGTGGTAGCAGCCGAGCCGGCCTCTCCCCGTCTGCCACCGCCGCAGCCGCCGCCCCCACCACCGCCGCCGCCGCCGCCGCTGCCTCCGCCGCCGGTACCCGGGCGGGTATCCCCGTCCGCCGCCGCACCGCCGCGGCGGTGGTGGTGGCGTCGGTGGCGGCGGCGGCGGCGGTGGCGGCCGCGCTGGCCGTGGCCGCCGCCGCCGCGGCCGCCGCGGCCGCCGCCCGGGGGGGCGCCGCGGGGGGCGGTCCCGGTGGGGGGCTGGCCGTGGGCGACGGCCGCGGCGGGGGCGTCGCCGCCGCCCGCGGCGGCGGCGGCTCCCCCCGCGCTGGCGCCACCGCGACGACGGTGGAGGTGGCGGCCGCACCCGCGTCGCCGCTGCCACGGGCGGCGGCGGCGGCACTGCCAGCAGGGGGGGTGGGCGCCGACGGCGGCGGCGGTCGAGAGGAGGCGCCCGGGGGGGAGGGAGGGGCGCGCTCCGCCGACCCACCGCCCCGCCTGCCCGTGCGCATCGTCCGTGCGGCGGCAGTCCCTGCTGACGACGCCGCCGTTGGGCGGGGGGGGGATGGCGGCGGCGCCGGGGCGGCGGCGGCGGTGGGGGCAGCGGCGGCTCCCGCGGCGGCGGCGGCCCGTCCCGCGTGGGCAGAGGACGTGGCAGGGGCACGGCCGCCGCCGCCCCCCCCCCCCAGCGGCCGACGCCGTCCGTCGGCGGCGGCGGCGGCAACGACGGGCGGCGCGGGTATCCCCGCAACGCCGCCGCCGTTGGCAGCGGCGGCGACCGCGACGGCGGCGGCGGCCGCCCCCGCCTCGGCCGCCGCCCCCGGGCGGTCACCCCACCGGCGGCGGCGGCGCCCCCCCCCCGCCGGCGCGGCGGTCTACCTCACCACCGCCGGCGAGTCGCTGACCGTCCTCGACGGCCTGTGCGTGGCCGCCGACGGCGTCGCGACCGCCCCCGCCCAGCCGCTGCACTGTGGGTGGTCGTGGTCCGCGGCGGGGCGGCTGGCCGTCCCGCCCCCCGCCACGTGTGGGCGCAAGTGGGACGAGGCGTTTCGGTACATGCGGCTGGAGCCGCCGCCGCTGGTCGCCAACGCCACCGCCGTGGCGGGGGGCGCCGGCGGGGCCACCACCCCGCCCGCGTCGCCGACGCCGTCGCCGTCGCCGTCGCCGTCACCACGGGGGTTGGTCGGCCGCGTGGCGGCCGCCGCCCGTGCGGCGGCGGCGGCGGCGGCAGCAGCAGCGGCGGGCGCCGCGGGTGGGCCCCCCCCCCTGACGCCCGCCGAGGCGGCCGCCCGGCGGCGGCCGACGCTGCCTGGCGTGACGGCCTTCCTCACGCTCGCGCCCGCAGCGTCCAACTTGGCCCACTATACGGGCACGATGGCCCACCTGGCGCACCTCCTCCGCCACCCCGACGCGTACGGGCTGGGCGGCCCCGTCACGGCGGTGGTGGTCGCCGCCACCGCCGAGGCGGGCCGGGGCTTTGCCAACGCCTCCACCTTCCAGTCCATCCTGTTGGCCGCCGCCGTGCCGGGCGGGCATATTGCGGTGCTCCCGCCGTCGACGCGCCCGGCGTTTCCCCTCCCCCCCGGCACCCACGCACGCCATGCAGGGGAAAAGGGTCAAAGCGGCGGCGGCCCGACTGTGACGGTCCTCCTCGGGCGGCCCGCCCCCGCGTTGGCAGTGGCGGGGCTCGTGGCCCCAGGGGCGGGCGGGGCACTGTGCATGGAGCGGGCGGCGGTGCCCAACTTTCCCCGCGGCCGCTGGTTCCTCCCCGCCGCCGAGCGGCCGGTGCCCGCCGGGTGGGACCTCCCGGCGGGCGCCCCCGCCTGGGCGGTTGCCGCCGCCGGCACCGCCGCCGCCGCCGCGCGGGACGAGGCGGTCGCCGCCGAGGCGGGCGTCCCCGCCGACGCGGCGCCGTTCAAGGCCGCCGTGCTGGCAGCGTGTGGGCTTCTGCAGGGCGAAGCGGCCGGGGCGGCGGCCGGCAGCGGCGGCGGCGGTGCGGGGGGGGCCGCGCCGTTGGCGGCGCTCCCGACGATGCGGCCGGTCGTGTCTTACCTCGTCCGCCGGGGCCGGCGGCGGGCGTTTGACGCCCCCTCCGAGGCGGCCGTCCGCGCCGCGCTGCGCCGCGCCGCCCGGCGGGCGGGCATGACGGTGGAGGTGGTGGACCCGACGGGGGTGCCCTACCCCGCGCAGGTCGCCGCCGTCGCGTCGTCGGCGGTGCTGGTGGGCGTCCACGGGGCCAACCTGGTCAACGCCGCGTGGGCGCCCGCGGGGGCGGAGCTGGTGGAGCTCTTCCCCCGCCGCTTCCGCCACTCCATGTACACGGGGGGGGGGGGGGCGGGCCTCGGCTACACGCCCGTGGAGCTGGTCGAGGCCCCGTCGGTCGCCGTCGAGTACCCGGGACTCCCCGCGTACGTCGCCGCAGGGGCGGGGGGGGCGGCGGGGGGGGAAGGGGGTGGCGGCGGCGGCGGCGGCGGTGGTAGTGGTGACGGCAGCAGCCGCAGCGGAGGTGGCGATGGCGGCCGCGGTGGCGGTGGCGGCGGGGTGGGTGGGGCGCCCCCCACCACTGCCACCACCGCCGCCGCCGCCGTGTCGGCGTGCATGGCCGCCGAGGCGGCGTGCAAGCTGTGGTACCGCGCCGACGGGCGGGCGCTGGCGGCGGGCGCCCCAGACCTGCCGCGCATTGAGGCGGCGGTCGTTGCCGCCGCCGCCCGCGCCACCGCCGCGGCGGCCCGGTCGCGGCAGGCGGCGGCGGCGGCGGCGGCAGCGGCGGCGGCGGCAGCGGGGGGAGGGGGGGCGGGAGGGGGGGGGGCAGGGGGGGACGGCTAGTTGGGGGGGGGGGGGGGGGGGGGGGTGGCACCCTCACCGACAGGTGGGGGGGTGGGGTGGGCCGCGGCCGGGCCGCTGCCCACGGGGCAGCCGGGGGTGACGGTGGGAGGCGGACGCGGCTGTGGGGGAGCGTGCGCGGGGGGTCCCGGCGGGGGGGTGGAGACACGTTCCCCACTCTCCTGCATCGGCGGTCGCCCGCCGGGGCCACCGTCGCGGCGGCGGTCGCCCGTCCCCCGGGGATGGCGGCCCCGCTGCCGACGGGGGAAGACAAAAAAACAAAAAAAACAAAAGAGACACAGGTGGCGGCGCGGCACCACAGCGGCGGTCGGACCGCAAGCGTGACCGCGGCGGCGGCCGCCGTGCCGAGCGGTGTCAGGGGGTTGGCAACGAGCGCCACCGCCACCGGCGACCCCCCCCAACCCGCCGCCGCCACCACCACGGTGCTGGCCCAGGTACGACCTACGGCAAGCCCCCGTCTGCCAGGCGCCGCTTCCACTAGCTAACCCCGGTCAGCCCACCCGGCGCGAGCAGCGTTGTCCAGCGACGCTCAGCTCCGACGAGCGCCACCCCCCCGCCACCAGCGCACTGCCTCCCTGGCAGCGGCACTGACGCCCACTGACGCCCACCAGCGCACGGCCGACGGATGCGCGCGGAGGGGGCAGGGAGGGGAGGGGGGGGGGGGCGCAGGACGGCCTGCAAGCACAGTCGCCCCCCGCCGGCATAGGGGGGGGGTCGGTGGCGGGGGGGCGAGGCGACCGCTCCCGCCGACAGCCGTTCCGCGGGGGGACGGCCGCTACATGGTGCAGGGCCGACGGAGGGGTCCATCCAGAGCCGCAGGTAGCGAGGAACACAGGGGAGGGGGCAGGGGGCGGCCGCAGCGCCGGCACCGCCATGGGGACCTTTCCAAGCGGTCACAGCATGATGGGGGGCCCTGGAAGGTTTCGGCGGAGCGGAGCGTAACGAGGGGGAGACGGTGACGAAGCCCGGAGAGAGAGGCGGCGTCCATCCGTATGACCGGTAATAGCGACCACCTCAGCGAGATATCATCATCAGATGGTCGGCTGAAGCAGCGGAGCACACTGTTGGACTCGTCTCGTTATTACCGGTCAGACGGATACGTCGCGGACTTGTCGTGAACCATCACATCGTGGACCTTTCGTGGACTGTCGCTGACCTGTTTGCTGACCCAACAGATTCGTACCTATCCTTCAGGCTCGAGACATACATGCGTAATTGATCCGCGGGCTTGCTATTTCACAGGGAATGCAAGAGGTGAGCGAGCGAGCGTGGAGGCTGAATGCTCGCACCATCGCCCTTGCACCTCCGCTTCAAACGGCCTCGCTCATCTCACCACGCCATCCCTCCCTGTACATCGACGCTCTCGACCAGCCGGCTCTCTCCTCCGCCTTCCCGTTTCTCTTCCCCTTTCTTCCTTCTTGTTTCCGACCGCCATGGCGTTTGTCAGCAGCCCCGCCGGCCTCGGCGCCCGCGCCCCCCGCCTGGCCACCACCACCCGCCCGCCCCTCCTCCCCGCGGGACTCACCATGGCCGCCCCCCCCCCCCCCCCCCCCCCCCCCTCCCTCCTGTCCCGCCGCGCTGCGCTGGCCTTGGCGCTCCCCCTGGCTGCCGCCATTGCCGTCGTGGGCGTGGCACGCCCCCTACCCGCCGCCGCGTCGTCGCTGTCGCTCAAGGACTCGGCCACCGCCTCGGCGGTGGCGGCGGTGGCGACGGGGGCGGCCAAGTTGGGCCCCCTCCTGGACACTGTCCGGGGGATGCCGGAGAAGCTGTCAGCCGACGATGTGGGCTACCTCCACCGGGCGCGAGCGGCGATGGTCACCCCACTCCTGGGTTCGATGGCCAAGGCCGCTGCGGGCGTTGGTGCCGACGCGGCGTCGATGGTAGTGGCGCAGATGCGGGGGCACGACCTGGAGCTGGTAACGGAGATTCGCGCAGGGCGGGGCAAGGGCGTTGCCCGCGAGCTGGAAGAGATGGTGGAGAGCGGAGCGGATTTTGCCAAGGCCGCCGCGGGGTGGGTGGCGGAACACAAGTGAAGAGTGGGGGGTGGGCGGCAGGGGCGGGTGGGGTGGGAGGGGGTTGGAATGGGGGGCGGGGGGAGGGAGGGCAGGCCGAGTCGGAGGCTGGCCGCCGCCTGGACGGACGAACCCGTTGGGAACGGTGGCCCTACTCTTCTTTCTCTCTTTCTTGTGTGTCTTCAGTGGCCGCGCGGGTGCGGGCGCGGGCCCTGTTTGGTCACGCCACACCGACGGACGTGCTACAGTACATACAGTGGTCTTGCTGGCGCTGCCTGGTTCGCGGCGAGTGCCTGGACTGGGACTGGCGCAGGCGGCAGTGTCCGAGCGGGGACCCTTTGTCGTGTCGGCCGGGCGCACCACATTTCATTCCCACGCGTCCTCTTTGTGTTCATGCCAAATCCTTCGCCAGTCGCGAGCGTTCACGACGGGTGTCGTCACGTTACACGTCCCATTTGCACTGGGGATGGCTTGGAAAAAAGACGGCGCTGTAAGTATGTATCGGGTTTGGACGACCATCCAAGGCGCAACGGGTTTCCAGGGCGGGGCGGGCGGCACGCCTCTTGCATGCCACCTCTCCCCCCACGTCCCACAGGCCCAACCACGTGCACCGCCCCCTGTTTTATTCGTCGCGCTGCCACCGCCCCTCCATTGCGTGCCTGGGGGGGGGTGCATCAGACCGGCCACCGCACCGGCCGCTCCCAGCGCAGTGCGTCCGCGAGCGGCGGCCTCCCCCCCACGCCAGCCACTCGTGCACGACGCGGTGGCAGCGCCTGCGTCAGAGCGCAGCGAGCGCTTCCCCAGTCTGTCATACCCATCTGGTGCTGGTGCCGGCAGCTGGTTGGCCGCGGCTGCGCTTGCCCGCTGCCCGCTGCCCGAGGGGGCGAGGTGGGTGGGTTGGAGGGCGGCGTTGCCTGCGCCTCCCACATCCGACGCACGGTGGTGGGGGTCGGGGGTGGCGCGTCCTTGTTCCTCGGTGTCGCGGGCGGGCTCGCGGCCTCAGTCGGCCTGTGGCGGGCGGGTGGCGAGGTGGGGGGGCGTTTCGGTGGTTCCGGGGAGGTGGAGGAGGGGGGTGGGGGCTGGCGTGCGTGTTGACGGCTCTGTCGGGTGGCGCCCGGCCGGGCTGTACCCCCCCCCCCCTGTGCCTCCCACTGACGAGCTGCACCCGCGACACCCCACTGCACCGCAGCTGTGTTACTACTCGCCCCCCCCCTTGCTCTCTTCTCCGTGCGACCCGTGGCGACCGGGGGGGACCTCCCCTCCTTGGATTCCTTTGCCATGGACCCGGCATTTGACCCCGCGTTTGGCCCCAGCGGCGGCGGTGGTGGCGGCGCGTGGACGTCCAAGCTCAAGAGCCTTGGGGTTGAGGCCAAGCGCGCCGCCGAGCGCACCCGCCACACCGTCCTCGCGTCGGTGGGCCTGAGCGACGCTCCCTCCGGGAGCAGCGGCGGCGGCGGTGGCACCTACGGGGGTCCACCCGACTTGGACCGCGCCGCCGCGGCGTATGTTCGGCAGACGGCGGCGTTGCGGCGGCTCAAAGCGGACGCGTCAGACGCGTTTGAGGCGCTGGCCAAGGCGGCGGCCACCTCCCAGGCCATGTCCCTGGCGCTCGTTGACGCGGCCGCCGCGGCCGACGCGGCGGGCCCGCCGGCGTCGCTGTCAATGTCGTTGGCGTCTGCCGCAGACGCGCTCGCCACCGCCGACGCGCACGTGGCGGACGACGCGCTGCGGCGTGCGGAGCGGAGGCTGCGGCGGCGGGTGCTGGCGCCTCTTGACGAGGAGGTTGCCCGCGGGCGGGAGGTGGCGTCCCGACTCGACGCCCGCCGTCGGTGTGCGGCAGACCTGGATCGCTACCGCTCACGGCTGGCGGATGCGCGGTCGGCGGGGGGGGGGGTGGGCGCCAACCCGTTTGGCTCGCCCGGTGTGGTGGGCTCCCCCCTCGGGGGTGGTGGCGTTGGTGGCGTCGACGCGGATCGCGCCAAGGCCGAGACCAGGCGGGAGGAGCTGGACGCCGCCGCACCTGCCTTGCTAGACGCCATCGAGGGGGCGCTCCCGCTGCGGGCCGCGCTGTTTGGCGCCGTTCTTTCCGAGACGGTCGAGATGCGGCGCCGCTTCTACGCGGACGCCGCCCGCGCGTTTGATCAAGTGGTGGAGGTGGTGGGCGTGGACACGCTCACGACAATGCGCTCGCCTGGGGGTGCTGCCCCCGCCGGGGTGGGGGGTAGCGGTAGCCTCGGGGACGACGCACCGCTTGGCGGAGGCCGCTCGTCTGTGGGCTATGGTGATGGCGGCGGGCGGTATGGGAGCTCAGCTAATGTGTCCCCTGCCGATGACGACGTGTTTGGCCTGGGCGGTGGTGGCGCCGCAGCGGCAG
The DNA here is from genome assembly GCA_009829735.1 of Pyropia yezoensis. Lineage (NCBI taxonomy): Eukaryota > Rhodophyta > Bangiophyceae > Bangiales > Bangiaceae > Pyropia > Pyropia yezoensis. The sequence continues at coordinate 5,769,847 of CM020619.1, forward strand.
CGCCGCCGCGCCGGGCTGCGGCCACGCCCGCATCGGCGGCCAACAACTTTGGGGAGAGCCTCTGGGACGAGGGTGGTGGAGACGGGCCTTCGTCTGACGACGATGATGGCGTGTATGGGGGCAGCGGCGGCGGCGGCGGGATGGATGGCGGCAGTGGGGTGGGCGGTGGCGGTGGGTACGGGTCGGAAAAGGATGGGCGGGCCGGGTCAGCCAATGGGGGCGACGATGGGTCCTTCCGCTCCTTCAAGGCTGCGGGCGGCGTGCGCCGTAGCGCGCGCAACAGTATGGATGGTCCAGCGGCCACTGGGGCGGGTGCGGCGGGGCGTCGCCGGTCAGGCTCGGTAGCTGCCTCCCCTGGGGTGTCGGAGGACGAGGCGCTTGTGCCGCCCCCTCGCGGGGGCAGTTACCCCTCGGCAGGGGTGGGCAAGCGCGAGACGACCCAGCGTGCGTCGCGGTCGCGGCCGCCGCACCCCGACCGCACCACTACGGGGTCATCCTACGGGGAGCGCATCTTTGGCAGTGACCCGCCGTTTGCGGCCGCCGTGGCGCCGTCAGCGGCGGCGGCGGCTGCGGGCGGCTCCTTTTTTGATGACCTTAGCAGCGGCGGCGGTGCGGCCGCCCCCGCCGACACCACCCCCGTCCGCCCGCGGTCGCGCTCTCGCCGCGCCGATGCGCGATCGTCAGACGACCAGCCGCCTGTTCGGTCGTCGGGCAGTGAGGGTGATCTGCTGGCCGATCTGATGGGTGATGGCGGCAGTGGGGGTGGTAGGGCGCCCACGGCCGGCGGGTCGGGCCTTCGGCGGTCGAGCACCACTGGTAACGGCCACAGCCCGCTGGATGACTGGGCGTTTGGGGCGTCGGCGTCGGCGTCCAAGGCGACGCCGACAGGGGCGGGGCACGGGGGCAGCGACGGAGACCTGCTCGGCTCCTTTTCTCAGTCCCGCTCCGCGCCACGGATGGGCGGCGTCGCGGCCGGTGGGGCGGCGACCGGCGGGGACCGACGCGGAGGCGGCGGGGGAGACAGCAGCAAGCGCCCCCCATCTTCGCGGGCGTCTGCATCCAACCGCTCTCGGGCGTCTGAGGCAAGTGGTAGCGGCGGTGGCGGCGGCGGCGGCGGCAATGGGTCTGGCGGCGGTGCGACACTCTCGCGCGATGCGTTGAAGAAGAAGCACGCGGCGGAGATCAAGGCTCGGGCGGACGAGAAGCTGGCAGCGGTCAGAGAACGGGAGCAGGGGGAAGCAGCGCATCAGGCGGCAAAGGATAGCGTGCGTAGCTCGTGCGAGGTCAAGATCAACCGCTGGACGGCGGCTGGCCAGCGGAGGGGCAACCTACGCGCCCTGCTGGCAACGCTCGACTCCGTGCTGTATGCATCGTCAACATGGAAGCCCGTGACAATGGAGACGCTGGCGGTTGCGTCCAAGGTCAAGGTGAATTACCACAAGGCCATCTTGCAGGTGCATCCCGACAAAATCACCCAAAAGGGGCTGTCCACTGAGGACGTGGTGCTGGCTGAGCTCATCTTTGATGAGCTGAAGAACGCGCAGGAGGTTTGGGCGGCGGAGCTGGAGGGCAAGCCCCCACCACCGGGGTCAGTGGGGCCCAAGGGCGCCGTCCCGTCGGGCGGGGGAGGCGGCGGCATGTTTGGGCGCGGCGGCGGCATGGGTGGTGGCATGGGCGGTGGGATGGGCGGCATGGGCGGCGGCATGGGCGGGGGGATGGGCGGCATGGGCGGCGGCATGGGCGGGGGGATGGGCGGCATGGGCGGTATGGGTGGCATGGGTGGCATGGGCGGCATGGGCGGCGGCATGGGCGGCATGGGCGGCGGCTATGGCGGGGGAATGGGCCGTGGGGGGATGGCCGGCCGCGGCGGCATGGGCTACGGCGGCATGGCCGGCGGCATGGGCTATGGCCGCGGAGGCATGGCCGGCCGCGGCTACGGCGCGGGGAACAACCGGCGTGGGTAGGCACGGCGCCCAGGAGGGGCTGCCGTCTTTTCCTTTTTTTCCTTTTCTTTCCTGTTTGTGTGGCAGACGGCTGGGTGCGGAGGAGGGGGATGGGCAACCGGTACGGAAACGGGACGAGACCGCCCGCCGCCGGCCGGGCGGGGAGATTGCCCGGCCGGCTAGACACCCTGCGTGCCCCCCCCCCCCCCCGCCGCTGGCGATTTTTCCCCCGGAGACTGGACGCCCGAGCCGGCCTGACCGCGGACACGCCGCGGCGCACTCCTGGCCAGCCGGTCGACGGGGGAGCAACGCGCGATACAACGGTGGGGGCTGGCAGGCTGCAGCCACAGGCATGAGCGAAGAAAAAGCAAGAAAAAACAAATGCAAACCAGACGTGGCGGCAGGGCAAGGCACGCACCCGGCACGGGGCGAGGAGCGCCAGCAGAGAGGGCTGGAATCCGCCGGGGGCGCCCGCCGCAGCGCTGAGGTTGCGCAGCCCCCCCACGCTCCACCCCCAGGTGTCGTGGGGGCGGCACTCGCCCAGGCCGCACGCAGCTCCGTCCAGCCGCCCCCAATCCCGACGCGCCATCCCCCCGCCTCCCCCCCCGTCCGCCTCCTCGTCCAACGCGCGCCGCATCACTTGAGCTGCGTGTTGGCCCCCCGCAGCGCGAGAAACTCATCCACCCGCCACTCGGGCATGGCGCGGGCGGCCGCAAAGCCGCCCACCCCCCAGTACCGCATCCGCGTGCGCGGGTCCGTGTACGCGGCGGGGAGGCCCGTAATGTCACAGTACTTTTTGGGCGGCGCTGTCGACGGCGGCGCCGCAATGTTGGTGTAGGTGGCCGCGCTGACGGGGAGGCGCCCATAGTTTTGGGATGCCAGCAGCGCTTTAAGCGCCTTGAACGCCCGCCGCCGGCCGCGCCGGTGCTTGGTCACCGCCGTCGTGCTGATCTCGGTCAGCCGCCGCACCCGCTTGGAGGCGAGGAGGCTGGTGTGCTCCCCAATGGGGGGGATGACGATCGTCGGCGGGGGGGACGGGGGGGGGGAAGCCGCCCGTTTGGTAGAGGCAGGCGGGGGGGGGGGGGGAGAGATAGGGGGAGGGGGGGGGGGGGGGGGAGGGGGCGGAGGGGGCGGCGGTGGGGGCGGTGGGGGAGGAGGTGGCGCGACCGAAGCGGGCGCCGGGGTAACTGCCGACGCCGTCGCCACCGCGGCCGGCGCACTCGCGGCCACTGCCGCTGCCGTCCCGCCCGTGGACCCGCCTCTGGCCGCCGCCCCCGCGCGTGACGTCCGCGGCGTGCGGCCGCCCGGCGACGACAACGGCGGCGGCGGTGGCACCGACGACGGAGGCGGCGGTGGCGGCGGCGGGGGTGGGGGAGGGGGCGGCGGCGGGGGAGGCGGCGGGGGCAGACCCCCCCGCATGGACGGCCCACCACGGGAGGAGGACGGCGGCGCCCGCCCGTCGCGTCCGTCGCGGCCGTCGCGCGTGTCGCGGCCGTCGCGGCCGTCGCGCGCGTCACGGCCGTCGCGGCCGTCGCGGCCGTCGCGGACGCCGTCGCGGCCGCCGTCACGACCGCCGTCGCGGCCGCCGTCGCGACCGCCATCGCGGCCATTGTCGCGGCCGCCGTCGCGGGAGCGGTCGCGCACGTCACGTACGTCACATCCACCATCGCGGGAGCGGTCCCGCCCGTCCCGCACGTCCCGCACGTCCCGCCCGCCGCGGTCGCGGTCCCGCCCGTCCCGCACCCGCCCGTCCCGGTCGCGCCCGTCCCGGTCGCGCCCATCCCGGTCCCGCCCTTCCCGGTCCCGCCCGTCGCGGTCCCGCCCGTCGCGGTCCCGCCCGTCGCGGTCCCGCCCATCCCGGTCCCGCCCGTCCCGGTCCCGCCCGTCCCGGTCCCGCCCGTGGTCCCGCCCGTCCCGCCCATCCCGCCCATCCCGCCCATCTCGCCCGTCGCGGTCGCGGCCGTCCCGGTCGCGGCCGTCCCGGTCGCGGTCCCGCCCGTCCCGCCCGTCCCGTCCATCACGGGGGTGCCCCCCCTCCCGGCCGCCCCGCCCCTCCCGCGGGTGCACCCCGTGGCCGCCACCATCCCGCGGGTGCAGCAGCCCGTCCCGCCCGTCCCGCCCGTCCCGCCCCCCATCCCGCCCACGGCTGTCACGGCCGTCCCGGTCGCGGCCGCCCCCACCCCGCCCGTCCCGGCCGCCGCCCCGCCCGCCGTCACGGCCACCGCGGTCGCTGCGGTCGCTGCGGTCACGGCCATAGCCCCCCCCCCCCCCCCCCCCCACCCCCGCCGCTGCCGCTGCCGCTGCCGTGCCCCCGGTCACGCCCGTCCCGGTCGCGGCCGTCGCGACCGCCGTCACGGGAGAGGAGCGGCGGGAAGAGGTCCCGGTCGCGCCCGTCCCCCCGCCCCCCACCCCCATCGCGATCGCGGTCGCGGGGCTCCCGCATGCCGTCGCGGCTGTCGCGCGCGCGCGTATCGCGGCCGTCCCGGTGGTCCCCGCGGCCGCCACCGCCGCCGTCGCCGCGGCCGTCACGCCCGCCGTCGCCCCGCGAGTCCCCGCCGCCGCCACCGCGGCCGTCGCGGCTGTCTCGGTCCCGGCTGCTGCCTGACAGCACCGACCCGTCACCCCGCCGGCCGTGCTTGCCGGGGATGTCGCCGGGCGGCGCCATGGCGCCACCCGCACTAAAAGGGACGGTCAACCGTTGGGGGGTGGGGGGGGGAATGGAAGTGGGAGGAGGGGAGCACTCAAAGTCTGGTAAAGCTCCCCGGGGGTGGTGGAAGAGGACAGCGCCGCGTCTGATGTTACAGCTGCAGCTGCGGGGGGTAGCGGCGGTGGTGCAGCACATGCACGCGCAACGGCTGGTGTGCGCCGAGGAGCGATCGACGTGCGCGAGGGAGCAAGTCGACACCAGTTGCAAATGTTCAACCAAAATGTTGAAAACAGCAGCAGTACTGTACCTAGGGGCTTTGGCTAAATTTGCGCAAACTCGCAACCTTGTCAGTGCCAGAGCTGTGGTGACCAGCGCAGTGGATCTTAATCCATGTACCTAGAATTTCGCGCATGCGAATGCGAGCACGTGCCAGAGCGTGTTTTGGGTCTCCGTCGACCTCGGTTCCCTCTGCGAACCCCTGCTTCAAGTTCGAGAACGATCACGCATGAGACGATAAAAAACACTTGCATTGCACACTCCCCCACATTCTGCGCGCATTCTGCCACACATCCAGCAGAAAAAAACACCCTGAGTGCATATGCATGTTTTTTTTTTCGGCCCCTTGCCGGAAGCATGCACATTGATGACCCGTGGGCCACCTGATTACATCGTTCCACAACCTCTTGCACCGGCCGTCGGCGCAAGGCATACACGTGTCTGCACAGTTCGTGCGGGAAGCGCTGCTTGACCTCGCCCGCGTCGCCGCGGGGTGTGCGCGGTCACCGCGTAGTCGACCTGGTGCACTTAGTCAGCGCCGTTGTGGCACAGTTTGCGGACAGTGCGCAGCGAAACGTGTCTGAAACGACACGCCCTTTGTGAAAGGATGCGCTGACGGTCACCAATTTGCATCGAGTGTTCGTTTGATTCTGCATTGTTGATGCGCGTTTGCAGAACATTGCTCCGCACTGATGTTTGGACTCTCACGGGACATGTGCATTTCGGATTGTTCCATGCGAGAATCCACTGCAAATACGTGTTGGTTTTGGGCTATCTCAGCCGGTACTGAACAACAAGCTTCACTTCTTACATGAGGACGTAGCCCTTCACGTCCTGGTCGTCGTAGGCAAGAAACGAAGAGGAAAAAAGAACCTCCCAGCTCGTGGTGGTGCTCGCGCACCTTTTATGCGCGGTTTTCGCCCTCCAGAGGCCACAGGGGCCACCATGCAAAAACGTGTTTCGTAGATGCGGGCCCGATGCGCGGAATTCTAGGTACATGGGTCAAGACCCACTGCGCAGGGCGGGCGCTGCCGCGAAAGCGCACCACGGACCGGGGCTGCGACGACCAGGGAGGCCCGGCGGGGAGGGCGGGGCCAAGGCGAGCCATACATTCATGGCGACCAGCGCCGCAATCAGTTCGGCGGCTGCCAGCCAAGTGGCCGTGGGCGCGGCAGCCCCGTCTGTGGGGGCATGCGACGCAGCCGCACCTAGCAGAGGTTGAACGTAGCGGAGGCCGGGTGTGCGCCCCCGAGCCCGGCAGCGCCCAAGGGGTCTGTAAAAGGGCGACGGTCAATGTAACGGTGCGGGTCGCGGCGGTGAAGCAGTGTCCACGCCGATGGCGACGGCAAGAGTGGGACCGACTAGTAGTGGCAGCGACGGTGAGCGGCGGCGCGTGTGCGCAGCCCTGCCCTCTTGGCGACGGTCCGAGTGGGAGCGACAGCGGCGGCGGAAGTCGACCACACGTGGCCCTCGGTCGCCGAGCCCTTGCTCGTTCTAACTGACTGCCTTTCCCGCCCCATCCCTCTTTTGTTTGTTTTCCTTTTGCGCTTGCGCTGATGCGAGCTCAAGGACCACCCCTTTCCCGCTCACCCCCGCTGTCATCATCCTCCACCACCTCCCCCCCCCTCCTTCCCTCAAAGCCGCCACGAGGGACGGCGGCCGCATACGCCGCCGCGCCGTCACAGCGGCAAGCCACCGCCCCTCGACCCAACGGGGCTCGCTGAGGCGTCGGCGTGCGACACGGGCGCCACCCCCGCGCGCCAAAGGGCCAGCTTCAACGCAATCACATACGCATTGTGCTCGGCGAGAGTGGCGGCGGCCCTGCGGCTGTTGCCCAGCAGCCTCCACGCATTCATGCCCACCACAGTGCCTTTTTCCAGCGCCCGGCGGGCCAGCTCGTCGCCGTTGGTGGCCTCCTCACAGGGGTCACGCTGCCGGCCGCGCGGCACAAACGTGGCCGCGTCCCACACCGCGTTCCGCTGCCGCGCGGCATCGTACGCTACCTCAGCAGCGGCCTTCTCGGTTTCCTTGCCGTTGGGAAGGCCAAGCACTTGAGAGAGGAGGGATGCCTTACGAGCTTTCTTGCTTGCGCGGTGCCTTTGACTCGCCATCCGCAATCGGTCCCGAGCGGCGGCGACGGCGGCGGCGGAGCCAGGCGTCCCCACCGCCGTTTCCGCCGCCGTTGCCGGCCCCACCGCCGCCGCCGCCGCCACCGCCGCCGCCGCCGCCGCCTCTGCCAACGTGACTCTTCCCTCTTGTAGCGCCGCCGCCGCCGCCTCTGCCAACGCCGCTGTCGCCGGCGGTGGCGCCGCCACCGCCACCGTCGCCGCCGCCACCGCCCCTTCGCCGCCGCCACCGCCCCTTCGCCGCCGCCCTCGCCGACGCCACTGCCGTCACCGCTGTCGTGGCCGCCAACGCCCCCCACCAGCCCCCAATCGACCCCGTAGCAGGCGTGCAATGCGCGCTAATAACCTCTGGGCTCTACAAAGCCGCCGCCGTCGCCAAAGTGGGGCGGAGCGCTGTACATGGCTGGCACGGGTGAAACCAGCGCGCCTTGCGCCGGGATGACAGCAGCAGCGGCAGCGGCGAGCTCCTTGGCACTCCAATCCGCAGGGGCCGCTGGGGACGCAGCCGCTGCTGCCGCCACCACCGGCACCGAAGGTGCCGCTACCACCGGCGCCGTCGGTGCCGCCGCAGCCGTCGCCACCATTGGCAGCCGGGGGGGGGGGGCGCCCAAGTACGGCAGTACCCCACAGTCAAGGGTGTCCTTGTCGGCAGAGGAGGTCTGCTCACCCATGTTGAGCGCCAGCTCATCAAAGGCAGGCGCGCTGTACATGGCTGGCACGTGTGGTAGCAGCGCGCCTTGCGCCGGGATGACAGCAGCAGCGGGAGCGGCGAGCTCCTCATCACTCCATGCCGCAGGGGCCGCTGAGGACGCCTGTAGCAATATGGTCGGCCGTATTGTGACCCTAATATTAGCGGGGCTACTTCTAATCCTTGGCTTTCAATTTGAGAGTCCGTACTGGTCACGGTATCTATAAGTTACGTAAGACCAGAGGGACTTGCATCTTGGGGTGGAGGGTAGTTAGTAGTGTCTCCGAGGGTTTATAACGAGGGGGCCGGCGGCGAATCCACCGCCGGCCAAGGCAGAACAACAAACCCCTCCCATTTGGGCTCCCATCTTGGTCCCGTGGCTTGCGCTCCAAGGACAGCAACCTTGGCCTCCCGGTGACGTTGGTGCCGATCCCCCGTGGTGAGTGTTCCCTGAGAGTGGACGTGTAGCGGATGGCCCTGGCACACGGATAGGGATCCAGTCCTTTTCTTGTACTCGTGGTGCTGCGATCTGTTGATTGTTTTGAGTAGTTGCGTTTGACTGCGATCTACGGTTACTCTCCCCCAACTACCCCCTCGCTCTCTTATTCGTGGTGACTGTTACGTCGGTTGACTGATTGTGACTATGTCTACCCAAGAGACGGGAAACGTTCAAGGTGACGGATCGGCATCGACGCCGACCCCGGAGCTGAACCCGGGAACCGGGATCGGTAACCCGATCGACAACATTGAGACGCCGATGCTCTCCGGTGCCGGATCGACGTTTGGTACGGCACGGACGGCCGGGGGCGGCGGACCGCCGCAACTGTCCTCTGCCGACCTCACGCCGCCGCCACCTTCACCAGGAGACTCCCTGATGGCATCATTGGCTCGCATCGAAGCCCGGTTCACCGGGCTCGACGCCCGTCAAGAGCGTACGGAGGACGCAATGGCGGTGCTGATGTCAGCACGCCATACGACGGTACCCCGTCGGGTCCCCCCCACACCGGTACGGTTCGAACCGGCCGGACTACTTTCGGAGGCCACCAGGGTCAACCCCGGTGTTGCTACTCCTGGACAACCCCCGGACACGGCGGGTTATGGATCCGACTCGTCGGGTGAGTTGGAACGTAGCCATACGGAGCGCTACGCTCGGAGCACCCAGAGCGGGCTCCGCGGACATGGTCCGGCGGACACTTACGCCGGAACAGAGTCGGCGATGGGGGGAGACGGTACCGTCTCCCATTACCCCCTCGACGACGGAAGCCAGGCAACTCGGGTACCCGAGGCGCCGACGCCGGAAGTTCCAGCGTCACTGATGCAAGCGATGACAGCGCAGGTTACTGCTAGCTTACTGAAGCGGTTGGAGTCCGATGAGTTCACTCATCAACTGGCGAAGCGACTGGATATCCAGGACGCGGACACGGAGATTGTCAACGAAGTCTTCAGGTCGGTACTAACTCCCGAACGTTATCGTTTGGAGGACCGATCCACTGCCGTATCGGAATCGATGCGTACGACCTCGCACCGAGCGATTCGCTCTATGCAGACCCTTATGAAGGGAGTCCCTATGTTCGGGGGCCCCAACGGACGCCCGTTGGCAGTCATCGGCTTCTTGACTAGCTTTAAGGCAGCCGCAGACAAGGCACTCGTCAACGAGGGGCTGGCGCTGGAGATCCTCCCGTTCTTTGTTGACGAGCGGGTTCGAGGCATCCTCCGCCAGGCATCCCCGATGCCGGGAATGAGGGTTGCAGCCACCCCCATGGATTACCGTGGTATATTGAAGGAGTTGCTTAGCAGCTACCTCAGTGAGGACAAGTGCGAAGACCACTATCGGGCCCTTCGCACTGCCACCGCCCAGTCCTGGGAGGATGAGGAGATGTTTGGACGCCGGATCCAAGAGCTCGACTACGAGCTGGGGAAGCTCCTCGGTGAAGGGGAACTACGGGCCATCCTGTTCGCAGGAGTACCCAACTACGTGCGGATATCCGCACGGGGAGCCAATACGGCCCGGACGAGCTTTAGTCGACTGATGCATATGTGCAAGTCCCTAGGGGACGCCTACCGGGTGCTACACCCGGAATGCGCCTTGGCCCCGAAGCCCAAGGGTGAGGGAGGCAAGCCCAGTCTTACCCCGGTACCGAGGCAAGAGAAGGTGGAACGTAAGGCCGCACCAGTACTGGTGGCGACCGAACATCCCCCTACCGGTGAGGATGAACCTCTAGTCGACCAACAGGGCCACCTGTTGCTACCGGCGACGCCGGTGATTGATGAGTATGGTACGGTAGCGTACATCGCCCCGGCTGGGACCCAGTTCCAGGTCAACGAGGGAGCGGGTCGGCGCGTCCCGTATGTGCGGACTACGGGGTATGCCCCGGTTACGGGTAACCCCAACCAGCCCCTGCCGACATGGGCAGTACGTACGGAGGCACCTCCGCACATCGCTGGTAGAGCCAACCGGTTGGGGGAGTCCATGTTCCGGCTGGCACCGGGACCCAAGGCCTACCAAGGGGCGGGCACTCGGGCGCCCGAGGCAGGCAACCGGACCTATGGAGCCAACCCGACGCGGACGCCCGGGACGGCCGGCACGTCCGGATGTATGTTGTGCGGAGACCCCCAACACTGGGAGTCCGCATGCCCGCTCATCCCGGAGGAGTCTCGACGGGCAGCGGCGCAACGCAAGGCATCCATGGGTGGGTATCCCGCCCGAGGCCCGGCACCGGGTAGGCAGCAAGCTCCAGGAGGAGTACTGGCAGTCGAGGAGGCACCCCCTCCCTCGGATGCCCCGGAGGACAGTACCCGGCCGAGCACGGGAAACGAGTAAGAGGAAGGACGACACGGGGTCGCTGGGGTAACCCTAGCAAGCCACCCCGGACTGCCGCGGGGAAAGCCCCACGGAGAGCGCGGTTGAGCCGACGCCGCATCAACCCCCGGGTACACCTTCCGGCCCCGACGACACGGCGTCAGGGGATTGATGACCAAACTCCAAGGTTGGGAGGAGAGGACGGGAAGCCCCGTCACATGGAACCAGACAAGGGCCCTGTTCAGGATGCCCGAGCTACACCGGATATCGGTGTAGGCCACGTACTGTTCACCTTGGAGAACTTCAAGGTATCAGCCACACTGGGGGCTGACCCCCAGTCGACCCGGTCGTATTACCCCGTACTGGATACAGGGGCTGGACCTAACTTGATCCGGAAGGATACCCTCCCGGACAAGTGGCTCCCGCGAGTCAGAGTTGCTCGGGGACCCACGATCAAGGATGCGAATGGTCGTCTCATTCGTACGACCGCAGCGATGTCGCTGCAGGTCACCATCGGGGAGCTTACTACGGAAGTTGACTTCCTGGTATGTGAGACGCTATCTGTGCCCTGCATACTGGGGTGCACCTTCATCAACGGGCACGTTGATGCAATCCGGCCGGGCCGGAGGACCATCGAGCTGCAAGAGGCCGGCGGGACGAAGAGAGGACAGACAGCGATCGTCAGGGACCTAACGCTACAAGGGAGCCACGTTAACGTGGCTGAGGTATACGCAAGCGTAGAACCGAGGACACTCCGGCTGGCCAAGCGGACTCGCTTTGAGCCGCTGTCGGAGACCGTCCTCCCCGTTAACTGTGACCTCGCAGGCATCTGCAGAGTCCAGTTCAACCTACGAACCTACAAGCACCATGGGTTGACCATGGTCAATGGTATCACAGACCTCCCAGCAGGGGGGTCATCACTGCTGGTGATGGCGAACTATCGCCGTAAGGCAGTCACCCTCCCGAAGGGAACTATCCTCGGGATTGCCGAACTCTACGAAGGAGATATCCTTACCCCTGGTAAGGAAGGTCAAGTGGAACCACTTGAAGTACTGGCGGTCGCCGAGACCACCGAGCGACAGCAACCCGATGACGGGAAGCCTAACCCATCGGCGGCTCCGGCGGACATGCCGCCAAAGGACCAAGAAGCCTTGAAGGCACTGGCCGAGGCTGACCTCAACCACCTTCCCCCTTCGGTAGCTGAAGGGGTACGACGGATGCTAAGAAAGCACGACGTCATGTGGACCGGCGGGTCGCTGGGTACCATTGGGGCAACCCAACACCGTATAGACCTGGTACCAGGTGCTCGACCAGCGCGGTCGCAACCGCATCGTGCGGGACCTATGCAACGAGAGATCGTTGATGGGGAAGTGAAGAGGATGAGTGAAGCTAAGGTGATCCGACCTTCGACGTCGGAGTGGGGTGCCCCAGTCGTTATCGTACCGAAGAAGGATCAAACCCCTCGGTTTTGCATCGATTATCAACGCCTCAACTTGGTTACCAAGAAACACTCATACCCTTTACCAAGGATGGACGAGTGTATCGACTCGCTGGGGGAAGCCACAGTGTTTACCACTATCGACTGCAATGCCGGGTACTGGCAGATCCCAGTGGCGGAAGAGGATATCCCCAAGACGGCGTTCGTCTGTCACAGTGGCGTGTACGAGTTCCTAAGGATGCCCTTCGGATTGTCCAACGCCCCCGCCACATTCCAACGGGCCATGGACATCATACTGTCGGGAGTCAAGTGGCGTAACTGCCTGGTGTACTTGGACGACGTCATCGTCTTCTCGCGTAACATGGATGACCATGTGCAACACGTAGACGAGGTACTCACCCTCTTGCGGAACGCCGGGGTAACCCTGCGCCTCAAGAAGTGCGCCTTCTTCCAGCAGACAGTCGAGTATCTGGGTCACCAGATCACACCAGGTAAACTGGGAGTGCTCGAAGCTAATACCCGGGCACTCCGGGATGCGCAATACCCAACCACCCAGACACAGCTGAAAAGCTTCCTGGGGATGTGCAACGTATACCGACGGTTCGTCAAGGACTTCGCTCGTATAGCTGAACCGTTAACGGTTCTGACGAGCAGTGCCTTGCCAAAGGTACTCCAACCTCCCTCGCCCAGCGAGGGAGAGGCATTCAAGCTGCTCAAGCAAGCTCTGCTAGTCCCACCCGTGCTTGCGTTGCCGCATAGACGCGGGACCTTCGTCATCGACGTCGACGCCTGCGACACCCAAGTGGGATGCACCCTGCTACAGGGAGAGACCATCATCGGTACCGATAATGCTATCCCGGACCTACATCCGGTAGGGTACTTCAGCCGGACACTCAACCCGGCTGAGCGTAACTATAGTGCCACCGAGCGCGAGTGCCTCGGAGTCATATGGGCAGTGCAACTGCTCCGGCCATACCTGGAAGGTTCCAGGTTCATCGTAAGGTCCGACCACGAACCTTTACGATGGCTTCTCAACCTTGGTGACAAGGATTCCGACAGCCACGGTCGGCTAGCCCGGTGGAGGCTGAAGATGGCCGAGCACGACTACCGGACCATATATAAGGCCGGCTCCACCCATCATCTGGGGGACGCGCTGTCGCGACTCGATACCCCAAGCGGGGATACCCGACAGGTGGACGAAGACATCCCGGTGGTACCGGTGTGCATGGTGGGTAATGCTACCCAAGGTATGGTTGACCATACCATGGCACACCTTGCGTGCCCGTTGACCCTCGCGGACTTCCGCGAGGCACAGGCCAATGACGATGACTGTAAACGCCATCGTGCTAACCTCCTGGCCGGCACGGCCGGCATCTTCTCCGAGAACGAGGACGGACTCATATATCGGCGGGCACCCGCCGATGGACGGCATCAGGTCGTGGTTCCCGTGTCCTTACGGCAGGCCGTCATGGAACGAGAACACGAGAACCCCACAGCCGGACACCCGGGGGGTTCGCGCATGTTCGCAGCAATGCGAAGGTTCTTCTACTGGCCAGCAATGGCCGTCGACGTAATCGACCACGTGCGGGGATGCCACCCGTGCGCACGGAATCGCATGAGTCTTCATAGGCGGGCATCCGCTATGAAACTGTTCCCCCCGGATGGACCCAACGAGCAAGTCGCTATCGACATACTCGGACCGCTTCCGGTAACGGAAGAAGGGAACAGGTACATCCTGGTCATGTCGGACCGCTTTACTAAGCTGTCACGGGCAGTAGCAATCCCGGACGATACGGCCCACACCATCATGAACGCAGTGGTTGACCACTGGATCAGTGCTTACGGAGTAATGAAGCAACTTCTCTCCGATAACGGAGCAAACCTTACGTCAGCATTCTGCACTAAGGTCCTGGGCATGTTCGGTATCGAACCCCGTCGGGCATCCGACTACCACCCGCAGTCCAACGGGCAGGTGGAGCGGTTCAACCGCACCATCGTCAAGATGCTCCAATGCTATGTGGCGGAACACACGAAGACGTGGGACAGGCTTCTGTCCGTCTTGACCCTGACATACAATGCCAGGCCCCACCGGAGTACCACCATTGCCCCCCTGGAATGGGTCATGCCGATGGGCGTTGGTAACCTGACGCTGCCACCGGGCAGATGCACTCGGTATGATATACCAAAGGGCCGACCGGCCGAACGGATCCACTTAGCTTGGTTGGCCAAGCTATCGTGGATGATACCCAAGCTCAAGGGTGCCCTTGACCGTACACAACTTCGATACAAGAAGAACTTTGACGCCCGGCTACGGGTACGCAACGCAACCCTGGCAACAGGTGACTGGGTCTATATCAGACACCAGAAGTTCCGCGGGAACAAGCTTATGCAACCGGTCAAGGGATCGTACCAGATCTTACACAGAGATGATCACCCTGTAATCCTGCACTCCGATACGGAGATACAACGCATCAACCTCAACGATGTGACACCTGCTCCGAAGCCGGAACAGCCTCAGCCGGTACCGGCTGGGTTGCTACATGAAGCTCTTACAACCCACCGGTCAGATGACCCGGTGGGACCGGATGGGATTCCATACCAAGTAGAGAGCGTGGTCGGACACACCGACCCGGACCTATCAGGACCCTGGTACGTCAAGGTTATGTGGGTCGGATACGACTCACCCACCTGGGAACAGGCGGCGAATATACCCCGCCAACTCCTCATGCCCTACATGAGGCGACGACGCCTACTGTAACAACCCAACCGACACCGACTTCGGCTGTTGGGGGGTGAGGCTTATACCTACTAAGTAGGGCGTCACATAGAATCGGCAAGACTTAGGTTCACTAAGTTGGAGCGGACTTAGGCAAACTAAGCAAGCTACTGACTTTTACAAGTTTACTTGAAGGAGATGACTAACTCCGAAAGTTTCAAACTAACCTGAGGCTTACACCAATGTAAACCTTCATGCATGCGACAAGTGACGGACCAAGGAAGGTTGACCTTCATGAGTATTAACCAACCAGGATGGGTTGGGGGAGGCGGGAAAGAACCGAGGCAAGCCACGACTAAGTCAGACGGGGTACTCCCCAATGGCAGGCATTGGTATCATGCAAACGCCCCAGCGGGGGATGAGTTTATACTCACTACTACCCGGCCACCATAAGGGTCACCGGGGCCCTCTCCCTCACAAACAATAGCACTCCTCAGTGGGTAGACCCACTGCCCGAGGGAGGCCACTCACGCGTAAGCGCGTATACCTCCATGCTCCACCGGTCGGCAATCTCACGACGGTCAATCACCCGAGTTATCTCGGTGCATAGCTGGACGAGGGTGCTGCGGCCAGCCTCCACGTCCTCCAGAGCTGTCTGGAGGCGGTCAAGCACGCCACCGAAGCAACGCGCTGACCCAACCAGCGCAGCACCTGGGGGGATATCCCCCCAGCTAACAGAGAGACCCTCCCGCATTGCGCGGGTAACTAGGGCGTCAACGCCCTCATACCAGAGACGGGGACCCCCGTCATTCATGACAGGGGCGGGAGGTGACACTGGCGCAGCCAGAGGAGCCACAGGAGCCGACACGGCTACTACCGGAGCCGGTGGCACCTGATACGAGGCCCGGTAGGACCCTACTGAAGGGGCCCCACCGTACACCCGGCGGGGCTCGGCCCGACGACGGGACACCTCACGCTCCCCACCCGCAGAGCCCCACTCTCGGGGACGACGGCCAACCGCCGCCAGTATCGGGTTACCGAACCACGGGGCAAGGACCTGAAGAGGGTCATGGATAAACATGGGAATACCCAGGTCAGCAACAGCCTCGGTGGACGCCCACCCATGGCAATTGGGCTCACCCGGCTGAGTACGCCGGATACGCAACGAGTGACGAGGCAAGGGGGAAGCCCCAGCCCGCGGGTCCCGGTACGGGGGAAGGGCCAACACCCCAGCCCAGTTCACGGCATCGTGAACAGCCAGCAGGGCCTCGAACTCCCGGGCCAACCCGGTCTTGGCGGCTATCATGTCCACGCCCAACTGCGCGATGTGCCGACGGACACCCGTCGGAAGATGAAGCAGGCGCCCCTGCCGGCGGACGGGCAGCAAGAAGGAGGAAGCCTGCCCGAGGGTAACCTCAAGGGTGAAGGTACCTTGCAACGGGTGGACCGGCCGGGAGGCCAACACACTCCCGAAGTATCGGAGGCAGGAGCCGGTGTCAAACCGGAAAGCAGGAGCGGGTTCCCACCCCTCCTGCCACAGAGGCGGGCGCACGGCAGTGTACACCGGCGCGCGACCGTTACCGGTCTGCAACGCACACGTTATATCGGTGCGGAACGCATCCGCCATGAAGCCATGGCTGCGTCGCCAGCTCGACGCTGACTTCAAACCCGCCATAGGCGGGTACGGAGCCTTCAACGTCAGGTACGGGGATACCCCCGGGAAGTACTCGAACCCGGGATACCGGCCGGTATCACCCACCGTCTCCCCAAACGCAACCGGCTCCGCCGCCGCCGCAATCCCCCGAGCACTAGCCGGGTAGTCAACCTCCCGCGGCAACGCGGGGGCAATCAAGTTGCATATCCCGAAGGCGGAGTCGAGGTAGAACTCACCCCGCCCAATCCGGGTGCGCCAGAGCTGCGCATGCCGGTCGTCCGGCTGACTCAGGATCCAATGATGCTCCACTCGGACCGCGTTCGGCTGGTTGACCAGCCGCACCAACTCCCGCTCCCAACTCGGGTCCCAACCTTGACGCGCCGGGAGGTCTCTCCAGGGAGACGCGGCTGGTGGAAGTCCCCCCGCATCCGCCCGGCGGACTCCATCGACTCTTGCACAGTCATGCCTCAAACCCGAGCCACCAAATTGGACATCGACATGGCGGGTTGACCCGCCGCCACGGCGACGCCGCCACCCAACGGGGCAACTCGGGCAGGACCAGGAAGAATCGGGGGCGCCGGGGGATGCCCCGCCGGCAGATGGGCCGGTGCCGGAGGTGCACGGGGCCGAGGAGGAAGAAGAAGGGCGGGCGCCCGCCCGGAGTAGCTCCCGGAGTCCACTGCCATCGGGGTAGACATTTCTTAACCTTCAAGCGTCCGCGGCACCGCGGGCAGAGCATCGCCGCCACCCGGGCCCGACGTGGGCACCACGGGGGCGGCAGGGGTAGACCCGTTACCCGCCGACGCGGACACACCCACCGGGCGGGCAACCGCGCCGTCTTGACCCGCCGGCTCGGCTGGGGTGCGGCCACGACCATCCGCCACGCCGGCGACGCAGTCTTGAGGTAGAGTCGCGCCGGCACCGGCGACAGAAGCCATCCTGGCCGCCGGAGGAGTAGCGGTAGAGGCCACCGCTGCACGCGGTGGTCCGCCACCCGACGGAGCCGTCGTGCCGCTGCACACGGACGACAATCCGCCCGGTGCTCCTTCCGGGGCCACACGAACGGTCACCTGGTCGTCCTCGTCCTCGGACGAGCTCGCCAAGAAGCACTCGGCA
>CM020619.1:5787750-5845820 GCA_009829735.1 Pyropia yezoensis
ATACGGCCCGGACGAGCTTTAGTCGACTGATGCATATGTGCAAGTCCCTAGGGGACGCCTACCGGGTGCTACACCCGGAATGCCTTGGCCCCGAAGCCCAAGGGTGAGGGAGGCAAGCCCAGTCTTACCCCGGTACCGAGGCAAGAGAAGGTGGAACGTAAGGCCGCACCAGTACTGGTGGCGACCGAACATCCCCCTACCGGTGAGGATGAACCTCTAGTCGACCAACAGGGCCACCTGTTGCTACCGGCGACGCCGGTGATTGATGAGTATGGTACGGTAGCGTACATCGCCCCGGCTGGGACCCAGTTCCAGGTCAACGAGGGAGCGGGTCGGCGCGTCCCGTATGTGCGGACTACGGGTATGCCCCGGTTACGGGTAACCCCAACCAGCCCCTGCCGACATGGGCAGTACGTACGGAGGCACCTCCGCACATCGCTGGTAGAGCCAACCGGTTGGGGGAGTCCATGTTCCGGCTGGCACCGGGACCCAAGGCCTACCAAGGGGCGGGCACTCGGGCGCCCGAGGCAGGCAACCGGACCTATGGAGCCAACCCGACGCGGACGCCCGGGACGGCCGGCACGTCGGATGTATGTTGTGCGGAGACCCCAACACTGGGTGTCCGCATGCCCGCTCATCCCGGAGGAGTCTCGACGGGCAGCGGCGCAACGCAAGGCATCCATGGGTGGGTATCCCGCCCGAGGCCCGGCACCGGGTAGGCAGCAAGCTCCAGGAGGAGTACTGGCAGTCGAGGAGGCACCCCCTCCCTCGGATGCCCCGGAGGACAGTACCCGGCCGAGCACGGGAAACGAGTAAGAGGAAGGACGACACGGGGTCGCTGGGGTAACCCTAGCAAGCCACCCCGGACTGCCGCGGGGAAAGCCCCACGGAGAGCCGCGGTTGAGCCGACGCCGCATCAACCCCCGGGTACACCTTCCGGCCCCGACGACACGGCGTCAGGGGATTGATGACCAAACTCCAAGGTTGGGAGGAGAGGACGGGAAGCCCCGTCACATGGAACCAGACAAGGGCCCTGTTCAGGATGCCCGAGCTACACCGGATATCGGTGTAGGCCACGTACTGTTCACCTTGGAGAACTTCAAGGTATCAGCCACACTGGGGGCTGACCCCCAGTCGACCCGGTCGTATTACCCCGTACTGGATACAGGGGCTGGACCTAACTTGATCCGGAAGGATACCCTCCCGGACAAGTGGCTCCCGCGAGTCAGAGTTGCTCGGGGACCCACGATCAAGGATGCGAATGGTCGTCTCATTCGTACGACCGCAGCGATGTCGCTGCAGGTCACCATCGGGGAGCTTACTACGGAAGTTGACTTCCTGGTATGTGAGACGCTATCTGTGCCCTGCATACTGGGGTGCACCTTCATCAACGGGCACGTTGATGCAATCCGGCCGGGCCGGAGGACCATCGAGCTGCAAGAGGCCGGCGGGACGAAGAGAGGACAGACAGCGATCGTCAGGGACCTAACGCTACAAGGGAGCCACGTTAACGTGGCTGAGGTATACGCAAGCGTAGAACCGAGGACACTCCGGCTGGCCAAGCGGACTCGCTTTGAGCCGCTGTCGGAGACCGTCCTCCCCGTTAACTGTGACCTCGCAGGCATCTGCAGAGTCCAGTTCAACCTACGAACCTACAAGCACCATGGGTTGACCATGGTCAATGGTATCACAGACCTCCCAGCAGGGGGGTCATCACTGCTGGTGATGGCGAACTATCGCCGTAAGGCAGTCACCCTCCCGAAGGGAACTATCCTCGGGATTGCCGAACTCTACGAAGGAGATATCCTTACCCCTGGTAAGGAAGGTCAAGTGGAACCACTTGAAGTACTGGCGGTCGCCGAGACCACCGAGCGACAGCAACCCGATGACGGGAAGCCTAACCCATCGGCGGCTCCGGCGGACATGCCGCCAAAGGACCAAGAAGCCTTGAAGGCACTGGCCGAGGCTGACCTCAACCACCTTCCCCCTTCGGTAGCTGAAGGGGTACGACGGATGCTAAGAAAGCACGACGTCATGTGGACCGGCGGGTCGCTGGGTACCATTGGGGCAACCCAACACCGTATAGACCTGGTACCAGGTGCTCGACCAGCGCGGTCGCAACCGCATCGTGCGGGACCTATGCAACGAGAGATCGTTGATGGGGAAGTGAAGAGGATGAGTGAAGCTAAGGTGATCCGACCTTCGACGTCGGAGTGGGGTGCCCCAGTCGTTATCGTACCGAAGAAGGATCAAACCCCTCGGTTTTGCATCGATTATCAACGCCTCAACTTGGTTACCAAGAAACACTCATACCCTTTACCAAGGATGGACGAGTGTATCGACTCGCTGGGGGAAGCCACAGTGTTTACCACTATCGACTGCAATGCCGGGTACTGGCAGATCCCAGTGGCGGAAGAGGATATCCCCAAGACGGCGTTCGTCTGTCACAGTGGCGTGTACGAGTTCCTAAGGATGCCCTTCGGATTGTCCAACGCCCCCGCCACATTCCAACGGGCCATGGACATCATACTGTCGGGAGTCAAGTGGCGTAACTGCCTGGTGTACTTGGACGACGTCATCGTCTTCTCGCGTAACATGGATGACCATGTGCAACACGTAGACGAGGTACTCACCCTCTTGCGGAACGCCGGGGTAACCCTGCGCCTCAAGAAGTGCGCCTTCTTCCAGCAGACAGTCGAGTATCTGGGTCACCAGATCACACCAGGTAAACTGGGAGTGCTCGAAGCTAATACCCGGGCACTCCGGGATGCGCAATACCCAACCACCCAGACACAGCTGAAAAGCTTCCTGGGGATGTGCAACGTATACCGACGGTTCGTCAAGGACTTCGCTCGTATAGCTGAACCGTTAACGGTTCTGACGAGCAGTGCCTTGCCAAAGGTACTCCAACCTCCCTCGCCCAGCGAGGGAGAGGCATTCAAGCTGCTCAAGCAAGCTCTGCTAGTCCCACCCGTGCTTGCGTTGCCGCATAGACGCGGGACCTTCGTCATCGACGTCGACGCCTGCGACACCCAAGTGGGATGCACCCTGCTACAGGGAGAGACCATCATCGGTACCGATAATGCTATCCCGGACCTACATCCGGTAGGGTACTTCAGCCGGACACTCAACCCGGCTGAGCGTAACTATAGTGCCACCGAGCGCGAGTGCCTCGGAGTCATATGGGCAGTGCAACTGCTCCGGCCATACCTGGAAGGTTCCAGGTTCATCGTAAGGTCCGACCACGAACCTTTACGATGGCTTCTCAACCTTGGTGACAAGGATTCCGACAGCCACGGTCGGCTAGCCCGGTGGAGGCTGAAGATGGCCGAGCACGACTACCGGACCATATATAAGGCCGGCTCCACCCATCATCTGGGGGACGCGCTGTCGCGACTCGATACCCCAAGCGGGGATACCCGACAGGTGGACGAAGACATCCCGGTGGTACCGGTGTGCATGGTGGGTAATGCTACCCAAGGTATGGTTGACCATACCATGGCACACCTTGCGTGCCCGTTGACCCTCGCGGACTTCCGCGAGGCACAGGCCAATGACGATGACTGTAAACGCCATCGTGCTAACCTCCTGGCCGGCACGGCCGGCATCTTCTCCGAGAACGAGGACGGACTCATATATCGGCGGGCACCCGCCGATGGACGGCATCAGGTCGTGGTTCCCGTGTCCTTACGGCAGGCCGTCATGGAACGAGAACACGAGAACCCCACAGCCGGACACCCGGGGGGTTCGCGCATGTTCGCAGCAATGCGAAGGTTCTTCTACTGGCCAGCAATGGCCGTCGACGTAATCGACCACGTGCGGGGATGCCACCCGTGCGCACGGAATCGCATGAGTCTTCATAGGCGGGCATCCGCTATGAAACTGTTCCCCCCGGATGGACCCAACGAGCAAGTCGCTATCGACATACTCGGACCGCTTCCGGTAACGGAAGAAGGGAACAGGTACATCCTGGTCATGTCGGACCGCTTTACTAAGCTGTCACGGGCAGTAGCAATCCCGGACGATACGGCCCACACCATCATGAACGCAGTGGTTGACCACTGGATCAGTGCTTACGGAGTAATGAAGCAACTTCTCTCCGATAACGGAGCAAACCTTACGTCAGCATTCTGCACTAAGGTCCTGGGCATGTTCGGTATCGAACCCCGTCGGGCATCCGACTACCACCCGCAGTCCAACGGGCAGGTGGAGCGGTTCAACCGCACCATCGTCAAGATGCTCCAATGCTATGTGGCGGAACACACGAAGACGTGGGACAGGCTTCTGTCCGTCTTGACCCTGACATACAATGCCAGGCCCCACCGGAGTACCACCATTGCCCCCCTGGAATGGGTCATGCCGATGGGCGTTGGTAACCTGACGCTGCCACCGGGCAGATGCACTCGGTATGATATACCAAAGGGCCGACCGGCCGAACGGATCCACTTAGCTTGGTTGGCCAAGCTATCGTGGATGATACCCAAGCTCAAGGGTGCCCTTGACCGTACACAACTTCGATACAAGAAGAACTTTGACGCCCGGCTACGGGTACGCAACGCAACCCTGGCAACAGGTGACTGGGTCTATATCAGACACCAGAAGTTCCGCGGGAACAAGCTTATGCAACCGGTCAAGGGATCGTACCAGATCTTACACAGAGATGATCACCCTGTAATCCTGCACTCCGATACGGAGATACAACGCATCAACCTCAACGATGTGACACCTGCTCCGAAGCCGGAACAGCCTCAGCCGGTACCGGCTGGGTTGCTACATGAAGCTCTTACAACCCACCGGTCAGATGACCCGGTGGGACCGGATGGGATTCCATACCAAGTAGAGAGCGTGGTCGGACACACCGACCCGGACCTATCAGGACCCTGGTACGTCAAGGTTATGTGGGTCGGATACGACTCACCCACCTGGGAACAGGCGGCGAATA
This sequence comes from Pyropia yezoensis, assembly GCA_009829735.1. Lineage (NCBI taxonomy): Eukaryota > Rhodophyta > Bangiophyceae > Bangiales > Bangiaceae > Pyropia > Pyropia yezoensis. Next base: position 5,792,693 of record CM020619.1, read on the forward strand.
TACCCCGCCAACTCCTCATGCCCTACATGAGGCGACGACGCCTACTGTAACAACCCAACCGACACCGACTTCGGCTGTTGGGGGGTGAGGCTTATACCTACTAAGTAGGGCGTCACATAGAATCGGCAAGACTTAGGTTCACTAAGTTGGAGCGGACTTAGGCAAACTAAGCAAGCTACTGACTTTTACAAGTTTACTTGAAGGAGATGACTAACTCCGAAAGTTTCAAACTAACCTGAGGCTTACACCAATGTAAACCTTCATGCATGCGACAAGTGACGGACCAAGGAAGGTTGACCTTCATGAGTATTAACCAACCAGGATGGGTTGGGGGAGGCGGGAAAGAACCGAGGCAAGCCACGACTAAGTCAGACGGGGTACTCCCCAATGGCAGGCATTGGTATCATGCAAACGCCCCAGCGGGGGATGAGTTTATACTCACTACTACCCGGCCACCATAAGGGTCACCGGGGCCCTCTCCCTCACAAACAATAGCACTCCTCAGTGGGTAGACCCACTGCCCGAGGGAGGCCACTCACGCGTAAGCGCGTATACCTCCATGCTCCACCGGTCGGCAATCTCACGACGGTCAATCACCCGAGTTATCTCGGTGCATAGCTGGACGAGGGTGCTGCGGCCAGCCTCCACGTCCTCCAGAGCTGTCTGGAGGCGGTCAAGCACGCCACCGAAGCAACGCGCTGACCCAACCAGCGCAGCACCTGGGGGGATATCCCCCCAGCTAACAGAGAGACCCTCCCGCATTGCGCGGGTAACTAGGGCGTCAACGCCCTCATACCAGAGACGGGGACCCCCGTCATTCATGACAGGGGCGGGAGGTGACACTGGCGCAGCCAGAGGAGCCACAGGAGCCGACACGGCTACTACCGGAGCCGGTGGCACCTGATACGAGGCCCGGTAGGACCCTACTGAAGGGGCCCCACCGTACACCCGGCGGGGCTCGGCCCGACGACGGGACACCTCACGCTCCCCACCCGCAGAGCCCCACTCTCGGGGACGACGGCCAACCGCCGCCAGTATCGGGTTACCGAACCACGGGGCAAGGACCTGAAGAGGGTCATGGATAAACATGGGAATACCCAGGTCAGCAACAGCCTCGGTGGACGCCCACCCATGGCAATTGGGCTCACCCGGCTGAGTACGCCGGATACGCAACGAGTGACGAGGCAAGGGGGAAGCCCCAGCCCGCGGGTCCCGGTACGGGGGAAGGGCCAACACCCCAGCCCAGTTCACGGCATCGTGAACAGCCAGCAGGGCCTCGAACTCCCGGGCCAACCCGGTCTTGGCGGCTATCATGTCCACGCCCAACTGCGCGATGTGCCGACGGACACCCGTCGGAAGATGAAGCAGGCGCCCCTGCCGGCGGACGGGCAGCAAGAAGGAGGAAGCCTGCCCGAGGGTAACCTCAAGGGTGAAGGTACCTTGCAACGGGTGGACCGGCCGGGAGGCCAACACACTCCCGAAGTATCGGAGGCAGGAGCCGGTGTCAAACCGGAAAGCAGGAGCGGGTTCCCACCCCTCCTGCCACAGAGGCGGGCGCACGGCAGTGTACACCGGCGCGCGACCGTTACCGGTCTGCAACGCACACGTTATATCGGTGCGGAACGCATCCGCCATGAAGCCATGGCTGCGTCGCCAGCTCGACGCTGACTTCAAACCCGCCATAGGCGGGTACGGAGCCTTCAACGTCAGGTACGGGGATACCCCCGGGAAGTACTCGAACCCGGGATACCGGCCGGTATCACCCACCGTCTCCCCAAACGCAACCGGCTCCGCCGCCGCCGCAATCCCCCGAGCACTAGCCGGGTAGTCAACCTCCCGCGGCAACGCGGGGGCAATCAAGTTGCATATCCCGAAGGCGGAGTCGAGGTAGAACTCACCCCGCCCAATCCGGGTGCGCCAGAGCTGCGCATGCCGGTCGTCCGGCTGACTCAGGATCCAATGATGCTCCACTCGGACCGCGTTCGGCTGGTTGACCAGCCGCACCAACTCCCGCTCCCAACTCGGGTCCACCTTGACGCGCCGGGAGGTCTCTCCAGGGAGACGCGGCTGGTGGAAGTCCCCCCGCATCCGCCCGGCGGACTCCATCGACTCTTGCACAGTCATGCCTCAAACCCGAGCCACCAAATTGGACATCGACATGGCGGGTTGACCCGCCGCCACGGCGACGCCGCCACCCAACGGGGCAACTCGGGCAGGACCAGGAAGAATCGGGGGCGCCGGGGGATGCCCCGCCGGCAGATGGGCCGGTGCCGGAGGTGCACGGGGCCGAGGAGGAAGAAGAAGGGCGGGCGCCCGCCCGGAGTAGCTCCCGGAGTCCACTGCCATCGGGGTAGACATTTCTTAACCTTCAAGCGTCCGCGGCACCGCGGGCAGAGCATCGCCGCCACCCGGGCCCGACGTGGGCACCACGGGGGCGGCAGGGGTAGACCCGTTACCCGCCGACGCGGACACACCCACCGGGCGGGCAACCGCGCCGTCTTGACCCGCCGGCTCGGCTGGGGTGCGGCCACGACCATCCGCCACGCCGGCGACGCAGTCTTGAGGTAGAGTCGCGCCGGCACCGGCGACAGAAGCCATCCTGGCCGCCGGAGGAGTAGCGGTAGAGGCCACCGCTGCACGCGGTGGTCCGCCACCCGACGGAGCCGTCGTGCCGCTGCACACGGACGACAATCCGCCCGGTGCTCCTTCCGGGGCCACACGAACGGTCACCTGGTCGTCCTCGTCCTCGGACGAGCTCGCCAAGAAGCACTCGGCAGCGGTGGCGGAGACGGGAACGTCGTCCTGCATCACCTCCTCCTCCTCCTCCTCAAGCAGGGGGTCGTCCTCGCCCCCGGGTACCAGGGGGTCCGACATGGTGAAACCGGGGTAGCAGGGGCGTCCCGTGCCAGATGTGGCAGTATTGACCCCCAGGTAGGGGGACAACACGTGCCATGCAAGGGGCGGCAGGCCACTAGCCTGATCCGTTCCTCCCCCTGCATTTGGGTCCATATTCCCTAAGTTTGGGATAGTTAGCTTAGTAGTAAATCCAACTTGGATTTGAGGGTTTTCTGCATTTATCGTCTTGAATTTTCGTGTGGCCTGGTGGGCAGGTGCTGGGGTGGGAGATTCTGAGTGGCGAGATTCTGAGTGGACCCTGGGGGGATAAGGGGAGGGACAGCGGGGCTTGGCCCTGCGTCCCCGTCCCGACCAAGAAACTGTTGGACCACACACCATCCTCTTGTTTGTCCGTGGGGGGTTTGCCCCACAACAGGGACAGAGTGTGTGCGACTTGCACTTCTTCCGGTTCCCCCGACACGGGAGGCAGCCCTAGCACACCGCCACAACTTGGGTGCCGTGTGTGCTTGTGGTTTTTGCCACATTTGGTGGAGCAGCAGGGGACAGAGGTAAACTTTACCTCCGGGTGCACCCGGGTGTAGGGGGCCCTCTGTCTCAGAGGAACGGTGGACTTGGACCGTGTCATACGGATCGTCAGCCAACATGGCTAGCTCGGACCCCCCGTCGTCCGGGGAGTACACGGGTGACGCACGTACTTCAGTGCCTTTGAATACTGGTGAGACACAGGTGGGTTTACCTGGGGTCGCAGAGGGACTAGAGGTCCCTCAAGCCAGCAGGACTGGAAGTGCGGGCGGGCAACAGGCCATCCCAACTCAGTCGGGAGTTCACTCGGGTGACACTTCTGATGTGGGTGGGCCGAAGTCTGGCCACCGTGTGGTATACTCAACGGGAACGTCCCAAGAGGTGAGGACTGTCCCCGCGGGTTCCACTCTGGTTGGAGCCAACCTTGGCTTGGAGCCGTCGCCAACTAGGCTTTCGGAGGACGGCGGACCTCCGTTGGTCGGCGATGGGCTCGCGCCCATGCCCCCGGTTGAGACCCCTGAGGAACGTGGTTACCCCTCAGGTGGACTCCCGGAGGCGGACCGAGACTCAACTGGAGTCGTCAATCCACTCCTCGCGGAAACTGTCCGTCGGGAGGCGACCAATGCGTTGCGGCAGACTTTGCCGGACCTGGTGGTCACGATGACGAATACTATTCTGAATCAGATTGTGGCGAGTTTGCCAGATGGCCTTAATGTCCAAACCGGATTGGGGCTTTCGAGCCCGCAGGCGCAGGGGGAATCCCCCCTTACGCCTATCTCTGGTCGCCCCGAACTGGGGGCGACACCTGTGACTCCCAACGAGGGAGCCACACCATACTCGGTGGGGCGTACGCCCTTCACGGGGGAGTTCCCCCCGGAAACGCCGGCGGCTACACCAAGCGCGCCGCGCCGGACTACAGGCACTGAGGGTGAACTTACCCCAGTGCCACAACAGCTGTTCCCTCAACGTGAGGTGCCGCCCAAGATCCAGGTAGCCAACCCGGTCTACCAGAGGATCTTTGACTGTGAGACCTACGCCCTCCACAACAAGTCGGTGGCGTATGGTCCTGACCAGGCCCGAGCCATGGGCCGTGCCAAGAAGAATGCACTTCATTCTTTTGGGCACAAAGCGGAGTGGGACGGAACTCCCCCCCTCCGTGTCTTTGAGTTCCTACGTCGTTTCACAAAAGCCTGTGACGACAATGCCATAAGTGAAGGCATGGCTTTTTACATGCTACAGGAGTTTACGAAGGGCGACCTACGGACAGAACTTATGTCCGTCATGCCCAGCTCCTCAAGTGGAGTCGCTGGGGAGGTGACGTCCTATTTGGAGCTCGTCAACTGGTTGTTGAGAGCCATGGTTGATGAGGCAGCGTTGGCTTCTCAAGTCGAGGAGTTTACGCAAGCCCATCAGGAAAAGGCGGAGGACGAGTTGTCCTTTGCGGAGCGAGTCCGTAAGCTCAACAATCTTTGTGGGTTTCTTCATCCACAAGCTGTGGTGAAGAGTCGGTTTGTGGAGGGACTCCCTTGGTCAGTCCGGATGGAGACCCGGGAGCATAACACTGCCCGGGCGACCCTGGCCGAGTTGGCCAGGTTCGCCTATCGCAGAGGTGAGGCCTACCGCAAGTTGCGGGAGGAACAACGCCAGGAGCGTCAGGCCGAGTTGGCCAAGGAACGTGCGGAGGCGCGCCAGGCCAGAGAGTTGAGAGAGGCACGCCGAATCCGCAAGGAGAGGGTGGTAGCTGCCGTGGGAACTTCCCAGGGTATCCCTTCGTCTTCCCCAGTTGGGAAGATTCCTCCTGGAACGGACCATCGGTGTTGGAACTGCAACTCCGATGGTCACTGGGCATATGATTGCCCCAAGTTGAGTAAACGCATCCAACAACTTGTTAGGAATGCGAGTAAGAAGTCGGCTACGAACGAAGTACGTTCACGCCGCGAGGGTGGGTCTCGACCGGTCGTCGCGGTCGCCACACCCTCGGCGGAGGAGGCGGACACGTCGTCCTCGGACTCGTCGTCTTCCTCCCCGCCCTCAGATTCGGACGCCAAGTCGGCGGGAAACGAATGACCGTTGGGGCTGGTCGTCCGAAGCTCACAACGGCAGCCTCGGCCAAGTGGGCCAGGAGGACGAACCAACCGTGCCGGATACTGCGGCGACCTAAGGGAGTCCGCCCACCTCGGGTAGGACTCCCCAAGAACGTAAACCCACGTCGGGTCATCGCGGTGCTGACGGGTGAGAACTTCCAGGTGGCTAAACGGGTGCAACTTGCCCCCGGCCGCGCCTGTTGTGCCCGTATCGTACTTGATACCGGGTCAGGAGCCTCCTTGATACGCAAGTCGCTATTACCAAAGGAGGTGAAGCTCCAACGCTGGAGGTCCAAAGCTGACCATATGATTGACATCAATGGTGGGGTACTTCCCATCGTTGGTGCCGTGACCCTACCAACTAGGTTGGGGACCCATGAGGTCGACGTGACCTATGATGTAGTTGAGAATATATCGGTACCCCTGTTTCTGGGTACCCCTTATGTTGTTACACAAGTGCCTTTGATTTGTGGCCCTGAGTACTGGGTCAAGTTGATGAATGGGGAGACTATCCCCATCCTTGGTAAGGGAAAGTCTGTGGCTCCTGTGACAGTCTCACAGTCGAAGCCTGTTTGCTCTGTGAGGGAAGGGTTTACTGCTACCCTGCGTTTAGCCCCTGAAGTCACGTTGCCCCCCAACTCGGTGGCGCACGTTGACGTTGTAACTGATTTTTCGGGGAACGGGTTGGTGCACCCTTACCCCCGTCTTGCTCGCAAGCACCAAGTGCATGTTGCCCTTGGCACGATGGACTCCAAAGCCGGAGTCCCGTGGAGGATACAGGTGATGAACCTGAGCTCGTCGCCCCAGTACTTCAAGTCGGGAGCCAAGTTCGGCTATATCGACCAACACGAGGGACCGGTAGTAGCGGTCACCCTCAATGCGGGCGCAAGTAGCGACCCGAAGTCCGGAAAGGAGAAGCATCAAGCCAAGTCGGCCGCCTCTCCTCGACCCCATGTGAACATGGAGGGTGTCCTCCCCAGGTTGAGGGTTCAAGTTGAACGCCTCTTGGACCAATATCACAAGTTGTGGGATGGTCAATTGGGACTCATGAGAGCTACCCAACACCGGATCGAGTTGAAGCCCGGTGCACCCCCTATACGCCAAAAACCGTATAGGGGAGGACCTCGTTCAAGGGCCCTCGTTAAGGAGCAAGTTGCTCGCATGGAGGCCCTCGATGTGATCGAGGCCAGCAACGCCGAGTGGGCGAGTCCGGTGGTTATCGTCCCCAAAGTTGATGGGACCCCCCGGTTTTGTATCGACTACCGTAAGCTCAACGAGAGCACGGTGAAGGACAGCTATCCCCTACCTAGGATGGATGACTGTCTGGACTCTCTGGGGGAGGCAAACGTGTTCTCTACCCTGGACTGTAACGCGGGGTACTGGCAAATTCCCATTGCCCCGGAGGACAGGCATAAAACTACCTTTACCTGTCACTGTGGTACCTACCAGTGCAAGCGCCTACCGTTTGGTCTGTATAACGCGCCGGCAACTTTCCAGCGCGCTATGGACATGATTCTGGCCGGAGTACGGTGGCAGATCTGTCTTGTGTACCTAGACGATATCATTGTGTTCTCCCGAAGTCCGGAGGAACACATTGGCCATCTTGGCCAGGTGTTCAAGCTACTTGCTGACGCCGGTGTGACGCCGAAGGCGAGTAAGTGCCACCTCTTCATTCAAGAGGTGGAGTACTTGGGACATGTTGTCCGTCCGGGGCGTCTCAGTGTTAACGAGAAGAACTTGAGAGCCATTCGTAAGGCTCAGTACCCCCGGACCCAGACCCAGATGAGGAGCTTCCTCGGGATGTGTAACGTGTACCGACGTTTCACCAAGAGCTTCGCCAAGGTGGCGAAGCCGTTGAATGAGTTAGTGAGCTCAACGCTCCCGAAGAACCTACCTCCCCCAAGTCGGGTGGAGCAGGAATCCTTTGAGACTCTTCGGGACCTTCTGCTGAAGCCCCCCATCTTGGCTATTCCCAGGTTGGGAGGCCACTACATCCTGGATGTGGACGCTAGCTACGACCAACTTGGTTGTGTGTTGCTTCAGCAGCAGCCGGACAAGGAGTACTTGCCGGTGGGATACTTTTGTAAGGGGCTGAACTCGGCCGAGAAGAACTACGGAGTCACCGAGTTGGAAGGACTCGCAGTGGTGTGGGCGGTGACGTCACTTCGTCACTACCTGGAGGGTGAGAAGTTCCTCATCCGCTGTGACCACCGCGCGTTGCAGTTCATCTTTAAGACGGACTGTACGAACACTCGTCTCAACCGGTGGAGGGTGCGACTGGCACCCTTCAACTTTGACATTGAATACCGACCTGGCAGGCAAAATGCCCTTGCCGACGGCCTCTCTCGGGTACCTACCGAGGGGCTGGACACTAACCCAGTCGATGAGGACATCCCCATCGGGGGGGTAGTCACGCGCTCGGGTCAGGCGTTGAACCCCGAGGCGCCAGGGAACAAGAAGTACTTGCCCCTGTCCCTGGACGAGGTGGTGAAGGCCCAGGCCGAGGATCCCTTCTGCAAGTCGCAGAAGGATATACTGGATACAGTGGTAGCGACGCGTTTCTTTCTGGGAGACGATGGCCTCCTCATGAGGAGGGGGGTATTCCAGGGGACCGAGCAACTTGTCGTCCCCGCATCCCTCAAGGACAGTATCCTTGAGAGGGAGCACAACGCTCCCACGGGTGGACACCTGGGGTCTAGTAAACTGTACCAGACCCTGAGGACCAGGTACTACTGGCCGTCCATGGTGGTGGACATCTACAGTTGGGTGGCTGCCTGCACAAGTTGTGCACAGAACCGTCTGATGAAACGGCGGCCTAGTACGGCTATGCTATTGTTCCCGGCCAAGGAGCCCTTCGCCGCGTTGGCGATGGACATCCTTGGGCCACTGCCAGTGACCGAGGAGGGCAACCAGTACCTCCTGGTCATCTGTGACCGCTTCACGAAACTTACGCGAGCGATCCCACTGGCAGAGATCACGGCCATGTCGGTCGTGTCAGCCTTCGTAGATCACTGGGTTGCCGCGTATGGCATCCCAGATAGTACACTATCGGACAATGGACCGCAATTTGCGTCTGTACTGTTTCAGGGAGTGCTGGATATGTTGGGGGTTAAGGCAAACTATGCCACCCCCTACCACCCACAAACTAATGGGCGGGTGGAGCGCTTCAACAAAACTATTGTTAGGCAGCTGCGCCACTATGTGAGTGAGCACGTGAAGACGTGGGACCAATACATTTCTATCCTTACTACTGCCTACAATTCGCAGGTTCACTCATCTACAGGGGAAGTACCCCTCGCTTTTGTGACCCCCCGTCGTGTGCGGTCTACTGCCGTGCGGCGGTCGCTCCCAACTACGGAGGATGGTGGCAGTACGCCTACTCCTACTGAGAGTAAGGCGGAGTTCGCTGCTAGGCTTGAAAACCTCATCCCTAAAGTCAGGGCTGAGATGGACAAAGCACAAAAGCGCTACAAGCGTACCTTTGACAAAAAGGTGCGCAATGCTAAGTACGTCCCCGAGCAGGGTGACTGGGTGCTGGTACACTCGCACACCCCAACTGGGGGTAAGCTGGTATTCCAGACGAAGGGACCGTACCAGGTCCTTCGTACTGATGGGCGGCGCTTCACCATCGAAAGTGACGATGGGGTCCGCACAGTGAACGGACAGGACGTGGTCAAAGTTGCACCACCGCCTGCAGGCGACCCAGCTTGGGCGCGTGCGTTGGAATCGTGGCGCCTCCCCTCACTGCCTGCGGCCAAGCAGGGCCCACAGGAGTACGTGTTCGATAAGTTCGTCGACCACGGATGGGATGAAGACACTGACCGCCTCATGTTGAGGGTGCGTTGGTTTGGCTACAAAGCCAAGGATGATACGTGGGAGTATGTGGAGGACCTTCCCGCTGAGAAGGTCCGGGCGTACTGTGCCCGGAATGCGATAGACCCTAACAGCCCTCCCTCAACGTGAGGGAAGGCCGAGCAACAGTGCCAAGAGAGTGCTTCAAGTCGAAGTGGTACGCAGAGTGGCTTTTAACTACAGCCCTAACCCTCACACTCTCACAACAAAGGCAGCTGCCAACTAGGCACGCATGCTAGACTCTCCCACTCCACGGCCCTCGCCCTCACGTGGAGGCGAGCGGCGAGACCCACGCCGATAACGTTCTCCACTCGTTGGAGGGGGCGGCGGCTCCAAGTCGGAACCGTCGCGCCCCTCACGGTCGCGCAAGTGGCGCCGACCGTGGCCACTCTTCTGCCTGGTCTTGCGCGCAAGTTTGCGACGCAGACGCTGGACAGACTCCGTCTCCGACGGGGTAGAGGACTCCGAAACGGAGTAAGACAACTCGTCTTCCGATACGGAGGGAGAGCGCCGCGAGTGTCGGCGACGACGGCGAGGAGGCGAGTATGCCCGGCTCGCGCGACGTTTGCCACGCCCAAGTGGGGCTGGCTGGGGCATAATAGCCCCAATGCGAGCCAACTCGGCTGTCATAAACTCCGCCACCGACTCGCAACTCGCGGTCGCCACTGCAGTACGAATGCGCTCCTCAAGTTGAGGAGTCTCGGAACTCTGTAGGGTTGCGGTCGACGCGGCCAACCAGGAAATGGTGCGCACCAACGTGGTGATCATCATCTCTGAGGTTAGAGGCGTGGGCGGTAACACCAACTTGGGGTATACCGTCAGGAGGGTGGCCCCCAAGTTGGGGGACACCGGGGTGGAAGACTCCACGGCCACGCTGATCGGGATGTTCCCGTGAGGTTGGAAAGGAACAGGAGGAAGCCGAGGGGCCCGCCGAGGCGGCGGTACCCGGGTGTAACTGCGACCCCGACTTGGGGCCCCCGCAGTGGGTTGAGTCATATGGTCATCATAGGACGGCACGGCCATAACTATGGGCTTGTCCGGGGGTGGCGCAGTGTGGCGATCCACCCCCGGGGCATACGGGTAGTCCCCGATGCCCAACCCCTCTCGTAGGACCACACGGCCGTCGTGAAGTTCACGAGCGACCCACACGAACTGGCGAAGTGCGCCATCGTCCTTGGGCCCACGAGTGGGGCGGCGCAACTTGTGCTCAATGCTCTCCCACTCGATAAACTTATGGAGCCGGAGCATCTCATCAAGTAGAGTGAGTTGTCCTGATGAGCACCCCTCAGCAACTAGCTGAGGGGTGAGCTGTTCCAAACCTTGGATGAGCCGAAGGGGGAGATGCCAGAGCATCCCCCGCCGCTGAACACAAGACACCCAGGTCGACATGACCTCGAGGAGCCACTGGGTGGCCAACATGGCCCACACCAGGTGATCAGGGGCAGCCGTCAACATGACGGAGCCGAAGTGGTCAAGCAACCGTGGCAACAACGCCGGGAACCCGTAGGGGACCTCAACTTGAGGCCACCACTCGGGCTTCTTCGGATAGTACTGCTCCTGACTGGCAGCAGACTGTTGAGGAAACTCAAGTTGAGCCGAGGTCACCAAGTAGGGACCTCGCCGGAAGTCTTTCTCCATCCGCACATCAAAGTGATGAGTGTGCGGATCGGCCTCGTGGAGGTACGGGGGGCGAGTTGCCACCGCGTCCCAAGTAAAGGTCGGAAAGTCGCCGGGACCCGGGATAGTTCCCCCGCGGTCCACCATGGCCTTGGCCCGCTGAACGTCCTCAACCTCCTCATCGTCCAGGAAGGCAAACTGGTCCGTCCTGAAGCCGGCAGGGAACCCGACCCTACGGGGATACTTCTCCCGTAGGCGGTCCCATACCCGGCCCATCGCTGCGCCAAGTCGGCCACAGCGAAGAACAGTCAACCCCTCCTCATAAAGAGGCCAAGCGGGGTAAAACAACCGCCCCAAGGCCTCACGCGGGACAACTTGTCCCGCCTCCGGGGGAGACCCCGCCGTCAGCCCAAAGCCGGGTGACGCGGGAGTCCCATCCCCCGTAGCGATCGCGGAGCCCCCGCCTGAAGTCCCGGCGGGTGCTGCACCGTAGGAGGTGTCCTCCATGCGCTCGTCAAGAGAGTCCGTCTCCACTCCCGGAGTCGCCATGGCTCTCCCCAAGTTGGGGAGAGACGCTCTGGCTATCGCGGCACGAGACCCGCCTCGAGTTGAGGGGGACTCGGATCGTGGGTATACGGGTGGCCTCCCCAGCGTGGGGCGGCCCAGTGGAAGGTGAAGGGGAGGTGGTGGTGATGGTGAAGTGTGAACTGAGGAGAGCAAGCTGCCGAGTGGGCAAGCTTGAGGAGAGGGGCGGTCAACGTGACCGCCTCCACATCCGCGTTACGTACTCGAGGGGGGACAGCAAGTCGCGCCCCCAACGCCGAGACGTGCGTTTATGCACCCCCTCACAGGGCCGACCGGGTCGGTCGGAACTGAGGAGAGGGGAGTGTGGCAGTATTGACCCCCAGGTAGGGGGGCAACACGTGCCATGCAAGGGGCGGCAGGCCACTAGCCTGATCCGTTCCTCCCCCTGCATTTGGGTCCATATTCCCTAAGTTTGGGATAGTTAGCTTAGTAGTAAATCCAACTTGGATTTGAGGGTTTTCTGCATTTATCGTCTTGAATTTTCGTGTGGCCTGGTGGGCAGGTGCTGGGGTGGGAGATTCTGAGTGGCGAGATTCTGAGTGGACCCTGGGGGGATAAGGGGAGGGACAGCGGGGCTTGGCCCTGCGTCCCCGTCCCGACCAAGAAACTGTTGGACCACACACCATCCTCTTGTTTGTCCGTGGGGGGTTTGCCCCACAACAGGGACAGAGTGTGTGCGACTTGCACTTCTTCCGGTTCCCCCGACACGGGAGGCAGCCCTAGCACACCGCCCCAACTTGGGTGCCGTGTGTGCTTGTGGTTTTTGCCACACCGATGACGGGAAGCCTAGTCGACCATCATTACCGGCGGATATTCCGCCGAAGGACCAAGAAGCATTGAAGGCACTGGCCGAGGCTGACCTCGACCACCTTCCCCCTTCGGTAGCCGAAGGGTTACGACGACTGTTAAGAAAGCATGACGTCATGTGGACAGGCGGAGCCTTGGGTACCATTGGGGCAACCCAACATCGTATTGACCTGGTACCAGGCGCACGCCCCGCCCGGTCACAACCGCACCGAGCGGGACCTATGCAACGAGAGATCGTTGATTGAGAAGTGAAGAGGATGAGTGAAGCTAAGGTGATCCGACCTTCGACGTCGGAGTGGGGTGCCCCAGTCGTTATCGTACCGAAGAAGGATCAAACCCCTCGGTTTTGCATCGATTATCGACGCCTCAACTTGGTTACCAAGAAGGACTCATACCCTTTACCAAGGATGGATGAATGCATCGACTCCCTGGGGGAAGCTACGGTGTTTACCACCATCGACTGCAATGCCGGATACTGGCAGATCCCGGTGGCGGACGAGGATATCCCCAAGACGGCATTCGTCTGTCACAGAGGAGTGTACGAGTTCCTAAGGATGCCCTTCGGATTGTCCAATGCCCCCGCTACATTCCAGCGGGCTATCGACATTATACTGTCGGGGGTGAAGTGGCGTAACTGCCTGGTGTACTTGGACGACGTCATCGTCTTCTCGCGTAACATGGATGACCATGTTCAACATGTTGACGAGGTACTCACCCTCTTGAGGAACGCCGGGGTAACCCTGCGTCTGAAGAAGTGCGCCTTCTTCCAACAGACGGTCGAGTATCTGGGCCACCAGATAGCCCCTGGTAAACTAGGGGTACTCGAAGCCAATACCCGGGAACTCCGGGATGCCCGGTTCCCTAACACCCAGACGCAGCTCAAGAGCTTCCTGGGAATGTGCAATGTATACCGACCGTTCGTCAAGGACTTCGCTCGGATAGCTAAACCGTTAACGGTTCTTACGAGCAGTACCCTGCCCAAGGTACTCCAACCCCCTTCGCCTAGCGAAGAGGAGGCATTCGAGTCGCTGAAGCGAGCCCTACTATCCCCATCCGTCCTTGCGTTACCGCACCGACGGGGTACCTTCGTCATCGATGTCGATGCGTGCGACACCCAAGTGGGATGCACCCTGCTACAGGGGGAGACGTTGATCGGTACCGATAACGTTATCCCGGACCTACGTCCGGTAGGATACTTCAGCCGGACACTCAACCCGGCTGAGCGTAACTATAGTGCCACCGAGCGTGAATGCCTCGGAGTTATATGGGCAGTGCAACTGCTCCGTCCATACCTGGAGGGCTCCAGGTTCATCGTGAGGTCCGACCACGAACCCCTACGATGGCTCCTCAACCTTGGTGACAAGGATTCCGATAGCCATGGGAGGCTAGCCCGATGGAGGCTAAAACTGGCCGAGCACGACTACCGTACCGTGTATAAGGCTGGGTCAACCCACCATCTCGGAGACGCATTGTCTCGACTCGACACCCCGAGCGGGGATACCCGCCCGGTGGACAAGGACATCCCGGTGGTACCGGTCTGCATGGTAGGTAACGCTACCCAAGGTATGGTTGACCATACCATGGCACACCGAGCATGCCCACTAACCCTCGCGGACTTCCGCGAGGCACACGCCAATGACGACGACTGTAGACGTCATCGCGCTAACCTCCTGGCCGGTACGGCCGGCATCTTCTCCGAGAACGAAGACGGACTCATATACCGGCGGGCACCCGCCGATGGACGACATCAAGTCGTGGTTCCCGTGTCCTTACGGCAAGCCGTCATGGAACGAGAACACGAGAACCCCACAGCCGGACACTCGGGGGGTTCACGTATGTTCGCAGCAATGCGAAGGTTCTTCTACTGGCCAGCAATGGCCGTCGACGTGGTCGACCACGTAAGGGGATGCCACCCCTGTGCCCGTAACCGCATGAGTCTACATAGGCAGGCGTCTGCCATGAAACTATTCCCACCCGATGGGCCCAACGAGCAAGTCGCTATCGACATACTCGGGCCACTTCCGGTAACGGAAGAAGGGAACAGGTACATCCTGGTCATGTCTGACCGCTTCACTAAGCTGTCACGAGCGGCAGCCATCCCGAATGATACGGCATACACCATCATGAACGCAGTGGTTGACCACTGGATCAGTGCATACGGAGTCATGAAGCAACTCCTCTCCGACAACGGAGCAAAACTTACGTCAGCATTCTGCACTAAGGTCCTGGGCATGTTCGGCATCGAACCACGTCGGGCATCCGACTACCACCCGCAAACCAACGGGCAGGTGGAGCGGTTCAACCGCACCATCGTCAAGATGCTACAGTGCTACGTGGCCGAGCACACGAACACTTGGGACAGGCTTCTGTCCGTACTCACCCTGGCATACAATGCCAGGCCATATCGGAGCACAAACATCGCTCCGCTGGAGTGGGTCATGCCACTAGGCGTCGGTAACCTGACGCTGCCACCAGGCAGGTGCACTCGGTATGATACACCGAAAGGCCGACCGGCCGAGCGTATCCACCTAGCTTGGTTGGCCAAGCTATCGTGGGTGATTCCTAAGCTTAAGGGTGCCCTTGACAGAACACAACTTCGATATAAGAAGAACTTCGACGCCCGGTTACGGGTGCGCAACGCAACCCTGATGACAGGTGACTGGGTCTACATCAGACACCAGAAGTTCCGGGGCAATAAGCTCAGGCAACCGGTCAAGGGACCGTACCAGATTCTCCACAGAGATGACCACTCTGTTATCTTACACTCCGATACGGAGATCCAACGCATCAGTGTGAATGATGTCACACCTGCTCCGAAGCCGGAACAGCCTCAGCCGGTACCGGCTGGGTTGCTACATGAAGCTCTTACAACCCACCGGTCAGATGACCCGGTGGGACCGGATGGGATCCCATACCAAGTAGAGAGCGTGGTCGGACACACCGACCCGGACCTACCAGGACCCTGGTACGTCAAGGTTATGTGGGTCGGATACGACTCACCCACCTGGGAACAGGCGGCGAATATACCCCGCCAACTACTCATGCCTTACATGAGGCGACGACGCCTACTGTAACAACCCAACCGACACCAACTTCGGCTGTTGGGGGGTGAGGCTTATACCTACTAAGTAGGGTGTGACATGGTTAGGGCAGACTTAGGTTTCTAAGTCAAATCAGACTTAGGTTTCTAAGTCGAACCAAGCTTAGGTAACTAAGTCGAACCAAGCTTAGGTAACTAAGTAGAGCCAAGCTTAGGTAACTAAGTAAAACCTGAACCTTAATAAGTTAACTTAAAGGTAAAGGCTAACCTCGATAATATCGAAGTAACTAGGGGGCTTACACGGGAGGATGACCTCCCAAGGCCAAGACACAAAGTGAGGGAGGATAACCTCCCCAAGCATGAACCAACCGGAAGAAGTTGGACGGGAGGCAAGGCACCACTGAGCCAGAAGGGGTACTCCCCAGGGCAGCAAACAGAGGCAAGCAATGCCCCCAGCGGGGGATGAGTTCACACTCACTACTACCCGGCCACCATAAGGGCCACCGGGTCCCTCTCCCGTACAAACAATAACACTCCTCAGTGGGTAGACCCACTGCCCGAGGGAGGCCACTCACGCGTAAGCGCGTATACCTCCGTGCTCCACCGGTCGGCAATGTCACGACGGTCGATCACCCGAGTTACATCGGTGCATAGCTGGGCGAGGGTGCTGCGGCCAGCCTCCACGTCCTCCAGAGCTTTCTGGAGGCGGTCAAGCACGCCACCGAAGCAACGCGCTGACCCAACCAGCGCAGCACCTGGGGGGATATCCCCCCAGCTAACAGAGAGACCCTCCCGCATTGCGCGGGTAACTAGGGCGTCAACGCCCTCATACCAGAGACGGGGACCCCCGTCATTCATGACAGGGGCGGGAGGTGACACTGGCGCAGCCAGAGGAGCCACAGGAGCCGACACGGCTACTACCGGAGCCGGTGGCACCTGATACGAGGCCCGGTAGAACCCTACCGAAGGGGCTCCACCGTAACCCCGGCGGGGCTCCGCCCGACGACGGGACACCTCACGCTCCCCACCCGCAGAGCCCCACTCTCGGGGACGACGGACAACCGCCGCCGGTATCGGGTTACCGAACCACGGGGCAAGGACCTGAAGAGGGTCATGGATAACCATGGGAATACCCAGGTCAGCAACAGCCTCGGTGGACGCCCACCCATGGCAACTGGACTCACCCGGCTGAGTACGCCGGATACGCAACGAGTGACGAGGCAAGGGGGAAGCCCCAGCCTGCGGGTCCCGGTACGGGGGAAGGGCCAACACCCCAGCCCAGTCCACGGCATCGTGAACAGCCAGCAGGGCTTCGAACTCCCGGGCCAACCCGGTTCGGGCAGCGATCAGGTCCACGCCCAACTGCGCGATGTGCCGACGGACACCCGTCGGAAGATGGAACAGGCGCCCCTGCCGACGGACGGACAGCAGGAAGGAGGAAGCCTGCCCGAGGGTAACCGCAAGGGTAAAGATACCTTGCAACGGGTGGACCGGCCGGGAGGCCAACACACTCCCGAAGTATCGGAGACAAGGGCCGGTGTCAAACCGGAAAGCAGGGGCGGGTTCCCACCCCTCCTGCCACAGAGGCGGGCGCACGGGAGTGTATACAGGCGCACGACCGTTGCCGGTCTGCAACGCACACGTTATATCGGTGCGGAACGCATCCGCCATGACACCATGGTTACGTCGCCAGCTCGACGCTGACTTCAAACCCGCCATAGGCGGGTAGGGAGCAGCCAACGACAGATACGGGGGTACCCCCGGGTAGTAGTCAAAGTCGGGATACCGACCGGTATCGCCCACCGTCTCCCCGAACGCAACCGGCGCCGCCGCCGCCGCAATCCCCCGAGCACTAGCCGGGTAGTCAACCTCCCGCGGCAACGCGGGAGCAATCAGGTCGCATACCCCGAAGTTGGGGTCAAGGTAGACCTCACCCCGTCCCACCCGGGTGCGCCAGAGCTGCGCATGCCGGTCATCCGGCTGACTCAGTATCCAATGGTGTTCCACCCGGACCGCGTTCGGCTGGTTGACCAGCCGCACCAGCTCCCGCTCCCAACTCGGGTCCACCTTGACGCGCCGGGAGGACTCTCCACGGGGATGCGGCTGGTGGAAGTCCACCCGCATCCGCCCACCGGACTCCATTGACTCTTGCACAGTGAGGCCTCGAATCCGAGCCACCAGGTCGGACATCGACATGGCGGGTTGACACGCCGCCACGGCGACGCCGCCACCCAACGGGGCAACCCGGGCAGGACCAGGAAGAATCGGGGGCGCCGGGGGATGCCCCACCGGCAGAGGGGCCGACGCCGGAGGTGGACGAGGCCGAGGAGGAAGAAGAAGGGCGGGCGCCCGCCCGGAGTAGCTCCCGGTGTCAACCGCCATGGGGGAAGGAGCGTCTTGACCGCTCGACGCCCGCGGCACCGCGGGTAGGGTACCGGCGCCGGCACCACCCGTCGACGTAGCCCCCGCCTCGGAAGGGGAAGGCACTTGGACAGCCTCCGGAGCCGAAGCACCGGCCGTGCGGACACCCGCACCGTCTTGACTCGCCGCACCGGGTGTCGCACCGCCACCACCACCCGCGTCAATGTCGGGACCGCCTTGAGGAGTCACCGCCCGGACACCCGGACCACCTTGCCCAGCCGGACTCGGCCGGGAATCGCCACCTCCGCCGCAGGGCGGGCCATCTTGGGGTAGCTGCGGTGAGCCGGCACCGGCACCAGGCTCCATCCGGGCAGCCGGCAGAGAGGGGGTAGAAGCCGCCACGCGCGGTTGACCGCCGGGTTGACCTCCGGCCGACGGCACCGTCGTGCCGCTGCACACGGACGACAGTCCTCCGGCCGACAGACGGACGGACACAGCAGGCTCGTCGTCTTCAGACGAGCTCACCCCGTAACGCGCGGCGTCAGGACCGACAGGCGCGTCGTCCTCCATCTCCTCCCCGATCAGGAGGTCTTCCTCCTCTTCAAGCACCTGGGGATAGGACATGATAACGGGTACGGAGTCCCCCGCGCCCACAAGCCGTCGACGGCTACGACCCGGTACGAAGGGATAACCGGGACGAGCCAGGAAAGCGCGGACACCCGCGCTTATGACCACAAACGGCCACGAGAAGCGCCACAGGCACGCGGGTCGACCCACGCCCCACGGGGCTACGAACGCGCTCCACCCAGGCACCTGGGCGGGACGGGGCCACCCCCACTCACGGGGTAAGCAAGGGGGGTCACCCCCAACCGCCCCCACGCAACGCGGCCAGCCCCCGCCCCCCACTCAATCGTCCACACGAGAGGGGCCCCCCTACCGCCAGGCACCTGGTGGCGGATCCGCTTGCACCACCCCTCGGAAAGGGGGGTCGTGAACAGAAACCCGCATCGGGAATTTAACGGTCCGGAAAACGGATCGTGTGTGTGTACCGCACAAAGGGGGGCACCCCCCTCAGACAACCTCGAAAAGTGGTGTCTGTCGCGACGGGGCGCAAAGCCCCACCCGACGGGTAAGCGGTCACGCGACCCACTTACATTCGGTAACCCGAATGCAACTCGACCCGGGGACGGGCCGAATCTAAGGGGGGGATATGTATGGTACGTTGCAGAAAAAAGATACACGGAGCGTTCTTTTCTCTTTCCACCGAGAACCTTAGGGCCACAGACCTGAGCCAATCACGTGCCTTGACGGTATGCCCCGGTGTAATGCGCCCCACATGAGCGGTGGTGGGTCCGTTTCCGGAAACCATGCCAGGACGCTCATCAACTGGAGAGCGAGTACGGCACGTAGGGAGGTCCACGACACGGCGGGGGGGAGGGGGCGGTGCCGCCGCCGGCGTCGACGACGGCAGCATCGTCGGCAGCATCGACGGCAGCATCGACGGCAGCATCGACGGCAGCATCGACGGCAGCATCGACGGCGGCGGCGACAGCGACAGCGGCGCGACGGCGGCGGCAACGGCGGCGGCAACGGCAGCGGCAACGGCAGCGGAAACAGCAGCGGCGGCGGCAACGGCAGCGGCAACGGCAGCGGCAACGGCGGTAGCAACGGCGGCGGCGACGGCGGGGACCCCGGCGGCGTCAATGGCGGCGGCGAGGGCGGCGACACCGGCGGCGTCAACGGCAACGACGGCGGAAACGACAGCGACGGCGACGTGGACGGCGATGGTGGCGACAACGTTGCGTTTGGGGGGGGGGAGGGCAGGGGGGGGGGGGGGGGGGCGCGCCGGTGACGGCGGCGGCGACGGCGCAAGTGGCGTCGGCTCCTGTGGCTGCGGGGGGGGGGGGGGGCGGCGCCGGTGACGGCGACGGCGACGGCGCAAGTGGCGTCGGCTCCTGTGGCTGCGGCCGGCGCGGCAGTCAAGAGTGTGGGAATGGACACCCCGCCTGTGCCGGTGCCCACGGTGGCGGCCACCTCGCCTGCCGCGGTGTCCGTGGTGACGGCTGCTACATCCGATGTGGCGGCAGTGGTGACCGCGGCGGTGGCGGTGGCGACGTCGGTCACGGCGGCGGCCGTCGACGCGGAGGCGGCGGTGGCTATCGACGAGGCGGCGGCCACGGCGGCCGCCGCGGCAGCCATCGAGGCGGTCGCAAAGACGGGCAGGCCACAGGCGGCTGTGGTAATGTGTTTGGGGGAGGGAGGAGGGGGGGACTGTGTTTGAGGGGGGGGGGGGAGGGGGCGGCGGGCAGACGGCCGTGTGGACTGGTGTTTTTGGTGAGCGTGAGGAACGCCACAGAGAGCCGTGGCTACGTCTTTTGGGGGAGCGGTGGTGCCGCCGCCGTTGTGGGGAAGGGGGAGGCGGGCGGCAGGCGACCGCGGGGACGGTGCGTAGGGGGAGGGTGGGGGGACGGTGGGGGCACTCTGTGAGGGGGTCCGGCAGGTCGCTGGGGATGGCGGGGTCGGTGTTTTGGCTGGGGGGTGTGGTGGCGGTGGCAGCACTAGGGGGTGGCGGGGGAGGGTTCCAAGGGCTGGTAGCTTCCCTTTTTTGGAGGGGGAGGGGAGGGGATGTTGATGGCTTCTGCGTTGGGTGCATTTAGGTGACGCATGGCGGCGGGGTTCTTGTTTGAGCGAGGGCAGCTACGGCGATGGCGGGGGGCTTGATAGCTGCATGGGGGGGCGGGGGGAGGGTCCGTCGGCGCAAGGTGAAACGGGCAGGGTAAAGTCACTGTTTGAATTGGAGTGGAGTGGGTGACGGCGACACAGTGGCGATGGTGTTAGCCGCCGGCGCCGGCGCCCGCGTCAGCGCCGGCGCTCTTCTTTCCGTTGCGGGCGCAGGGGGGCTGGTGCGGTGGCTCCGCTGGGCAGAAGGGATAAGAGGGACTGGGTGGGTAAATTCTGGTGCAGCGGAAGAGGGAGGAAGGTGGTGTCGGGATGGTGCAGGGCGTCGAGATGGCCGAATTTTGGGGGGGCCTTGGGAAGGTCTGCCCGATAGGCCGAACAGCGACGAGGCACTTCGCGCACTAAGCACGAAGTGCCTTGATGCGATGTCGTGCACTTCCGCCCCTTCTTGAGGCATGACCCCCCCCCACGCCACGCACACAGGAGACGCCTTCCCCCTTGCTTCCTGGGTTCGCGCACTGTCGGCGCCTGTGGAGAACCCACTCCACCTGGGCACGCCCCCCCGCACTGCACTCCACCTGGCAAAGGTAGAACCGCCAGAGGGAAGCTGGCTTGGGGGGGGTTGCCTCCCTGATGTGCCTGGTCAAGAAGAGGGGTCCACGAGGGGAAGGGGGAGGAGACGCCGCTCCGTCAGGAGCATGAGGGGCACCTGCCCGAGATGCCTCAATGAGCACTGGACACATACGGACCAGGCTTCTTCGTGGACCAACCAGGCGACCCCATGACATGGAACATTTACCTCAAGAACGGCCATCTAAGAAACGGTGACCCGCACACGGAAAAAGGTCCTCAAAACAATGGCCTCCAGCCGTCCCTTGGCTCCTCTCTAAAATCGACTACCCCTCTTCCAAGCCTCAGTTAGCACATGGGCCCGGACCCACCCCCGAGCCGGGCAAATCAATGCGAAAAGGATGGCCCCATTTCATGTTCGACAGCAGCCGGTCCACCCAGGGTGTCCCTGAAAGCGGTACACCGTCCAGAGGGCCCAAGGACCTCATGAGTTCGCATGGGGCTATGTGATCCTTCTGTCAGCATGGCCACCGTGGACCCCGCCGCGGCCGGTGCGGAGCCCGGGCCCGAGCCGAGAAAAACATCCATGTATCTTTTTTGTGCAACGTACCATAGCAATATGGTTGTCCGTATTGTGACCCTAATATGAGGGGGGCTACTTCTAACCCTTAACTTTCAATTTGATAGTTCGTACTGGTCACGGTATCTATAAGTTACGTATGACCAGAGGGACTTGCATCTTGGGGTGGAGGGTAGTTAGTAGTGTCTCCGAGGGTTTATAACGTGGGGGCCGGCGGCGAATCCACCGCCGGCCAAGGTAGAACAACAAACCCCTCCCATTTGGGCTCCCATCTTGGTCCCGTGGCTTGCGCTCCAAGGACAACAACCTTGGCCTCCCGGTGACGTTGGTGCCGATCCCCCTTGGTGAGTGTTCCCTGAGAGTGGACGTGCGACGGATCCCTATTGTGCTACAGACCGCCACGCGAAGGGCTGCCGCCTGCACCTCCATCGCACACAGCATGAGCACCGCCGCCATCACCGCCGCCTCGGCGATAGCCGTCGCCTCCGTTGCCACCGCCACGAGCGTGACCGCCACGAGAATAGCTGCCGCCTGCACCTCCAACACGCACAGGATGAGCACTGCCGCCATCACCGCCGCCACGGGAATAGCCGTCGCCTCCGTTGCCACCGCCACGAGCGTGACCGCCAAGCGGATAGCCGCCGCCTCCACCGCCGCCGCCACGAGCACTTCCGCCGTCGGCACGGCGTGCTCCACGAGCATCGACACCGCCGGCGTCATCGCCGCCGCCATTGCCAGCAGGACCAGCACTTCCGCCACTAGCGCCGCCGGCGTCGCCACCATTCTCGCCGGCCGAGCAACGGTGACTACAAGCATATGCCGCAGGGCCACGGCCGCCAGCGCGACCGTAGCCATCGCAGGGACGCTCTGCGGCACCGGCAATCGCACCACCTGCGCCGTCGGCACCACGAGCGAGGAGGCCGCCGTGAGCGGCAACAGCCGGAGCGTCCTGGCCGCCTTCAGGGCGCCCTGCGCCACCCCCAATCACACTGGAACCCGCGTCATATCCGCTGACGAGCACATCATCACAATCTGCAGCTCTACTAGTCGCATCCGCGGGGTCGTTCATATCGCCACCGTGACGATGACGAAGGACAGCACCCCCCGGCGCGTTACTCGCATCACCTGCATCATAGATGACACCGGTGGGGTCGGCGGCACTGGCCGGCCCCAGAGCCTCCGCGTGTCCAAACGGCATGACAGCTTTCCTGAACCGACAAGAGAAATAGTGTGACACGGAAATACAGAACACATGATCCGTCAGACACAGCTTCTCAACAGAGCGCCGCGGACAGGCACCGCGCGCACCAGATCGCGCCCACACACAAGAGACGGGAAATGAGCCACCGAGGACACCGGACACGCGTACAGCTAGTTCTTGACTCGCAACTTCCGCGTGTGGCAAAGCGTCTTCGCAGCTCCGGTCCCAACGTCCCCAGCCGCACAACGAAGATGCACAATCCAAACAGGGCGATACATGCACACGACGCCAGCAAGAGGGTCGCGACCCTCCACGACCCTCCGTCGTGACCACTCATCCAACCACGTGGGGGCCTCGCCTCGCGCGACCAGCAGACACGAACAAGTAGACCCTGTGCCTGTTCTTCATATCTGCCGCAATTTTTGCCTGACTGTCCAATCAGAAGTGCCAAACGCGATTCTTCGATTCAACAGGGGTTGACCAAGGCGCTCGACAACTGACGTGAAAAATCGGAAATGCAGCGGAGAAAAGGCACGGCACCCATCCGCGACGATGGACGTCGGGCGTCCCTACCGAATTTGTTTTCAATTGCACTCGAGAGCCAGGGGCGGCGGATTGGTGCCCCCAGGCGACTTGGCCGCAAAATGCGGGCAGGTGCTTCAGGCACATGTTGCAGCACATGTGCCAAACCGCGCGCAGACACGAGGACGCTCGCGGCGCCGCCTTGTACCGGCTTTTGACTGACCGTGCAACTGCCGCAAACGCCGCCGCAGCGGTCGCGGCTTGCGTCCCCGGTCCGCTGCCCCCCCACTCACTCGACGGAGCCGGGGGGACCGTCGCGTTGTCAGCTTTGGTCGCCGCGGCGGCGACGGGGGCAACGCTGCTGTGGGAGGTCTCAGAGGGGGCGGTGGCGGTGGTCGCCGCCGCAGCAGCAGCGGCAGCGTTGTCCGCCGTGGCCACAGGGGCGTCGGTGCCGGAGTTCGCCGTCGCAGGCCCGGATGCGTCGTCAACGGCAGTGCTGGCCGCGGCGGCGGCTGTGCCGAAGTTGTTGACGGCGGTCGCCGTGGCGGGACAGCGGCAGCGGCGGCGATGTCGGTGGTGGTCGCCGCGACGGCGTGTGCGGCGGCATTGTGGCCGGCGGTCGCCACGGCGGTGGCGGCAGACATGGCCGCCGCGGCGACGGCGGCGGCGGCGTTGTGGTTGACAGAGGTCACTACGATGATGCCGGTAGAGGCCGCCGGGACTGCGGCAGCGGCGGCGATGTCGGTGGTGGTCGCCGCGACGGCGTGTGCGGCGGCATTGTGGCCGGCGGTCGCCACGGCGGTGGCGGCAGACATGGCCGCCGCGGCGACGGCGGCGGCGGCGTTGTTGTTGACAGAGGTCACTACGATGATGCCGGTAGAGGCCGCCGGGACTGCGGCAGCGGCGGCGATGTCGGTGGTGGTCGCCGCGACGGCGTGTGCGGCGGCATTGTGGCCGGCGGTCGCCACAGCGGTGGCGGCAGAGATGGCCGCCGCCGCGGCTGCGGCGTCGTTGCTTGCCGTGGTCTCCGCGGCCACCGCGACGGCGGTTTTCTTCGCCGTGGTCGCCGAAGCAGCGGCAAGCGTGGCGTCGTTTGCGGTGGTCGCATCGGCGGCGGCCGCGGAGGCGTTGTCGGCGGTGGACGCCGACTGCGGCGGCAGCTGTGGCGACAATGTCGCCGGCGGTCGCCGCGCCGGCGCCAGTGATCGCCGCGGCGTTGTCGGCGGTGGTCGCCGCGGCGGTGGCGGCCGCGGGGTTTCGGGCGGTGATCCCCGCGGCGGCAGCTGTGGCGACAATGTCGCCGGCGGTCGCCGCGCCGGCGGCAGTGGTCGCCGCGGCGCTGCTCACTGTGGTTGCCGCGGTGGCGCCCGCTGTGGCGGCGGCGGCGGCGTCCCGGTGTGGGGTGGTTGTCGCGGCGGTCTTGACGGCGGAGGTGTTGGTAGTTGTCGCCGCCGCCGCGCCGGCAGTGGTCGCTGTGGCGGCGGCGGCGACGACTTTTGTGTGCGGTGGTCATCCTGGCCACCGGGACGACGGCGTTGTTGGCGGTGGTCGCCGCAATGGCGGTGGCGGCGTACAACGCGGTGGTCGCCGCGGTGGCGGCTGCGGCGGGGTTTTTGGCACGGCCGCCACCGGCATCCACGGCTGCGGCGGGTGTCGCAGTAGAGATGAGAGCCTCGGGCGATGCAGAATGGGGATGTCTGCGAGCCGGGGGTGAGGGCGGAACTGTACGACGCCGGCTTCGACGCCGTCATTGGGAGCGGTGGCGGAGGATGCATGTGGGAGAGCAGGGAGTCAATCTGAATATGAGTGACAAGGGAAAAAGTTATGTTACGTTCACCGCGACGGGCAAGACCGATGCTCACCCACAGCCAGCACTCACAACGCCACCACAGATTCAGTCGCGACGACCGCGAATGCGCCGCGCCAGCATGATGTCCTTGAGGGTAACGGTGACGCGCTTGGCATGGGACGCGCACAGCACAGCGTCCTCAAAAAGCTGCACAACGTGCTGCTCCCCCACCTCCTGCAGCGCCGAGAAGGCGGCCTCCTGGAAGCGCATGCCAGGGGTGGCGACATTATCAGCTATCTCACGAACAAGGCGCTTGAAGGGCGCCTGAGGGATGAGAAGGCCGGGGTGCTTCTGAAAGTGACGAATCTCTCGCAAGGCCACGGTGCCAGGGCGATAATGACGCACAGGCATGCGAATGCCTGCGTTGGCATGAATGCGGCGCCGCGCGGCAGCGGTGGGCTTGCGCCTGGTCTTGGCGACGAAAGGCGGGCAGCGCTGCGGCGTCACATTCTTCACGCGGCCCATGTCGGTGGGTGGGAAGGGGGAGACGGGTGGAGAGACGGGCGGGGAGGGAGGGGGGTATGAAAGAGGGGTGCGGACAGCGGTGTGCACGTACAGAGCGACAGTGTGCACGAATGGGTGGGCTCCTGGGGGATAGGTGCGACCACCAGGTTGGTTGGGGGAGGACAGTCGCCATCCTGGGCCTTTATAGCTGCAGCCAGAGGCCAGGGATGCCGACTGAGCCCGTCGGGCCGCAAAGACGACCGACAAACTCTGACGGTGGTCACCGCGGATGCCTCCTGCTTGCACAAAAACGCGGGAAACGTGGCGTGCCAAAAGTTATGGGCTTCCTGTGAGATGAAGAAATAAATGATGCTGCGCAGCCCCCACGGCGCTTTCCCGCAAACACGAGGCGCAGTGGTCCCTGCTGGTGAGAATGCAGAGGACGACCAGTTGTGACACTGTGTGATTCGTACTCGTGGGGATCCTGTGCGCTGGTGGTGCCCACCGGTTGTGGGGATACGTTTGTGGGGATACACCCTTGCCACAGCGTGTGCCTGCCAACCAACACGAAAGCAGTGCGGAGTGCGTGTGGGAATGCATCCCGCTCGGACGCATGGCAAGGGGTAGGCCAGTGCAGCTCTTTTTGAGCCGCGGAGAGAGAGGTGCTCAGCGAGCCGTCTTTCGTGCGGAACCCCCATGAGAAGATCTCACTGTCGGACGTGTGACTGTGCCCGTGACTGCACACGCTCCACACGTTGTTCAATCACAACCATCCACGTCGCTTGGCAGCCCCCCAGGCAGCACTGACCAATGACAAGGACGGAACGTGGTCCCTGTTTGCGGCAGCCGAGAACAACCCGGACTGGAAGACCCGCTCCGATTTCAGGGAATGGCCGCGGTCGGGCCGTCCGATTCACATCGCGAACAACCATGGCTCGCAAAGAGGTCGTGGGCCGCCATATTTAGCAAACAGGGACGTGCATTAGCAAACCGGACTGGAACCACCTCGCCCATTTCACCGGTCCTCACCAACCCACAGCAACCTGTGACACGGTTTGCGCAGTGGTCCCCGGAAGCCCGCGATCTGGCCATCGCGAAGCACGTGACCCCCACAACCAGCACTACTTCCCAACACAATGGAGCTACACGAAAGTCCGGCGGACGTGTGACACGCCTGGAAGACCAGCCAGGGGCGGTGTCGAGGTCCCGTCAAAGGTTGCGTTCCACACCGATGTGGCCATTTTTGGGAAAAGCACCATAGTGCTGGGATGGGCGACATACAAAACGTTTGACGCTGTCTAACACTACTTTCTTCCTTCATAGCACTGACTGTATGTGGCGGCGCGCTGTATTACGCACCTTCACGAACCGGCACCGTGCCCGTACGGAGGGCGCGCCGACCTCTCCCGCGTCGTGCAGGGAGCAGTCGCTCGCACGTGCGGGACAGGAAAAAAATACAGAGCAGAAAGAGCACGCGGTGCGTACGCTACCGCGTCGCGGCGGGCTCCCCGCTCCTCATCGGGGGGGGGGGGCGCCACCGTCATTGCCCCGCCGGGCCACCGCGGCCGCCCGGTGCGCCGCAGCGGCGGTCGCAGTCGGGCGCAGGGGGCGGGGCCCGGCGGCAGGCGGGGAAGAAAGAGCGAGTTCCTCCTCCACGAGCCCCCCCCCCCCCCCGCGCTCCCATCAGCGCCCACCCTCTGGCCGTCGCCGGCGCTTCTTGGTAAACGCGGCGCGGGGCTCGGGCATGCGATCCCCCCAGTGAATGACGCTCGCGCCCACCGCCGACCCGTCGGTGCCGTCTGGGCCCAGCAGCGGCTGCCCACTGGCGAGCGTCGCCCGCAGCCGTAGGCGGCCGTCGAGTAGCGGGTCCTCCCGCCAGCCGTGCGCGTCAGCCCAGCCGCCAGCGCCGCGCCACGCCCACGGCAGCGGCTCAGTATCCCACCCGTTTGTCATGATGGTGCCAGCGTCTAGCGCCGCGTCGAGGCGCCGCCAGAGGGCGTCCAAGAGCGCCTTGCCTTCGGCGGGAGGGAGGCCCTGTACTTCTGTAGTTACCCGATTCATCCACCTGTCAACGTGAGACGGCGTCGGCCTGGCGCCCATCCATGCCTTGACCCGCTCGCGGCTGGCGCGGATCTCTGCGCGTGTCGGGGGGGGGCGCGGGGGGGCGGGCGAGGGGGGGGGTGCGCCGCCGCCACCGCCGTCCACGTCCACGGCCGGGGCGGAAGGCGCCGCCGCCGCCGCAGCCGCCGCCGCCGCCGCCGCCGCGTCCGTGTCAGCGGCTTGCCCCGCCAGGGGCGTGGACGGCTCGGTGGCGGCCACGCCCGCCACAGGCGCCGCCTCCACCGCACCAAGAGCAGGTGCACCCCCAACCCCCCCGGCGGTGGGGGGCGCGGCGCCTGCGGCAAGCGCCCCCTGAAACGGCAGGGGTATGGCAAGGGGGGCGTAGGCCGCTTGCAGCTCCGCGTCGTCCAGGTCCTCCGTGGCTTGCAGCCGACGGTAGCGCTTCTTGTGGGGCTTGCCCGCTGTGTGCGTGATAAACGCATTCTCATCGTTGAGCCACCGCTCACAGACCTCGCAAAAGCGGGCGGTCTTGCGCGCTTGGCGCTCTGTCCGCTCGTCAACGATGGCGGCGGCGGCGGTGGAACCAATGCCGCCGCCGCCGCCGCCGCCGCCGCCACCACCGCCGCCGCCGCCACCGCCGCCGCCGCCGCCACCACCGCCACTACTGACACCCCCAACGCCGCGCCCGCCACCACCCCCATCCCCCACCCCTCCACCCCCATTGCCCCAACCACTGCCACCGTTGGAGTGCCAGGCGCGCTGGTTCCCACCGCGTAGTGGCTCCCCCCCCCCACCCCCAGCGCCCCCCGCATCAGCTGGCAACAACCCCTCATACCGGTACTTCGTTCGGTGGTCATAGACGGGCACGACGGGCATGGGGGGCTCACGGAGCGGCTTGGGAGGGGGAAAACTGCGGAGGCCCCAGTGGGGCACGCGCTCCTCAGGTGGCAGCCGGTCGGGGTGGGCAGAGGGTGCCCTGCGAGGGTCGCCCTTCCCACGGCCGCCGCGGTTAGAATACTGGGATGCGGAGGGGGGGACCCTTGCCGGGCCGCCTCCGCCGCTGCCTCTGCGGTCGCCGCGGCCGCCGCTGCCGCCGCGGTCGCCGCCGCCGCCGCTGCCGCTGCGGTCGCCACGGCCGCCGCTGCCGCTGCGGTCGCCACGGCCGCCGCTGCCGCTGCGGTCGCCACGGCCGCCGCTGCCGCCGCGGTCGCCGCCGCCGCCGCTGCCGCCTCGGTCGCCGCCGCCGCCGCTGCCGCCACGGTGGCCGCCACCACTACCCTCGCCACGGTCGCCGACGCCGTGGTCGTCACGGACGCCGCGCTGTCGGACGGGGTGGGCGTCGTACTTGTGGAACGGCGGCAGCTGGTGGCGACCGCCGTACGACAGAGGCGGCGGGCCATAGGCACCACCGTTTGCCCGGCCACCACGGTGGGCAGGCCGAGGTGGGGAAAGGGGAGCCCGCGGCGGGCCGCGGCCGCCATTGCTGCCGCGGTAGCCGCCGACATTGCTGCCGCGGTCGCCGCCGCGGTGGTCTCCTCGGACGCCGTAAAGATGGTCGAGGTGGGCACCGCACTCGTCCAAAGGCGGCAGCTGGCGGCGACCAGGGTGGGGGGGGGGCGATGGGCCGTGCGCACCGCCGTTTGACGAGCTGCCCCGGTGGGAAGGCTGGGGTGGGGATCGGGGCCATGTTTCGTCGCCATCACGGCCGCCGCCGCCGCCACCACCACCACCAGCGCCACCGCCACCGTCACCAATGACGTCACGGCGGCCGCCGCCGCGACCGCGACCGCCACCACCCCGGCCAACGTCGTCAATACCGACAAGGCCGCGACGAGTATCGCCGCCGTCCACAAGGCCATCACCCCCGTCGCCACCGCTATTGACAGGGCCACCATCGCAGCCACCACCACCGCCATCGCCACCGCCACCGACACCGCCACCGTCGCCGCCACCGTCGCCGCCACCGCCGCCGCTGCCGCCGCCGTCGCCGTGACTGCCGCCGCCGTCGCTGTCATCGCTGCCGCCGCCACCGTCACCGTTGCTGCCATCGCTGTCGGAGCCGTCGGTGCTGGGCAACGGGGCGGTAAAGTAGCGCAGCGGACGCTCGCGGCGGGCGTCCGGGGCCGGCGACGCGTGAGGGGAGGTGCCACCCCTCGGGTACCGCCCGCCGCCCCGCCCACCGTCACCGTCACCGCCGCCGCCGCCGCCGCCACCGCCGCCTCTGCCGCCACCGCCGCCGCCGCCGCCACCACCGCCGCCACCGCCGCCGCCGCCGCCGCCGCCGCGATGCCTGTACTCGCCGCCTCCCTTCGTGGCTCTCATGGACGGGCGGTCCTCGCCCTCTCGCTCCCGCCGACCGTCCCAGCCATCCCGGCCTCCCCAACCAGACGAGCGGTCACCGAAGCCGCCGTCGCCGCCGCCGCCGCCACCGCCGCCGGCAAGCCCCCCACCGGGGCCGTCGGCTGGGGGGTCCCGCTGGGACACCCACGGCGACGGCGGAACCCGATCACGCCCGACGCCATCGGAGGGGGAGCCCCCACGCCGCCACCCGTAGGGAAGCTGCAGCCCCGGCGGGGGCCCACCCCCGCCGGGGGCGGAGGGGGGGGCGCGGTGCCACCGCCGGGGCTGCCCGTCGGCGATCCACTCCCTGCTGTCACCGCCACCGCCTGCGGAATCATCCCGTCCGCCGCCGCCGCCGCCGCCGTCGACGCCACCACCCCACGGCCCAGCGTACCAGCGAGGGTCTGCAGACCCCGTTCCTCCCACCCCTGCCCCCCCCCCCCTCCCCCCGAACGATTGGCGGCTGGGGGTGAAGGGGAGTTGGGGTCCCCCACCTGCACCTTGTCCCGGTGACCACGCCAGCGGAGGGCGTCTCCGCCAACGTCGGCGCGCGAGGGGTCTTGGTGACCGCCGCCGCGGCGGCGCCACTCCCACTCCCCGCACCGGCCGTGGCGCGGGTCCCAGCCGCCGTCGCCACCGCCGCCGTCACCGCCGCTGCAGCCGTTGGGGTTGTCCCCCCAGTATCCGCCACCGCCAGCGTAATCGTCCCTTCCGCCACCACCAGCGTAATCGTCCCTTCCGTCACCGCCAGCGTAATCGTCCCTTCCGACACCGCCACCGCCGCCGCCACCGCGGAGGTCCCCCCTGCTGCCACCACCGCCAGCGTAATCATCCCACCCGCCGTCTCCCCCGCCGCCGTCACCGACGCCGCCACCGCCACCATCACTGCGTCCGCCGCCGCGCCTCGACGGCTCCCCGCAACTCAAGCCACGCCCCCCCCCGCCGCCGGGCGCCGTCGATGCCATCACAACCGACACGAGCGCGCGCCGCCGGGCGGTGCCCAACTCGGCGGCCAGGGGTCCTGGAGGCTTGGAAAACGCCGGGAGGGGGCACCTTGTTCGCTAGCAAGGGGGGCGAGGGAGCGGGTGGCAGCGCCCACCGCGCACGGCGGGCGTGCGCGCCGCCGTGGAAGGGCGCCGTGGGGGAACGCCACCCTCGCGCAGCGAAAATGTCGTCCGCGACTGCCCACGCGCCCCACACGCGAGTTGCGGTTAAGAATGCCCGCAGAGGAGCCACGTTGCTTTTGGCTGCGCTTCTGGATCCGTGCGTGGCCAATCCAAAAACAAAGGGTCGAGGTGCGGACTTGTATCGAAAGCTGATTGAAAACACAATATTTTCACGTTTCCCTACACTTGACGGACATTAAGTTTATGTACTTGACTCGGGAAGTCGGTCTACACCTGGCGACCACAATTTCTGTCGGGAAGAACTGTCCCACGAGTGCCACGCGTGTCACCGCGGGAAACCCCCGACGGCGGGTGAGGGGCCGGTTTTGGACCTGCTGCGCGGACGGGTGCGGCCAGAGAGCTCGAGCACGGTCGCTTGCGACGTGTGCGTCTGCTTCGTCCACTGCCACGCCCTGTGTACGCTACCCGCATATTGCTTCTACTCGCCCCTCTCCTGCTCACCCCCCCACCCCACGGCCCCTCTTCCCTGGCACCATGAAGTCCCGGCGGAACCTCCTCAAGCGCCAGAAGCGGCGGCATGCCGCCCCCGCCCACCCCCAAGCGGCGGCGCGGATTAGCGCCCTCGTCGCTGCACGCCTGGCCGAGGTCGCGGCCGCCGAGGCGTCCCGTCGCCACCGGGAGGCGGCTATACGCCAGTGGGACAACGATGAACGGGCAGCGGCGGCGGCGCGGCGGGCGGCGGCTGCGGCGGCGGCGACCGCGGCGTCGGCGGGCGACGGCGCCGCGGCCACCGCCGCCACCCCCACCCGCCGGCGGGTAACCCACACGGGCGTGGCGGAGGTGTTTGTGCTTCCCACCGACGGTGAAGAAGCGGATGCAGTGGCCGCCGCGCGGCGGCAGCGGGCGGTGGCGGCGGCCGCAGCCGCTGCGAGCGCCCTGGCCGCCTGCCCGCGCCCGCTGGTCGCGACGCGGCGAGCGGCAGCGGTAGTAGCGGCGACGGCGACGGCGACGACGCCCACGGCGGCGCTGGCGGGGGGGGGGGCGCCGTCGTCGTCGGGCGGCTCGCCGTCGCCGTCGACTGGTGGGGCCTCGTCCAGCGGCGGGGGGGGCAGTGACGCGGCCGCGCCGTCGTCGGCAGCGGCGACTGAGGCTGACGCGACGCCCGCGTCCACGTCCCCATCGGCGTCAGCGTCGTCGTTGTCACCGCCACGGACGCCCATCGGGTCTCCCGAGCATGGGGCGGGGGCCAAAAAGGCGCCGCGGCCCGCCACCCCGGCCAAGCTGCCGCGGCCGGTCAAGGTGGCCAAGGCGTCCCGCGGGGCCAAGGCGGCGGCGAAGGCCGCCCGGGCGGCGGTCCAGGCTGCGAACGGGCGGCCACCGTCTGACGCCACCGCAGCGTCGTCGTCGTCCGCGGGGGCTGTGTCGACACTGCCAGTAGCGCCAATGTCATTGGCGGCGGTCCCGGCGACGTCGCCGCCGCAGCCGCGGGCGGGGTCAACCAAGCGTCGGGGTGGGGAGGGCGGGCTGCCGTCGGCCACAGCAGTGCCGGCGGCGGCTGCGCCTGCGACGGCGGCGCCAGCGACGGCTGTGCCAGCGACGGCGGCGCCCGCTGGGCGGTCTCCCAAGCGCCGGCGCGGGGAGGATGGGCACGCCGCCGCCCCGGTGAGCAAGCCAGAGGCCAAAAAGCGGCGGCGGGGAGTGGCAGCTGCTGGCGCTGCCCCCCCTGCCCTCCCCCCTACCCCTACCCCTCCCCCGCCCCCCCCCTCAGCCGTGGCCGCTGCCGAGATTGACGCCCTCTTTGCCGGCAAGCGCCGCAAGGCCCCCCCCGCGCCGCCGCCACGGCCGACGGCGTTGGCGGCCAAGCGTGGTGGGCGCGGCGGGCCGGGCGCCGACGCGGACGGCGCGCCGGGGTGCACCTCGGCCGCCGCCACCGCGCCGCGGCATCCCGGCGCGGCGGCCGCGCCCTCTGCCATCCGCTACACTGACGACGGACTGCGGATATACACGGAGGAGGACATTGCGAATGACCCGACGCAGCCGACGGGGCTCAATGGCGCGTGCCCGTTTGACTGCGGGTGCTGCTTTTAAGGCGACTGGGGGAGGGGTGGGGGATGGGGGGGGGCGGATTGGGGACTGCGAGAGAGAACGGGGGAGCGTGTGCACGGCGGGGCTGCAGAAGGGGAAGGCGGAGGCGAGGGGGAGGAGAGGTGGCGATTGCAGAGACGACTGCACGGGCGTCGAGACGTGGGATTCAAACCACTTCTTTTTCCGTCGCTCTTCGCTCCGCTGCGCCGCCCCCACCACCTCCCCCCCCCGCCGGGCGCCGCCCTCTCCTCTCTCCCACGGCGGGGTCAGAACTTGCCGTCGGCCACGCGCCGTGCCGCGTCCTCGTCCACCGTACTCTGCGGGTCGGGCGGTGGACCACGAGCCCGCACAGAAATGGGATACGATCCCAAACGTCCACAGGGGCGCGCCCCAGAAAATAGGCAACGCACCACAAAAAGAACAGCAGCTCACAAGGCGTCAGCACCCACACGTGACGTCCCCAACGGCGCCTGCGGCGGTGACCGTCCCGTGACGTCCCCGACGGCGCCTGCGGCAGTGACCGTGACCACCGCCACCGCTGCACCCCAGCGTGCCTGCCCTACGCCACCACCATCCTGCCCAGAGACCGTGCGGCAGCCTCCAGCCACCCCTGCGCGGACCCCCCTACACCTTCCCCCCTTTCTCTCTACCCCCCACCGCTACGCGCCTGGCGCTCCAACAATCCCCCTTCTCGCTCGCAGAATCCAAAGTACTCCTGCCGCTGCGCGTGCTCCGACTGGGCGTCCGTGCCCCCGCCCAGGCTACACAACCTCCTCGCCACCCCCCCCCCCCCCCCCGCTCCCTCCCCGTACCTTGAAGCTCTTGCCCGGGCGGGAGCCCAGCCCCACCACCAGCAGCACCGTCGCCGTGGCGAGGCCCGCGTACTGCGCATACTCCCAGTCAAACCAGACGCGGCGCTCGCCGGGCGCACGGATGGGCTCCCCAAACAGCCGCCCGCCGGGCTCGCTCACGTCGTGCGCGTGACCTGTGTGGCACAGAGCGAGGGGGGGGGGGGGGGGGAGGGGGGGGATGACGTGGAAAAAAAAAGAAGAAAAATCAAGGAGTTGGTGATACAGGGGGAACGGAGGGATGGGATGACGACAGCAACGACAACGCGGCGTTGGCCCAGCGGAAGAGGGGGTGGCCCGCGGCCAGTCGTGTGTCAGAGGGACGGCCACGTGAGGGGCGGTGCCGGGAAAGAACCGCCATAGTGCGGCCCGAGGGTTGGTGGCGACAGCAAGGGGGGGTGGTCGCAGCACGCGTCCCCCTCGCACGGCCACCACGCACGGCCACAAGAGACAAAAAGCAGCGCCAAGGCCCAGCGTCGGGGCACCACCGCCCGCCCGCCCACCAGCCCACCCTACCGACCGCCCGCGGTGGCCACCGCGCGGCAACCACCACGCCAGTACCGTGGCAGACGCGGGTCCACCACGCGACCATCCATTCCCACCCACCCACCCCCCTTCCCGTCCCACCCACCCACCTACCCCCCCGCTCGTCCCCACACACACACACACACACCCACTCCCCCCCCCCCCACCCCCCCACAACGCGCTCTCCCTCAATGGCCGCCGCAAACGTACCCCCACCCGACAGTCCCGGCGGCGCCTCCCCCGCCGCCCCCCCCCCCCCCCCCCCCGCCGCCCGCCGGGCGGCCGGCGTCGGGGCGCCCGCACGGGCGGCGCGGGCGAGGCCGCCCGCAGCGGCGCGGAGGGCCGACATGGTCGCCGACTGGGCCGGTGATGCGCGTGGGGATTGGGGCGTTGGGTGCGCGCGGAGCAAAGAGGAGGATAAAGAAGGAAGGGGAGGGAAACAGAGAGGGGGAGATGAGACAGGGGTGGGGGGGGGAAGGTGAGGCACAGATAGGCAGGAGGGAGGCGAAGGGGGGTACAGTAGGTACAGTACAGTATGTATGTACAAGGTGCAGTCGTGGGCGAGAGCGGGAGGAGGACACGCGGAGAGGGCAAAGCGGGGGGTGACCCGGATCGCCGCGGCCCCCGTATCGATGCGAAAACGCCGCAAGCCAAAAATATTTCAGCCGTGCCCGTCGAAAGAAGTAGCCACGTGGAATCTGTGGGCGATGCCTGCCGTCGAGGACGCCTCGAAGCAGAGGCGTCCTCCCATCGGCGGCCTGGCATTCGCGGCAGCGGCGGCGCCCCCCCCCTCCCCCCTCGCTAACCCCCCCCCCCCCCCCCCATCAGCTGCTGTGCTGCCGTTCCCCACGGCCACCGCCCCCACCCGTATGGGGGCACCGCCGCTGGGACCACGGCCGCGGGCAGCGGCCGTCGTCGGGGCGGCGTCCCCCCCCCCCCCCCCCCCCACCGCCGCCGTCGACGGCCCCGGCGGCGGCACCGCTAGCGGCGGCGGCGGCGGCAGCGGCTCCACTGGCACCGGCCGCGGCAGCGGCGGCGGCAGCGGCAGCTGCGGCAGCCGCGCCCCGCCACCACCCCCCCCCCTGGTGGTGCGGCGGCTGGTGGGCCCGCCGCCGCACCCCCCACCCGCGGTGGGCCGCCTCCTGTCGGCGCCCCTGCTCGCGGCGCAGCTGGCCGCGGCGGGGCCGTCGCCGCCGCCGCCGCTGGCGGCCGGTACCGTCCTGCGGGTGGCCCCGCTCGGGGGGGGGGGGTGGGCGGCGGGGGGGGCGGGGCGCCCGCGCTGCCGCCCGTCTCGGTTGTGGTGGTGCGCCCGCCGCCGCCGCCGCCTCCGCCGCCGCCACCCCTGCCGCCGCCACCCCACGGCCACGGCGGGGGCGCGGCGCCGGCCCCCGCCGCGGTCGGCCCCGTCGTGCTCCTCCCGCCGCTGCCCGTCGATACGCTCGTCGGTGGCGGCGGGCCAGTCCCGGTCGAGCCGCCACCGCCGCCGGCGCCGCCGTCGCTGCCGTCGCTGCCGCCGCTGCCGCCGCTGCCGCCGCCGCTACGGCCGTCCCCACCCCCACCGCCGCCGCTTCCCCTCCACGCGCCCGCCGCGGCGGCGCTGACGGCGGTGCTGACGGCGGCGCTGGCGACGGACGGCCCCCCCCTGGTGGGCACCCTCACCGGCCCGCCCGGGGGCGGCAAGAGCGCCACGCTCGCCCTGGCGCTGGCCGCCGCCGCCGCCGCCACCTCCCCCCCCGTGGTGGGGGTGGTCGTGCCCCCCGCCGAGGTGGTCGCCCGCCCCGGCGGGGACGCGCGCCGCGCGGGGGGGGGGCTGGCAGCTGCCCTCGCCGGCTGGGCGCGCGCCGCGGCGGCGGCGGCGCCCGCCGTGTGGGCGCTCGACGGGGCGGAGCTGCTCTTCCCCCGCGCCGACGAGCTGGTCGGCGGCGGCGGCGGCGCCGCGGCGCTGGCGCTGGCCGTCCACTCGGTCCTCCCCGCCGCGCTGGCCGCCCACTGGGGGGGTGCCGCCGGGGCGGTGGCGGCGCCGGCGCCGGCGCCGGCGGCACCGCCCGCCCCCCGCCGGCGGGTGGTGGTGCTGCTGGTCGTGGCGGGGGAGCCGGGGGTGGTGCTGGAGGGGGCGGTCGCCGCCGCCGCCGCCGACTTTACCGTCCCCGTCCCGCCCGTCGGCGGCGGGCCCGGCGGCGCCGCCGCCGCCGCGCCCGCCGTTGCCGCCCTGGTTGGCCGCCTGACCGGCCGGCGGGTGGGGGCGGCGGGGGGGCGGCGCCTCGCCGCCGCCGCGTCGGGGCTCCCGCTGGGGGACGTGGCCGAGGCGGCCGCCGCGGTGGCCGGTGGGGGGGGGGGGGGGGGGGCGGCGGACCCCACCGACGAGGTGCTGCGGGAGCTCTGGCGGCTGCGGCTGGGGCGGCGGGCGGGGGAGGGGAGGGGGGGGGGGGGGGGCTGGTGCCGCCAGCCTCCACCGACGGCGCGTGGGCGGGGGGGCCGCCCCCTGCGGGCGGCGCTGTACCCCCGACGGGGGGGGGGAGCGGCGACGGCGGTGGCGGCAACGGCGGCGGCGGCGGCGGTGGCGGCGCCCCCGGCCCCCCCCCGTCTGCCTACACCCCCCCCCCCAACCTCTTTGCCGCCGTCGTGGGGATGGGGGCGACCAAGGCGGCGCTGCTGGCGGCGCCCTTCCCCCCCGCCCCCCCCCCCCGCTGCCGCCGCCGCCCCCCCCCGGGGTGCTGCTGTACGGCCCGCCCGGGACGGGCAAGACCGCCCTCGCGCGGGCGCTCGCCGCCGCCCCCGGCGTCGCGTGGGCCTCCCTCTCCGCCGCGGGCCTGGCACGGTCGGCCGTAGGCGACGCTGAGGCGGCGCTCGCGGCTGCGTTTGCGGGCCTCCGCCGCCGCCCCCCGCCGGCGGTGCTCTTCCTCGACGAGCTGGACGCCCTCTTCCCCGCCGACGGCGCCGCCGCGGGTGGGGGGGGGGGGGGGGGTGCTCGGCGCTCCCGCGGCTGGCCGCCGCGCTGGGCGCCGGCCTCGACGCGGGGGGGGTGGCGGTGCTCGCCGCCACCAACCGCCCGTGGGCGGTCGCGCCGCCACTCCTCCGGCCGGGCCGGCTGGGCGTGCACCTGCACGTGGGGCTCCTGCGGGAGTACCCGGCGGGGGGGGGGGGCGGCGGCCAGGGGGGGGGGGAGGGCACCGAGGAGGTGGAGGAGGCGGCGGCGGCGGCGGTGGCGGCGGCGGCGGCGGCGGCCGACGTGGCGGTGGCCGCGGCGGTAGGGGCAAGTGGCGGCGGGGTGCGCCTCGCGCCGGCCGCCGCCGCCGACCTTGCCGCGGGCTTTCGTCGGTGGCCCGCGCTGACCGCCGCGGACGCGGCGGGCGTCGGCCGGCGTGCCCTGTTGGGCGCCCTCCGCCGCGTGCGGGGGGGCGGGGCGGCAGCGACCGCCGCGGCGCAAGGTGCCGCAGCGGCAGCGTCGGCGTCGTCGGCGTCGACGTCGTCGGTGGCCACATCGGTGACGGTGGCAACAATGGAGGCGGCGGCGGCGACGGAAGGCGGCGGCGGCGGCGGCGGCGGCCGCGCCCCCCCACTGGTCGTCTCCCGGTCCGACGTGGCGGCCGCGCTCGCCGCCACCGTCCCGTCCGTGACGGCGGCTGAGGCGGCGGCGCTGGCGGCTTGGAGACCCCCGCTCTTTGGCTGGCGCCGCGGGCGGGGGGGAGGCGGCTGGCGGTGCCGCACGGAGGGGGAGCCCCCGTCCGACGGGGACTCGGATGGGGGGGGGACGACCGAGGAGGAAGAGGGCAACGGCGGCTGGCCTGAGCTTTAGTGGCACGTGCTGACGCATCCCTCCGTGTGCGCCCGTCGTGGCCGCAGACCACCCTCGCTCCGTGCCCCCATCATGGGATGATCCCCCTGGTTCCCTCCTCCCTGCATCATGCATGAGGGTGATGGGGACTGGGCATAACGGTGGGAATTGCTACCCTATTGTTCATTCTTCCCCCCTTTTTTTGTTGTACCGCTCCCCACGAGGCCAGGCGCACTCCTTCCAGGGAGGGTTGGGGGGGTAGAGGGGGGGGGATGTTGGGGGGCCGAGAGGGAGGGGGTGTCGTGGGGGGGGGGGCAGGGGCGCGAGCCTCGAGCCGTGGCCGCGGTCGCGAATGTGGCCTTCTTGGCGGCCGGGTCGCCGCCGCCCACACCGTCCACAAGTCCCCACGGTGGCCGCGGCAGGGCGGCCGCAGGGGGGATGGGCGGGGGCTGCCGCGACTGGTAGCGCGGGGGCGGCAGCCGCCGCCCACACCAGCACAGGCAGGAAGGAGGGCAGCGAAGGATCACCCCAGGCGAGAGCGCCCAGCGCCGGAGCCCCCCCCTGGTGTGCCGCCGCCTCGTTGCCATCGCCTGCGCGGCCGCCGCCGCGGCCACCGCCGCCCCTATCGCTGCCCCCATCGCCGCCACTGCCGCCGCCGCCACCACCCCGGCTGACTCCCCGCCAGCCAGCCTACGAGCACGAAGACGACGGGGCGGGGCCACCACCCCCCCCCCCTCAGTGGCCAGAATGAACGATTGCATGCCGCGGGGGGAGCGGTGTCTGGCGACCGGGCCTGTGCTCTGTTGGGCGTCTCGTGTGGTGGGTGGAGGCGGGTGACCGCGGCAGCGCGGCGGCGGCGGCCGCGCCCATGGCTTCGTCTCGTGTGCGCAAGAAGACGGAGGCTCCCGTGTGGTAGATTCCAAGAAAATGAGAGCCACAAACAAAGCACGCGCACAACGGCCACCAGCACAGGCAACACAGTCAAAAATGAAAGTCCCCCCGCACTTCGCGCAAGAAACGAGTGAGGATGCTCTCCTCCTGTCTGTCGCTGTCATCGTCAGCGGATTCGTCCAGCCACGCGAGGGTGGGACGCACCTCAGCGCCGTCGCCACCCTCATCGAGCGTGATGGCGTAGCCGGTCAAGAGCACCGACGCCAAGGCGGTGGCGGCCTCCAAGGGCGCCGCCCCCGGCGGCAGCAGCGTTTACGTCCAGGCGGAGCAGCTCGCGGAAGCGGGCGCCCTCGGCCTCGGTCTGGGACAGCAGCACGGACGCCATCAGCCCAATCGGATGCGCCCTCGTGGGGTGCCACATGCACAGCTTGAGGCACGCGGCCACGGCGTGCAGGCGCGGCAGGATGGGCGCCGGCCAGCCGGGCACGACGTAACCACGTTGGGAGAGGTCGGCCGCCGCGAGCGGCTCCCAGTGCCCAGACAGCGCGTCGAGGGCCACCCGCATCGCGGGGTAAAAGCCGCGAAGGGGCACGTCCAGGACGGCGTCCCGTGCGACGTCGCCCACGCTATACAACTCGCACGCTTCGGCCAAGACCCCCCGCCACCGTTCGTGCCACACGTCCAGCAGGCTCTGGTGGTTGTAGTCGTCACCCGCGTCACCCCCCACAAGGGGCTTGTAGACGTTGTGCAGTGCCTGCGGAAGCTCGGCGCAAGGCACAAAGCGCCGCAGCGCGTCGAGCAGAGCTTGGTCCGCCCCCGCAGCAAGCGGCACGGTCTGCGGCGGCGCCGGGAGAACTCGCGGCCAGTCACGCGTCGTCTCCTCGTCGACCGCAGATGAGGGCAGAGCCGATACGTCCCGCCCCGGCACCAGACGCGCAATCGACACGGCGGCGGCCAGCCGACGCTGCAGCACTTCCTCCAAGTTCTGCGCTGTTGCAGCACCAGCACCTCCTCCACCCAGAACCGACGATGCGCCGACTCCGTCGCCCCAGTCGAGCAAGTGACGTTCACCAATCTGACTAGGCAGGCCCAACATGAGGTAGAGATCCCCCAGGTCGTCGATGCCTAGGTCCGCCACCACCATCCACGCCTGCAGACCAAACGCGGCAGCAGACGTCAGCCCCCCTGGGTCGGCGACAAGCTTATGCCACACCGGCGGCAGCAGGGTGTCGTTGGATCCCCAATCATCCCGCAGAGGCTGAGAGTAGTGGGGACTGCTCCGCCACAGCCGTCGGAGAGGATCAGCCGCGTCATCCGTTGCGCTTGGCCCCGCAGTTACCGGCTCGCTGGTATCGGTGTCGTGCGTAGCGCTCGCCCCGACGGCTCCTGGCTCGTTTCCTTCAGAGCGGCCAGCGGTGCTCGAATCGGCTGCTGCGAATGGGTGAGCAGCATCGTTGTGGGTGGTGACCGGCCCGACAGATCCTGACACGCCGGAAGCCGTGTCGCGGGTGGCACTCGTCCCGACAGAAGCCAGTACGTCGGCAGCCGCTTCGCCGGAGGGGCTCGACACGACTGTTGCCGGCGCGCTCGCAGCGGCCTCGTGGACGGCCTCGGATCCGACCAGCGCCGACGCATCGGGAACCTCCATTGTAGGGCGGGCTGCTTCGGGGCTCACGCGCGTCCACCATTCAAACGCGTCAAACGCGCCGTTGTACATGCAGGAGCGCGCCCACCAGTAGCCGTGCTGCAACGGCGTCACGCCCGGCACCAATGCGCGGAGGCCAAACAGCAGAAGCGAAGCAAACCGCTCCGACGCCGCGCCCAGCCCCGTCCGCAGGCAGTGCACGCGAAAGCAGATGGTCGGGCACGCAGCTGGATTGATCACCAGCGTGTCCAAGGGCGCCCGCGCCGTCGCACTTGACCACATCCATTCCAGCCGCCGAATCTCCGCGCCCGAGTCCATCCTCTCGTAGCTGACACCAGCGCTGTACACCACATGGACGAGTGCCGGGAGGCGATGAGCACAGCCAAGCACTTGGTGCGCGACCGCCTCGTGCAGCCAGCCGGGATGAGTCGACAGAATAAAGCGGGCGGTGGATGAACCGGAATGCGGCGCATAGTACTCTAGCGGGCTGGTGTCAGAAGTCCAGCACGCCGGGAGATGGTCCTCAAGAACGGCCACGGCGTCATCACCCTGATGACCGTTGAGGCAAACAAAGTGTGCATGAGCAAACGAGGAAAACCGAGGGAGTACGCGCAAGAAAAGGGGGACACGCACGTCGCTCGTCGGTTCTCGCGACCGCAAAAAGTCACGCGAACCACCAAATAATGCAAGGAAGACGTAGCTGCAAGCAATAGCCAATCCCCAGATGGCACCGGTTGGCCCAGTCATGTACCCCTTGATAAACGTCCCCAAGCCGTCACTGACAAACTCGTGGTCGCGCACCAGCAACAGCAGTTGCCCGCGGAGGACGTACGGACCGCCAGCCGCGTCGTCGTTACGCACGCTCGTGCCCGTGAGCTCAGAAAATAAGCAAGTCGGAGGGGGTCCGCCTGCTGTGCGGTCGACTCGCGAGCGCCGACTCCAGGCGAAGGATGGAATGGGAGGCCGATACATGCTGTCACATAACGTGCGCTCACACTCCTCAGCAACAGAAGTGACGTAGTCACGGTACCAGAAGTTGAGCACTAGGGATGTATCAAGTGCAACAGCAATTGCCAGTAGACGCGTCTCCACCAGCTGAGAGGGGACGTTCCAAGCACGAGTCAGCTGCCATATTGAGACCACGACGATGGAGAGGCGGAGAAGCGAGCAGCACTGGGCCCAGGAGAGCATGCCCCCGACACTGCGGGAGCTTTCAGCCTTGTGGTCCCGCAGTGTGACCAGAAAGCGGGCGACCACCAGAAGCACGACCGCCAGGGCCAGACTCTCAGTCAAGGTGTCCTCAGCTTCAGCCTGGTCCAGCAGCCGCTCCAGGGCCTCGCACTTGTCTGGCATCGCCAGCGCCGGGCACACCGCCTGGCGCGACGCCATAGGGGGCACCCCCCTCGCAGCAGCAACGCGCCCCCGCGACGTGGGCACAGCGCCAGCCGGCGGCACGGCAAGCAGCACCACCACCACACAAACACGTACAACAAGAAAAGGCCTCATGGCAGCCACGCACATGGCGGGCAGGAGCCGTGGCGCAGCGACGCCAAGCGGCAAACACGCCCGCCGGCGGGGCGCCCAAAAAAGGGCACCGCCGCCGCATCCGACCACCAGGACCACCGCCGCGCACGTACAAGTGGCCGCCACCACCGAGGGCGCACCTCCAACTGCCGGCGCAACAAGCCGGGGTGCGCACCCCAGCTGCAGGGGGAGGTCCCGCGAACAGACGCGCGCGCGACGACACCCACAGCCGTCGCGCGGGTACGCGATAGAAGAGCCGGTCCGCGGCGGCAACGCGTGCGCCCGGTGAGGGCGCGCACGGGGCCCGCCGGCCCCCAGGTCAACCGCCGCCTCAATCCAATCCGCATCCTGTGGGGTGCGGCTGCCAACCTGGCAGCCGGTCCAGCACACAGGCGCGCACCGCCTTGGTCGGCGCGGGCGTGTTTCCCCGACTCGCGGCGGCCGTCCCGCTGTAGGTCATCTGTCAAAGAAGCGGAAGCGAGCCGCTCCTCAGTCCTCCGAGGTCAGTAGTAGGCTTGTGCTGCACGCCCCTTTTTCGGGGGCGTGCAGGCGTGACACGCCCTAAACACGCCTTAAGCACGCCCTCAAAAGTTC
Organism: Pyropia yezoensis; assembly: GCA_009829735.1. Classification (NCBI taxonomy): domain Eukaryota; phylum Rhodophyta; class Bangiophyceae; order Bangiales; family Bangiaceae; genus Pyropia; species Pyropia yezoensis. The sequence goes on from CM020619.1 coordinate 5,835,677, forward strand.
ATGCCGCCCTGCACGCCCCAAGAAATTAACACAATTTTACCACACGAGTGCAAATTATGCCTAGTCAGGAGGGCCGCCGCGCAGGCGACACGGTGTATTCATACATCGTCAGAAAGTACCATTAGCTCATCGCCGGCCCTCTGCGCTGGCTCGACGACGTGCCCGCGATGTGGCCTCCAGACCCCGCGCAGCGGATCTAAAACCGTGTATCTTATTTTCCGTGCATCGGGCCCGGACAGGCGTGCACGGGATTGCAAGGGGGCGCCCAGGGGCCCCGTAAAGCCCGATTTCCGCGTGCAAGAGCGCGCACGGCCGCGTTATGACCGTGCTTCCTACTAGTTTTTTTTTCTCTCCTCGACGAACGTCATCAGGATGACAAGGCCTACCTTCTCATGTAAAGAACGGTCATATTCGTTCTGCAGCGGCCGAGATCGCCTCTTTTTTGCAGACTGTTGCAGGCCCTTTTTCACAAGATATGCGCCTGTTTCCGGGGTCGCGCATTTCGGCCTGCAGCGCATGACCAGCCCGCTGTCCCGTTCGTTTCAGGCACTGCTATCCGATACTCGTTCCTGTCGAAATTTCGCGCAACCCGTGCTCTCCACTTGTGCTTGCACGTGCAACGGAGCGCTATTTTTGCATTTCTTGACCACGTGCTGTGCAGGGTTTGTGCAACTCTCCCGTGCTGTGCGATCGTTTTCGTCGCACAGGCGCATGTTCCGACGTGCCCTCCCCCCTCAGAGTGCGTCCAGCGCACTTCCAAGGACTCACCGCCCAGTTGCGCGCGTCAGCTGATCCGTAGCACAGCGATATGAGAATTGGGGCTGCTATTCTGCAGCACGTTTCTTGCACGAACGAGTTATGGTGTGCACGGCGCGGCTAATTGCATCCACGTGTTGTGCGGAGGCAGCCGCAGGCCCCATGATCTGCGCAGTTCGGGCCTCACCTCGAAATGTGCATGCCCTGCAGCGTTTTACATGACGCCAAGGCGTGCTATGCAGGCAATGTGAAATTTTGCGGCTTTCAGAAGCGGCGACGCCCGGGCCCGAGGGGTCTGCAAACACGCATTTGACAGTGCGCGCACGTGCCGGCACGGAAAATAAGATACACGGTTTAAGACCCGCTGCGCCGTCGAGGGGGGTCCGCGATGCTGATAGATGTGTTGCCAGGACGAGGACGTGCGATCAGGCCCAATCACGCGCGATCACGTCGTATTGGAGACTTTCAGCAACGAGCATTCTCATCGAGGATTCTCGTATCTTGCTCGCTAAAGTGGCACACGGTCGTGGCGTATCCTATGACAGCAGATGTGACTTTCAGCAGCCAAGATTATGATGTTCTCGTAATTATCTGACTACGCAAACGCACAGTCTCCCGAGGCCCATTCGACTTGAGCACAGTACGTTCCTCACGGTAGCACAGTACGTTCCTCACGGCGCAGCACTGCTCATCGCATGTCAAATATTTCTTGCTCTTTTTGGAAATTCTTGAGCAAAACCCTGCAAAAACCTACATCGACCCCCCATCAAGGCATTATGGACACCGCTTTTACCCCCGATTCTTGCTCTCTGCGTGTAACAGCTCGGGCGATTGGTAGTCGCCACCTCCATTGGTATGACCGGAAGCGCACTGGGCAGGAGAGCGCTCTCGAGAAGCGCAAAGAAGCGACCGACCATCGCTACGCTTTGGAGCAATGTTTACACAAACGCGCATAAAATACCGCGCAATCTCTCGCACTTGTTAAGCAAAAACCTGCGCGACCACAGCTTTCGAGGGTCTGCACGGAAAAATCTCTCCGCCTTGCTCGACATCTACAACGTGAATGATGACCAATGGAACGCTCCGTCCAGCAACAGCAGCGCCACCGCTGTTGTCATTGGTTGACCGAACACCGACAGCGGCCGTCATGTCGGTCGTCTTGGGGGAGATTCATTGGCCTCAGCCCATCGCCTTGATCAGAAAAGCGAAATGCTGCTCGAACTGTTCATTTTCGTGCTCGAGCAGGGCAAGAATTTGCACAACGAAGCAAGAGATCTGGCCATAATCGGGCTTGTAACTTGACAGGGGATAAGCAGTGCTGCGCGGTGTGGGCTTTTCTCTACTGCTCTTCTCTGTCAACGCCGCCGGCGCCACACCCTATACAAGGCGTCCAACGCCCCACGGCTCGCTCTCGCCGGCCGTCGTGCACATCACCTCCAATGCGGCCATTCACGGCAGCCACAAGTCTCCCGCTTGCCATTCTCCCACCCCCACTGTGTGACCTCTTTCTCCTCGGCCTGGATATTGCTTTGCCTTCCTCCCGGACTCTATCTGTCTCTACGCTGTCTGGGTCGCCGCCCCCCCCACTCCTTTTCGTTGCAGGGTCGTCGCCCCTCGCCCCAACCCTTCTCCGCCCCCAAGTGGCGCTCAGCTCGCTGCTACCATTCCCCCTGTAGCATCCCTGGCCCCGACTTGGCGCCGACCCGGGATGGCGACCAGGGGGCACCAGGTGCCAGAACACGCCCGCCGTGTAAGGATGGTTGGCGGCCGTGGCCCGTGCCCGGCACTGGGATGCGGTGGACTACGCTATCCACACGTGAGAGAGGGACTCCTGATGGGTTTTGGCATATTTGTGAGGGACTTGATTTGAGAGAATTTGAGTGTGAAATCAGTGAGTGGGAATAGAACTAGTAGTGATAGTGGCCCCCGGCCTGACGAGGTTAGACTCGGGTCGGGGCCACTCCGGGGTAGGGGGGGGCTACCTGGCCAGCGTGCCGAGGCTCCCCCATGTGGCAGTATTGACCCCCAGGTAGGGGGGCAACACGTGCCATGCAAGGGGCGGCAGGCCACTAGCCTGATCCGTTCCTCCCCCTGCATTTGGGTCCATATTCCCTAAGTTTGGGATAGTTAGCTTAGTAGTAAATCCAACTTGGATTTGAGGGTTTTCTGCATTTATCCTCTTGAATTTTCGTGTGGCCCGGTGGGCAGGTGCTGAGGTGGGAGATTCTGAGTGGCGAGATTCTGAGTGGACCCTGGGGGGATAAGGGGAGGGACAGCGGGGCTTGGCCCTGCGTCCCCGTCCCGACCAAGAAACTGTTGGACCACACACCATCCTCTTGTTTGTCCGTGGGGGGGTTTGCCCCACAACAGGGACAGAGTGTGTGCGACTTGCACTTCTTCCGGTTCCCCCGACACGGGAGGCAGCCCTTGCACACCGCCCCAACTTGGGTGCCGTGTGTGCATGTGGTTTTTGCCACATTTGGTGGAGCAGCAGGGGACAGGGGTAAAATTTACCTCCGGGTGCACCCGGGTGTAGGGGGCCCTCTGTCTCAGAGGAACGGTGGACTTGGACCGTGTCATACGGATCGTCAGCCAACATGGCTAGCTCGGACCCCCCGTCGTCCGGGGAGTACACGGGTGACGCACGTACTTCAGTGCCTTTGAATACTGGTGAGACACAGGTGGGTTTACCTGGGGTCGCAGAGGGACTAGAGGTCCCTCAAGCCAGCAGGACTGGAAGTGCGGGCGGGCAACAGGCCATCCCGACTCAGTCGGGAGTTCACTCGGGTGACACTTCTGATGTGGGTGGGCCGAAGTCTGGCCACCGTGTGGTATACTCAACGGGAACGTCCCAAGGGGTGAGGACTGTCCCCGCGGGTTCCACTCGGGTTGGAGCCAACTTTGGCTTGGAGCCGTCGCCAACTAGGCTTTCGGAGGACGGCGGACCTCCGTTGGTCGGCGATGGGCTCGCGCCCATGCCCCCGGTTGAGACCCCTGAGGAACGTGGTTACCCCCCAGGTGGACTCCCGGAGGCGGACCGAGACTCAACTGGAGTCGTCAATCCACTCCTCGCGGAAACTGTCCGTCGGGAGGCGACCAATGTGTTGCGGCAGACTTTGCCGGACCTGGTGGTCACGATGACGAATACTATTCTGAATCAGATTGTGGCGAGTTTGCCAGATGGCCTTAATGTCCAGACCGGATTGGGGCTTTCGAGCCCGCAGGCGCAGGGGGAATCTCCCCTGACGCCTATTCCGGGTCGCCCCGAACAGGGGGGGACCCCTGTGACTCCCAACGTGGGAGCCGCACCATTCTCGGTGGGGCGTACGCCCTTCACGGGGGAGTTCCCCTCGGAAACGCCGGCGGCTACACCAAGCTCGCCGTACCAGACTACAGGCGCTGAGGGTCAACTTACCCCAGTGCCACAGCGGCTGTTCCCTCAACGTGAGGTGCCGCCCAAGATCCAGGTAGCCAACCCGGTCTACCAGCGGATCTTTGACTGTGAGACCTACGCCCTCCACAACAAGTCGGTGGCGTATGGTCCTGACCAGGCCCGAGCCATGGGCCGTGCCAAGAAGAATGCACTTCATTCTTTTGGGCACAAAGCGGAGTGGGATGGAACCCCCCCCCTCCGTGTCTTTGAGTTCCTACGTCGTTTCACAAAAGCCTGTGACGACAATGCCATAAGTGAAGGCATGGCTTTTTACATGCTACAGGAGTTTACGAAGGGCGACCTGCGGACAGAACTTATGTCCGTCATGCCCAGCTCCTCAAGTGGAGGCGCTGGGGAGGTGACGTCCTATTTGGAGCTCGTCAACTGGTTGTTGAGAGCCATGGTTGATGAGGCAGCGTTGGCTTCTCAAGTCGAGGAGTTTACGCAAGCCCATCACGAAGAGGCGGAGGACGAGTTGTCCTTTGCGGAGCGAGTCCGTAAGCTCAACAATCTTTGTGGGTTTCTTCATCCACAAGCTGTGGTGAAGAGTCGGTTTGTGGAGGGACTCCATTGGTCAGTCCGGATGGAGACCCGGGAGTATAACACTGCCCGGGCGACCCTGGCCGAGTTGGCTAGGTTCGCCTATCGCAGAGGCGAGGCATACCGCAAGTTGCGGGAGGAACAACGCCAGGAGCGTCAGGCCGAGTTGGCCAAGGAACGGGAGGAGGCGCGCGAGGCCAGAGAGTTGAGAGAGGCACGCCGAATCCGCAAGGGGAGGGTGGTAGCTGCCGTGGGAACTTCCCAGGGTATCCCTTCGTCTTCCCCAGTTGGGAAGACCCCTCCCGGAACAGACCATCGGTGTTGGAACTGCAACTCCGATGGACACTGGGCATATGATTGCCCCAAGTTGAGTAAACGCATCCAACAACTTGTTAGGAATGCGAGTAAGAAGTCGGCTACGAACGAAGTACGTTCACGCCGCGAGGGTGGGTCTCGACCGGTCGTCGCGGTCGCCACACCCTCGGCGGAGGAGGCGGAAACGTCGTCCTCGGACTCGTCGTCTTCCTCCCCGCCCTCAGATTTGGACGCCAAGTCGGCGGGAAACGAATGACCGTTGGGGCTGGTCGTCCGAAGCTCACAACGGCAGCCTCGGCCAAGTGTGCCAGGAGGACGAACCAACCGTGCCGGATGCTGCGGCGACCTAAGGGAGTCCGCCCACCTCGGGTAGGACTCCCCAAGAACGTAAACCCACGTCGGGTCATCGCGGTGCTGACGGGTGAGAACTTCCAGGTGGCTGGACGGGTGCAACTTGCCCCCGGCCGCGCCTGTTGTGCCCGTATCGTACTTGATACCGGGTCAGGAGCCTCCTTGATACGCAAGTCGCTATTACCAAAGGAGGTGAAGCTCCAACGCTGGAGGTCCAAAGCTGACCATATGATTGACATCAATGGTGGGGTACTTCCCATCGTTGGTGCCGTGACCCTACCAACTAGGTTGGGGACCCATGAGGTCGACGTGACCTATGGTGTAGTTGAGAATATATCGGTACCCCTGCTTCTGGGTACCCCTTATGTTGTTACACAAGTGCCTTTGATTTGTGGCCCTGAGTACTGGGTCAAGTTGATGAATGGGGAGACTATCCCCATCCTTGGTAAGGGAAAGTCTGTGGCTCCTGTGACAGTCTCACAGTCGAAGCCTGTTTGCTCTGTGAGGGAAGGGTTTACTGCTACCCTGCGTCTAGCCCGTAAAGTCACGTTGCCCCCCAACTCGGTGGCGCACGTTGATGTTGTAACTGATTATACGGGGAACGGGTTGGTGCACCCTCACCCCCGTCTTGCTCGCAAGCACCAAGTGCATGTTGCCCTTGGCACGATGGACTCCAAAGCCGGAGTCCCAAGGAGGATACAGGTGATGAACCTGAGCTCGTCGCCCCAGTACTTCAAGTCGGGAGCCAAGTTCGGCTATATCGACCAACACGAGGGACCGGTAGTAGCGGTCACCCTCAACGCGGGCGCAAGTAGCGACCCAAAGTCCGGAAAGGAGAAGCATCAAGCCAAGTCGGCCGCCTCTCCTCGGCCCCATGTGAACATGGAGGGTGTCCCCCCCAGGTTGAGGGTTCAAGTTGAACACCTCTTGGACCAATATCACAAGTTGTGGGATGGTCAATTGGGACTCATGAGAGCCACCCAACACCGGATCGAGTTGAAGCCCGGTGCACCCCCTATACGCCAACAACCGTATAGGGGAGGACCTCGTTCAAGGGCCCTCGTTAAGGAGCAAGTTGCTCGCATGGAGGCCCTCGATGTGATCGAGGCGAGCAACGCCGAGTGGGCGAGTCCGGTGGTTATCGTCCCCAAAGTTGATGGGACCCCCCGGTTTTGTATCGACTACCGTAAGCTCAACGAGAGCACGGTGAAGGACAGCTATCCCCTGCCTAGGATGGACGACTGTCTGGACTCTCTGGGGGAGGCAAACGTGTTCTCTACCCTGGACTGTAACGCGGGGTACTGGCAAATTCCCATTGCCCCGGAGGACAGGCATAAAACTACCTTTACCTGTCACTGTGGTACCTACCAGTGCAAGCGTCTACCGTTTGGTCTGTGTAACGCGCCGGCAACTTTCCAGCGCGCTATGGACATGATTCTGGCCGGAGTACGGTGGCAGATCTGTCTTGTGTACCTAGACGATATCATTGTGTTCTCCCGAAGTCCGGAGGAACACATTGGCCATCTTGGCCAGGTGTTCAAGCTACTTGCTGACGCCGGTGTGTCACTGAAGGCGAGTAAGTGCCACCTCTTCACTCAAGAGGTGGAGTACTTGGGACATGTGGTCCGTCCGGGGCGTCTCAGTGTTAACGAGAAGAACTTGAGGGCCATCCGTAAGGCTCAGTACCCCCGGACCCAGACCCAGATGAGGAGCTTCCTCGGGATGTGTAACGTGTACCGACGTTTCACCAAGGGCTTCGCCAAGGTGGCGAAGCCGTTGAATGAGCTAGTGAGCTCAACGCTACCGAAGAACCTGCCTCCCCCAAGTCGGGTGGAGCAGGAATCCTTTGAGACTCTTAGGGACCTTCTGCTGAAGCCCCCCATCTTGACTATTCCCAGGTTGGGAGGCCACTACATCCTGGATGTGGACGCTAGCTACGACCAACTTGGTTGTGTGTTGCTTCAGCAGCAGCCGGACAAGGAGTACTTGCCGGTGGGATACTTCAGTAAGGGGCTGAACTCGGCCGAGAAGAACTACGGAGTCACCGAGTTGGAAGGACTCTCAGTGGTGTGGGCGGTGACGTCACTTCGTCACTACCTAGAGGGTGAGAAGTTCCTCATCCGCTGTGACCACCGCGCGTTGCAGTTCATCTTCAAGACGGACTGTACGAACACTCGTCTCAACCGGTGGAGGGTGCGACTGGCACCCTTCAACTTTGACATTGAGTACCGACCTGGCAGGCAACATGCCCTTGCCGACGGCCTCTCTCGGGTACCTACCGAGGGGCTGGACACTAAACCAGTCGATGAGGACATCCCCATCGTGGGGGTAGTCACGCGCTCGGGTCAGGCGTTGAACCCCGAGGCGCCAGGGAACAAGAAGTACTTGCCCCTGTCCCTGGACGAGGTGGTGAAGGCCCAGGCCGAGGATCCCTTCTGCAAGTCTCAGAGGGATACACTGGATACAGTGGTGGAGACGCGTTTCTTTCTGGGGGACGATGGCCTCCTCATGAGGAGGGGGGTATTCCATGGGACTGAACAACTTGTCGTCCCCGCATCCCTCAAGGACAGTATCCTTGAGAGGGAGCACAACGCTCCCACGGGTGGACACCTGGGGTCTAGTAAACTGTACCAGACCCTGAGGACCAGGTACTACTGCCCGTCCATGGTGGTGGACATCTACAGTTGGGTGGCTGCCTGCACAAGTTGTGCACAGAACCGTCTGATGGAACGGCGGCCTAGTACGGCTATGCTATTGTTCCCGGCCAAGGAGCCCTTCGCCGCGTTGGCGATGGACATCCTTGGGCCACTGCCAGTGACCGAGGAGGGCAACCAGTACCTCCTGGTCATCTGTGACCGTTTCACGAAACTTACGCGAGCGATCCCACTGGTAGAGATCACGGCCATGTCGGTCGTGTCAGCCTTCCTAGATCACTGGGTTGCCGCGTATGGCATCCCAGATAGTACACTATCGGACAATGGACCGCAATTTGCGTCTGTACTGTTTCAGGGAGTGCTGGATATGTTGGGGGTTAAGGCAAACTATGCCACCCCCTACCACCCACAAACTAATGGGCAGGTGGAGCGCTTCAACAAAACTATTGTTAGGCAGCTGCGCCACTATGTGAGTGAGCACGTGAAGACGTGGGACCAATACATTTCTATTCTCACTACCGCCTACAATTCGCAGGTTCACTCATCTACCGGGGAAGTACCCCTCGCTTTTGTGACCCCCCGTCGTGTGCGGTCTATTGCCGTGCGGCGGTCGCTCCCAACTAGGGAGGATGGTGGCAGTACGCCTACTCCTACTGAGAGTAAGGCGGAGTTCGCTGCTAGGCTTGAAAACCTCATCCCTAAAGTCAGGGCTGAGATGGACAAAGCACAAAAGCGCTACAAGCGTACCTTTGACAAAAAGGTGCGCAATGCTAAGCATGTCCCCGAGCAGGGTGACTGGGTGCTGGTACACTCGCACACCCCAACTGGGGGTAAGCTGGTATTCCAGACGAAGGGACCGTACCAGGTCCTTCGTACTGATGGGCGGCGCTTCACCATCGAAAGTGACGATGGGGTCCGCACAGTGAACGGAGAGGACGTGGTCAAAGTTGCACCACCGCCTGCAGGCGACCCAGCTTGGGCGCGTGCTTTGGAAGCGTGGCGCCTCCCCTCACTGCCTGCGGCCAAACAGGGCCCGCAGGAGTACGTGTTCGATAAGTTCATCGACCACGGATGGGATGAAGACACTGACCGCCTCATGTTGAGGGTGCGTTGGTTTGGCTACAAAGCCAAGGACGATACGTGGGAGTATGTGGAGGACCTTCCCGCTGAGAAGGTCCGGGCGTACTGTGCCCCGGAATGAGATAGACCCTAACAGCCCTCCCTCAACGTGAGGGAAGGCCGAGCAACAGTGCCAAGAGAGTGCTTCAAGTCGAAGTGGTACGCAGAGTGGCTTTTAACTACAGCCCTAACCCTCACACTCTCACAACAAAGGCAGCTGCCAACTAGGCACGCATGCTAGACTCTCCCACTCCACGGCCCTCGCCCTCACGTGGAGGCGAGCGGCGAGACCCACGCCGATAACGGTCTCCCACTGGTTGGGAGGGGCGGTGGCTCCAAGTCGGAACCGTCGCGCCCTTCACGGTCGCGCAAGTGGCGCCGACCGTGGCTACTCTTCTGCCTGGTCTTGCGCGCAAGTTTGCGACGCAGACGCTGGACAGACTCCGTCTCCGACGGGGCAGAGGACTCCGAGACGGAGTAAGACAACTTGTCTTCCGACACGGAGGGAGAGCGCGCGCGAGTGTCGGCGACGACGGCGAGGAGGCGAGTATGCCCGGCTCGCGCGACGTTTGCCACGCCCAAGTGGGGCTGGCTGGGCATAATAGCCCCCAATGCGAGCCAACTCGGCTGTCATAAACTCCGCCACCGACTCGCAACTCGCGGTCGCCACTGCAGTACGAACGTGCTCCTCAAGTTGAGGAGTCTCGGAACTTTGGAGGGTTGCGGTCGACGCGGCCAACCAGGAAATGGTGCGCACCAACGTGGTGATCATCATCTCTGAGGTTAGAGGCGTGGGCGGTAACACCAACTTGGGGTATACCGTCAGGAGGGTGGCCCCCAAGTTGGGGACACCGGGTGGATGACTCCACGGCCACGCTGATCGGGATGTTCCCGTGAGGCTGGAAAGGAACAGGAGGAAGCGGAGGGCACGCCAAGGTGGGCGGTACCCGGGTGTAACTGCGACCCCGACTTGGGG
>CM020619.1:5846320-5906547 GCA_009829735.1 Pyropia yezoensis
AACCGTATAGGGGAGGACCTCGTTCAAGGGCCCTCGTTAAGGAGCAAGTTGCTCGCATGGAGGCCCTCGATGTGATCGAGGCGAGCAACGCCGAGTGGGCGAGTCCGGTGGTTATCGTCCCCAAAGTTGATGGGACCCCCGGTTTTGTATCGACTACCGTAAGCTCAACGAGAGCACGGTGAAGGACAGCTATCCCCTGCCTAGGATGGACGACTGTCTGGACTCTCTGGGGGAGGCAAACGTGTTCTCTACCCTGGACTGTAACGCGGGGTACTGGCAAATTCCCATTGCCCCGGAGGACAGGCATAAAACTACCTTTACCTGTCACTGTGGTACCTACCAGTGCAAGCGTCTACCGTTTGGTCTGTGTAACGCGCCGGCAACTTTCCAGCGCGCTATGGACATGATTCTGGCCGGAGTACGGTGGCAGATCTGTCTTGTGTACCTAGACGATATCATTGTGTTCTCCCCGAAGTCCGGAGGAACACATTGGCCATCTTGGCCAGGTGTTCAAGCTACTTGCTGACGCCGGTGTGTCACTGAAGGCGAGTAAGTGCCACCTCTTCACTCAAGAGGTGGAGTACTTGGGACATGTGGTCCGTCCGGGGCGTCTCAGTGTTAACGAGAAGAACTTGAGGGCCATCCGTAAGGCTCAGTACCCCCGGACCCAGACCCAGATGAGGAGCTTCCTCGGGATGTGTAACGTGTACCGACGTTTCACCAAGGGCTTCGCCAAGGTGGCGAAGCCGTTGAATGAGCTAGTGAGCTCAACGCTACCGAAGAACCTGCCTCCCCCAAGTCGGGTGGAGCAGGAATCCTTTGAGACTCTTAGGGACCTTCTGCTGAAGCCCCCCATCTTGACTATTCCCAGGTTGGGAGGCCACTACATCCTGGATGTGGACGCTAGCTACGACCAACTTGGTTGTGTGTTGCTTCAGCAGCAGCCGGACAAGGAGTACTTGCCGGTGGGATACTTCAGTAAGGGGCTGAACTCGGCCGAGAAGAACTACGGAGTCACCGAGTTGGAAGGACTCTCAGTGGTGTGGGCGGTGACGTCACTTCGTCACTACCTAGAGGGTGAGAAGTTCCTCATCCGCTGTGACCACCGCGCGTTGCAGTTCATCTTCAAGACGGACTGTACGAACACTCGTCTCAACCGGTGGAGGGTGCGACTGGCACCCTTCAACTTTGACATTGAGTACCGACCTGGCAGGCAACATGCCCTTGCCGACGGCCTCTCTCGGGTACCTACCGAGGGGCTGGACACTAAACCAGTCGATGAGGACATCCCCATCGTGGGGGTAGTCACGCGCTCGGGTCAGGCGTTGAACCCCGAGGCGCCAGGGAACAAGAAGTACTTGCCCCTGTCCCTGGACGAGGTGGTGAAGGCCCAGGCCGAGGATCCCTTCTGCAAGTCTCAGAGGGATACACTGGATACAGTGGTGGAGACGCGTTTCTTTCTGGGGGACGATGGCCTCCTCATGAGGAGGGGGGTATTCCATGGGACTGAACAACTTGTCGTCCCCGCATCCCTCAAGGACAGTATCCTTGAGAGGGAGCACAACGCTCCCACGGGTGGACACCTGGGGTCTAGTAAACTGTACCAGACCCTGAGGACCAGGTACTACTGCCCGTCCATGGTGGTGGACATCTACAGTTGGGTGGCTGCCTGCACAAGTTGTGCACAGAACCGTCTGATGGAACGGCGGCCTAGTACGGCTATGCTATTGTTCCCGGCCAAGGAGCCCTTCGCCGCGTTGGCGATGGACATCCTTGGGCCACTGCCAGTGACCGAGGAGGGCAACCAGTACCTCCTGGTCATCTGTGACCGTTTCACGAAACTTACGCGAGCGATCCCACTGGTAGAGATCACGGCCATGTCGGTCGTGTCAGCCTTCCTAGATCACTGGGTTGCCGCGTATGGCATCCCAGATAGTACACTATCGGACAATGGACCGCAATTTGCGTCTGTACTGTTTCAGGGAGTGCTGGATATGTTGGGGGTTAAGGCAAACTATGCCACCCCCTACCACCCACAAACTAATGGGCAGGTGGAGCGCTTCAACAAAACTATTGTTAGGCAGCTGCGCCACTATGTGAGTGAGCACGTGAAGACGTGGGACCAATACATTTCTATTCTCACTACCGCCTACAATTCGCAGGTTCACTCATCTACCGGGGAAGTACCCCTCGCTTTTGTGACCCCCCGTCGTGTGCGGTCTATTGCCGTGCGGCGGTCGCTCCCAACTAGGGAGGATGGTGGCAGTACGCCTACTCCTACTGAGAGTAAGGCGGAGTTCGCTGCTAGGCTTGAAAACCTCATCCCTAAAGTCAGGGCTGAGATGGACAAAGCACAAAAGCGCTACAAGCGTACCTTTGACAAAAAGGTGCGCAATGCTAAGCATGTCCCCGAGCAGGGTGACTGGGTGCTGGTACACTCGCACACCCCAACTGGGGGTAAGCTGGTATTCCAGACGAAGGGACCGTACCAGGTCCTTCGTACTGATGGGCGGCGCTTCACCATCGAAAGTGACGATGGGGTCCGCACAGTGAACGGAGAGGACGTGGTCAAAGTTGCACCACCGCCTGCAGGCGACCCAGCTTGGGCGCGTGCTTTGGAAGCGTGGCGCCTCCCCTCACTGCCTGCGGCCAAACAGGGCCCGCAGGAGTACGTGTTCGATAAGTTCATCGACCACGGATGGGATGAAGACACTGACCGCCTCATGTTGAGGGTGCGTTGGTTTGGCTACAAAGCCAAGGACGATACGTGGGAGTATGTGGAGGACCTTCCCGCTGAGAAGGTCCGGGCGTACTGTGCCCGGAATGAGATAGACCCTAACAGCCCTCCCTCAACGTGAGGGAAGGCCGAGCAACAGTGCCAAGAGAGTGCTTCAAGTCGAAGTGGTACGCAGAGTGGCTTTTAACTACAGCCCTAACCCTCACACTCTCACAACAAAGGCAGCTGCCAACTAGGCACGCATGCTAGACTCTCCCACTCCACGGCCCTCGCCCTCACGTGGAGGCGAGCGGCGAGACCCACGCCGATAACGGTCTCCACTGGTTGGGAGGGGCGGTGGCTCCAAGTCGGAACCGTCGCGCCCTTCACGGTCGCGCAAGTGGCGCCGACCGTGGCTACTCTTCTGCCTGGTCTTGCGCGCAAGTTTGCGACGCAGACGCTGGACAGACTCCGTCTCCGACGGGGCAGAGGACTCCGAGACGGAGTAAGACAACTTGTCTTCCGACACGGAGGGAGAGCGCCGCGAGTGTCGGCGACGACGGCGAGGAGGCGAGTATGCCCGGCTCGCGCGACGTTTGCCACGCCCAAGTGGGGCTGGCTGGGGCATAATAGCCCCAATGCGAGCCAACTCGGCTGTCATAAACTCCGCCACCGACTCGCAACTCGCGGTCGCCACTGCAGTACGAACGTGCTCCTCAAGTTGAGGAGTCTCGGAACTTTGGAGGGTTGCGGTCGACGCGGCCAACCAGGAAATGGTGCGCACCAACGTGGTGATCATCATCTCTGAGGTTAGAGGCGTGGGCGGTAACACCAACTTGGGGTATACCGTCAGGAGGGTGGCCCCCAAGTTGGGGGACACCGGGGTGGATGACTCCACGGCCACGCTGATCGGGATGTTCCCGTGAGGCTGGAAAGGAACAGGAGGAAGCGGAGGGGCACGCCAAGGTGGCGGTACCCGGGTGTAACTGCGACCCCGACTTGGGGCCCCCGCAGTAGGTTGAATCATATGGTCATCATATGAGGGCACAGCCATAACTATGGGCTTGTCCGGGGGTGGCGCAGTGTGGCGATCCACCCCCGGGGCATACGGGTAGTCCCCGATGCCCAACCCCTCTCGTAGGACCACACGGCCGTCGTGAAGCTCACGAGCGACCCACACGAACTGGCGAAGTGCGCCATCGTCCTTGGGCCCACGAGTGGGGCGGCGCAACTTGTGCTCAATGCTCTCCCACCCGATGAACTTGTGGAGGCGGAGCATCTCCTCAAGTAGAGTGAGTTGTCCTGATGAGCACCCCTCAGCAACTAGCTGAGGGGTGAGCTGTTCCAAACCTTGGATGAGCCGGAGGGGGAGATGCCAGAGCATCCCCCGCCGCTGAACACAAGACACGCAGGTCGACATGACCTCGAGGAGCCACTGGGTGGCCAACATGGCCCACACCAGGTGATCAGGGCCAGCCGTCAACATGACGGAGCCGAAGTGGTCAAGCAACCGTGGCAGCAACGCCGGGAACCCGTAGGGGACCTCAACTTGAGGCCACCACTCGGGCTTCTTCGGATAGTAGTGCTCCTTACTGGCAGCAGACTGTTGAAAAAACTCAAGTTGAGCCGAGGTCACCAAGTAGGGACCTCGCCGGAAGTCCTTTTCCATCCGCACATCAAAGTGATGAGTGTGCGGATCGGCCTCGTGGAGGTACGGGGGGCGAGTTGCCACCGCGTCCCAAGTAAAGGTCGGCAAGTCGCCGGGACCCGGGATAGTTCCCCCGCGGTCCACCATGGCCTTGGCACGCTGAACGTCCTCAACCTCCTCATCGTCCAGGAAGGCAAACTGGTCCGTCCTGAAGCCGGCAGGGAACCCGACCCTACGGGGATACTTCTCCCGTAGGCGGTCCCATACCCGACCCATCGCTGCGCCAAGTCGGCCACAGCGAAGAACAGTCAACCCCTCCTCATAGAGAGGCCAAGCGGGGTAAAACCACCGCCCCAAGGCCTCACGCGGGACAACTTGTCCCGCCTCCGGGGGAGACCCCGCCGTCAACCCAAAGCCGGGTGACGCGGGAGTCCCATCCCCCGGAGCGATCGCGGAGCCCCCACCGGAAGTCCCGGCGGGTGCTGCACCGTAGGTGGTGTCCTCCATACGCTCATCTAGAGAGTCCGTCTCCACTCCCGGTGTCGCCATGGCTCTCCCCAAGTTGGGGAGAGACGCTCTGGCTATCGCGGCACGAGAC
Organism: Pyropia yezoensis; assembly: GCA_009829735.1. Classification (NCBI taxonomy): domain Eukaryota; phylum Rhodophyta; class Bangiophyceae; order Bangiales; family Bangiaceae; genus Pyropia; species Pyropia yezoensis. The sequence continues at coordinate 5,851,283 of CM020619.1, forward strand.
CCGCCTCGAGTTGAGGGGGACTCGGATCGTGGGTATACGGGTGGCCTCCCCAGCGTGAGGCGGCCCAGTAGAAGGTGAAGGGGAGGTGGTGGTGATGGTGAAGTGTGAACTGAGGAGAGCAAGCTGCCGAGTGGGCAAGCTTGAGGAGAGGGGCGGTCAACGTGACCGCCTCCACATCCGCGTTACGTACTCGAGGGGGGACAGCAAGTCGCGCCCCCAACGCCGAGACGTGCGTTTACGCACCCCCTCACAGGGCCGACCGGGTCGGTCGGAACTGAGGAGAGGGGAGTGTGGCAGTATTGACCCCCAGGTAGGGGGGCAACACGTGCCATGCAAGGGGCGGCAGGCCACTAGCCTGATCCGTTCCTCCCCCTGCATTTGGGTCCATATTCCCTAAGTTTGGGATAGTTAGCTTAGTAGTAAATCCAACTTGGATTTGAGGGTTTTCTGCATTTATCCTCTTGAATTTTCGTGTGGCCCGGTGGGCAGGTGCTGGGGTGGGAGATTCTGAGTGGCGAGATTCTGAGTGGACCCTGGGGGGATAAGGGGAGGGACAGCGGGGCTTGGCCCTGCGTCCCCGTCCCGACCAAGAAACTGTTGGACCACACACCATCCTCTTGTTTGTCCGTGGGGGGGTTTGCCCCACAACAGGGACAGAGTGTGTGCGACTTGCACTTCTTCCGGTTCCCCCGACACGGGAGGCAGCCCTTGCACACCGCCCCAACTTGGGTGCCGTGTGTGCATGTGGTGTTTGCCACACCCCAGATACACGTTAAGAGGGACAGCGAGGCGCCCTTGGCCCGCGCCCTCAGGGAAAAAGACAAATGCGCGTTTGCTTTCCTCTTCCCCGTGTGCACTACCGTGCGTATCTGTTTGCTCTGCGAGCAGGCACGTAAGGCAACAGGCATACTGTTTTGAGTCTGCGATTCTTCGGGTAACCGGTCCGTCCGTTTTGTTTTGTCGGTCGTCGCGCGGCGGGGCGCGGCGAGCCGACCCGGGGGAGCGGGCGTAAGTGCAGCGGCGCCCCGGCGGGCGCCCACCTCTGTCGGTGATCCGACGTTGCGCCACGACGACCCGCTCTCTCCCCCGGCCGTGCGTTGCGGCGCCCACGCTGGAACCTGAACGCACCGCCGCTAGGGGAGGGGGGTGCCCCCCCCCCCCCCGGCGCGTGACGGCACGCCACGCACCGCTGGGGTCGCACCCCCCTCTCTCCCTGCCTTTGGCTGCTCTCGGCGGCCGCTTCCGGCGGCTGCGTTTGCCGCCCCTCTCCTGTCGGTCGGCGGCCGCGCGCGGGGGGCGCTGATGCGCCCACACTCGCGGCAGCGGACTGGCCCTGCACCCGTTTTGGCCTGCACCAACCGGCTCCCGTGGGGGGGCGGCTGGCTGCGGCGCGCGAGCCCCCCCGCCACTCCTTAAGCGGCGGGGGTCGGGCGTCCGCCGCCGACCAGCTGGGTCGGCAGCGTCCGTTTCTTCTCGCGCTCCCACCCGTCCCGCCCTCAAACATCAAGTGCTGCCACGGCATCCCGGGGTCAAGCGCCCACTCATCTCACACAACCAAGCCGGAACGAGCCTTCCCCGCGGCGCCAGCCAACTGGCGCGTGCTCAACCGCCGTTGGCGGGCCCAGAGGGCGGTCTCCAAGCGGACGCGGGAGCCAACGTCGTCGTCTTCCTGGACTCACCGCTTACGCCGTGCCCGCCAAGGCGCGGGCCGCTCGTCCGGACCATCTCTGCTTGCGTCCTGTACCTTGAATTCTCGCTTCTCTCCTGTGGGGACGGCTTTGCCGTTCAACTGGCAGCTTTGGGGGTGCCAGTCTAGCCCACACGGAATAAAAAGTCACGTTACTGGCGCGTCCTGCCCCGGGCTCCCTTCCTGGTTACACTCTCGTAGTTACCCTTTCTGTGTTACCTGTCCCCTTCCCCCGAGGGATATTGACACGTGTCTGAGAGGATCGAGTTTTATATCAAATGTGGGTACCTCCACGTGGGTCGCCGACCCACAATTTACCCACGTTTGGTACCCACGTCGCAGTTGCCGAAGCTCTCTAATGCGCTGTGACCGTTTCTCCCGTACGCCCGTTTCGCTCGCACGGCGGCATGGCTCCTGCCCTGTCTCGAACGTTAACTACTTCAGTTGTAATTTGGATGACGGAAGCTCCCCCCGCTTTCCCCGCCTCCGGTTGTGGACTGGCCGTGGGCGACGGCGACCGCGGCTGCACCGCGGCTGCCGCGGTGAGGCGCGGTGAGGCCGCTCGCACCCCCCCCCCCACCCGCCCGACGGGGAGGCCCTCGGCTCATCGGCCACGGTGGCAGTCGCCGGTCGGCACCCCGCCGCCCCGAGGCGGTCGCCCGCGTCCCTCGCTGGTCACAAAGAAAAGGGCGCGCCCGCGGTCGGCGTCCCCCGCCACCGAGCGTCCCCCCCCCCATCACCACCACGGGCGGGCTGCGGCGGGGCGCGCGTCCCGCCTGTGGCGCCCGCTGCCCGCGGGCGCGGCCAAACGCGGCCGCTCCGCCGTGCCGCCCGCCCGTCAGAGGGACGCACCGCCGCGCCCACTCTGGGCTGACGCGCGCAGCCGCTCCTCGCCCACGTCCCCACCCCCCCGTCACGCGCGTCTCACGGTGCCTCGGCTTTTGCGTCCGCCGTTGTCCCTTCCCCCCCACGACGCTGTCCATTGCGCCGCCACCGCTCTTCCTTCCGTCCTCCAACCCCCCCCCCCCCCCCCCCCCCCACACCGTCGTTAGAAGCCCAAGCTCCTTGTTTTCTCACCTTTCCCCCCCTCGCCACCACCACCACGACCACCACCTCCCCCCCAAAAAACGATGAAGTCGACCAGTGGCGTTGGTGGCGGCGGGGACCACCACCTCCCCCCCACGCTGCTGCCGCTCCCCCCCCCCCACCGGCGGCGGACGCACCTCGGCGCCACCGCCCGCGCGCTGGGCCGGAGGGTGGTGGGCCTGCTGGGCGCGGCGGTGCTGTCCAGGCGGCCGCCGCCGTCGGCCACCGCCGCGGCGGCCGCCCGCCTCGCCGCGTCCGTCGCCGCCGCCGCCGCCGCCGTCACCGCCGTCACCGCCGCGGTGCTGTGGGCGGCCGCAACGGCGGGGGGATGGGCCGGCGCCGCGGGGGCGCCGGGCGGCGGCGGCGCGGTGCTGGGAGGGGGGCGGGGGGGGGCGGCTCCCGCGGTGGCCATCTCACTGCCGTCCCTGTCGGTTGCCACAGCTGGGGGTGCCGCCGCCCCTGGCGCCTCACCCCGGCTCGGCGCGGCGGGTGGGGTAGGAGGGCCGGCGTCGGCGGCGGCGGCGGCAGCGGCGGAGGCGGCGGCGGCGGCGGCGGGGGTGCCTGGGCCCGCCGCCTGGGCGGCGTGCGTGGCGGCGGCGGCGGCGCCCCGGTGGCTGGTCGGCTACGGCCTCCCCGACGGGTGGTCGCTGCTGCACGCCGCCAATGGCAGCGCCGCCGGCCCCGTGGCCGCCGCCGCCGGTGGTGGAGGCTGGCCCGGTGGTGGTGGTGGTGGTGGTGGCGCCGGCGGTGGGAGAGCGGGTGGTGGCGCCGGCGGCGGCGACGCGGCCGCCGCCGCCGCCGCCGCGGGCGGCGTCGCCGCCGCCATGCTCCGCGTCGCTGCCGCGGCGGCGGCGGCAGCCTCCCCGCACACGGCGGGCCTAACCTGGACGGCCGCCGCGCTGTACGGCCGCCCCGCCCGGGGGACGGGGGAGCCCCACTACATCCTCCTCGCCGATGGGGCGTGGCCGGTGGAGCCGCCCCCACCCACCGGCAACGACGGCAGCGGCGGCGGGGGGGGGCGCCCCCCCCCGCCCGCGCGCATCAGCGTGCTGGCACGCCCGACGGACGGCACCGCGGCCGCCGCCGCCGTCGAGGTACCCGCCGCGCCCACTGGCGGCGGCGGCGCGGCGGCGGCAGCGGCAGCAGCAGCGGCGGCAGCGGCAGCAGCAGCGGCGGCGACGCCACCGTCGTGCATGGTGGGCGTCCTCCACGGGCGCCCCCGCCCGCCGTCGGGGGCGCCCAGCTATGGCTTTCGCGGCGGCGGCGAGCCGCCGCCGGCGGGGGCGGGCGACGCGCTTGGCGCGGCGGGCCTCGCCGACGAGGTGCACCTGCTGCTGCCGCTGCCGCCGCCTCTGCCGGGAGCCGCCGCCGCCGCCGCCGCCGCCGCCGCCGCTGCCGCCGATGCCCCCGCGACGGCGACGGTGGCGACGATGACAACGACGACGACGGCGACGGCGGCTGCGGCGGCGGCGGCTGGTGCCCCCGTCGGCGGCGGCGGTGGCGGGGTTGGGGGGAGGGCGGCGGTGGCGGCCGCCGCCGGCGTCCTCCGCCGCCCAGAGCGGCTGGCCGCGGCGGTGACCGCGTTTGGGAAACTGGTGCTGGCGCCGCCGCCGGGCGCACCCGCGCTGGGCCTGCTCCTCGCCGCCAGCCGCGGGGGTGCCGGCCGGGGGCCGGCAGCCGCAGCAGACGCTGCCGGCCCGACGACGGGGGTGGGGGGCGGGGTGGTGGGGGCGACCCCCTCCCCGGCCGACGTGGCCGCCACCGCCGCCGCCGTGACGGCGGTGGTGCACGACGCGGTGGCGGCGGCGGTGGCGGCGGTGCTGGGCTCTGCCTCCGCCGCCGCGGCGGCGGCGGCGGAGCGGGGGCGGGGCGGGGGGGCCCCCTCCCCGTGGACGCCAGCGACGGCGTCTGCGTTTGTGCACAACGCCATCCGGCAGGTGGGCCCGCCGCCCGCCGACGGGGCAGCGGCCACTGCCGCCGCCGCCGCTGCCGCTGCCGCCGGCGGAGGCGCCGCCGCCGCCGCCGCCGCCGCCGCCGCCACCGCCGCGAGGGCGGCGGCGGTGCGGTGGGCGGCGCGGCTTGTGCCCCCCGCCGAGGTGCTGTTTGTCCTTGACGCGGACGTGCGGCTCGCCGGCGGCTGGGCGGCCATTGACCGCTGCGTGCGGGCGGCGGTGCTCGACGGGCAGGCGGTGTTTCCCATTGTCGCCGCCTCCTTCCCACCGCCGCCGCCGCTGTCGCCGCTGTCGCCGCTATCATCGCTATCATCGCTGTCGTCGCCGTCGTCGCCGTCGTCGCCGTCGTCGCCGTCGTCGCCGTCGTTGCCGTCGTCGCCGGTGGGGGCGGGGGCGGCGGGGGCCGCCCCGGCGGCCGGCGGCGTGCTGCAGCCGCAGCGCGGCGGGGGGGAGGGGGGGGGCGGGGGGGGGAGGGGGGGGGCTGGGTGGCTCACCCGCAGCTACGGTGTGATGTGTGCACGGCGCTATGACTATGACGAGATGCTCTCGTGGGGCCGCCCGCAGGGGCTGTTCCGTGGATGGGGCGCAGGTACGTTTTGACGCAGGGGGTGGGTGGTGAGGGGGGGAGAGGGGTGGGGGGGGGATGGGTGCCGCAGACACGCCTGGGGACAGCCTCGTAACGCCGCCGTCGTAGGCTGGCCCCGGGAGGGGGGGTCTCAAGAGGGGAGCGGCGCTGTACTGTACCAAGGAGGGGGGGGGGGCGTCAAGAGGGGCGGCCGGCGCGTGTGTGTGGGTGGGCGAGGTTGGCCGCACGGCTAGGCGGCCGCCCCCGCCGGGTGTGCCAGTGACTGACCGCGACCGGCCGCACCATCCCCGGTGGTGGTGCCCCCGTTCTCCCCGCTGACGCCTTGGAGCCCCCCCCACCCCCCCACCCCCCCTTGCCCCCTCCCCCATCCCTCCCCCAACCGCTCCTCCCCCCTCTCCCCTCTGCCCTCGCCCCCCCCAAACAGAGGCGGACGAGCTCCACACCGCTTTCACGGCGCACCCCCACTACACGGCCTTTCGGCCGCGGGAGCCGGGCCTCGTCCACGACTGGCACCCGCCCGACGCGCCGTGCGGCGGCGGGGCGCCGCGTGCGCGCGGCACCGGCGGCGGGGGGGGGGGCGACGGCGGCGGCGGCGCGGAGCCGCCGCCGCCACTGTCGGCGGCGGCCGCCGCGTGTGCCGCCCGCCAAGCAGAGGCGGCGGGCGCCGACGCGGCGGGGGTGGCGGCGGCGGTGGCGGCAGCGGTGGCCGCGGCGGCGGCGGGGGAGGGGGGGATGCTCCGTCACCGCGTGGCTGCCATGCGATTGTAGAAAAAAAAATAATGGGGAACGAGGGGGGGGGGTGGGTGGGGCCGCCGCCGTCGTCATTGTCGTGGCGTCGGGCATTGACACCACGTGGCCATGTCCATGGTGGTGGTGGCTGCGGGGGAGTGCCAATGGGACACCCGCCCAGGAAGCCCGGCGGCCGCCGCGGTGGTGGGGGGGGGCGGGAGAGCCCCTGCCGCGAGTGGTGCGGGTGCGTTGACCGACCGGCGGGCGTCCGGCAGCGAGACGACAGGGGCGGGACCAAGGCGCGAGAGGAGTGCTAGCAGGGACAGCGATACGATAAAGACAGCGGGCCGTCTCAAGGGCAGGCGGGCATCACGAGGACAATAGTCATAGCTATGGCGCATCGCGGGAGGGGTGCAACGGGGGCGTTCGTGACAGATACGGCACGGCGAGCCAAAACGTTGCTCTGCCGCCGAGCCTCAACCGCCCCCACCCGTGCGTGACTGCCATACACACCAGAAGGTCTCCTACGACGTGGAACGACCACATTATCAACCGGAGCAGCCCAGCGCCTGGGAGCCCATCGTATCGCGTGCTCGGCAGCAACCCTACTCAAGGGGCAACGCGCATCGGGACGGGGACAACAAAAAGGAAGAAAAAAATAAAGCGTCATACAGGCAAACCCACGCAGCAGCTCTCGACATGGTGCTCACACCCACCCGGGGCGCGCCTACTTCTTGGCAAAGGGGTTGGGCAGCTTGATGCCTGCCTTCTTGGCCGGCGCTGCCGCCTTGGCAGCTACCTTTTTGGCTCCCGCCTTGACCGGCGCCGCCGAGGGCGCGGCCGGAGCGGCGGCAGCGGCACCCCGCAGCATGGCGTTGTACTTGTCGACACTCCGCGGGTCCGAGTAGGCGTTGAGCTGATCCCCGCCGCTGACGCTAAAGTCCAGCTTGAGCCCGCCACCCGCAGACGGCACCAGGCTTGTTTGGATATCGCCCTTGGGCACGACCGCCAGCGCGGGAAGGCCCTCCACCTCCTCCATCTTGAGCGACACGCTCGCAGTGTTGAGGGCACCCGAGTAGAAAATGTCAATCTTGGGCGCCTTGTTCAGCGTCTCCTTGGGGTAAAACCGCTCGTAAAAGGCCGACTCGACAGGCGCCATGTTCATCGACACCTGGTTGTCAGCCTCAGACACGTTGATGTTGGGCGCAAGGTACCGCTTGTCCGCGGGGTAGTACTGCTCGTACAGTGCGGGGTCGGGGCCCTGAGACTCATCCGCGGCAGCCGCACCCACCTTCTTGGACACCTTCTTAACCGCCTTCTTGACGCCCGACGCATCGCCACCGGCAACGGCCGCAAGCGCCGCGCCACTCTCACTCGCCGCTTCAGCCACATCGTTCACGGCGCTCTCGACCGCCGAGCCCGCGGCGGATAGAAGTTCCGACACCTTGGGCTTGCTCGTCTGCCCCTCGGGCACGGGCACCATGTCCGCGTACCACTCGCGGGGGTCCACCTTGGGCTCGGGCGCCTCAAACTCGGTGCGCGATTGCAGCTCGTCGGGCATGTCGGGGACGTCGCCCGTCATGCCCTCATCAAGCCACTGCTTGAAGAAGGCCTCACCGCCGGGGAAGCCACCCTTCCACTTGCCATAGCCGAGCGCTGTGAGGTTGTTATCCGCAGCATGACGCCAGCCAGACGCACGAGAAGCACGGGGTAAAACAAAAAACGTGATCACGCAGCGTAATCGAACGAGCGTTAGAGTGCTGGACACCAACACGCGGAGTCCAGAAACGGCCACAAGAAAAAGACAGCTCGAGAAGGCGCCAAGGCCAGGCAACCGTGCCATCCCGTCGCAGCATGCAAGACACCGCCCGACCGACCATTGGGTATCGACAGGGACGCCGGCCGCAGGGCCTCAAGCGAACGCCCAGCCACCGCCAAAACGTTCGCGCCAGGCACCAACTCGACATCCCCACCCCCACCGCCTCCCCGTGCCACACCGGTCACAAGCCTCCCCCAGTGAACCCCCCCAGTCACCCCCCCCTTCACCGATTTACCCCATGTCACTCCCCACACGGCGACGAGCGAGCACCCCCGCTTCCCACCGGCCCCACCCCTCCCCTCCTGCCCCGCTCGCCCATCATGAGAATACAAAAACACAAAACTGAGACAGATGACGCGCGGCGCTTACTCTGTCCCTTCATCGAGATGCCCGACACGGCCGGGCGCCCCGCCGCTGGCGGGGTGACCGTCGAAACGGTCAGCGGGCGGCCGCTGAGAGCGCCAGTCCGCAGGGAACCCCCCGCCGGCACAGACACGACACCCGCGACAAAGGCCGCCATGGTGAGGGGGAGTGGGGGCGCCGCGAGGCGGGTGAGCGTGGCAGGCACAGGTGAGACGCGGAGGAGGGAAGCGCGGGGGGGATGGGCAGAAAGGGGGTGAGCGGGGGAGGCGGGGTGGAAGCTGCGCGCACTGAGGACGACCGCGAGGCGATGGAGAGGGGGGGGTGTCGGCGGGGGAAGCGGCACGAGGCGGGTGGTGCGAGCAAATTTGGTACAGTAGCGCGACGGTGGCCGATGTGGGGACAGAGACGGACGGCCCCTCGCCGGAGGCGGCACCGCTCCGCACGCCTGCGCCACACACGCGCCGCGGGCCAAGCGGCGGCGGCCGGGGATTGGGTGGAGAGCTCGCGTCGATCTCGGAGGCCCCAAGCCGGCCCAGTGGGCGGTGGCTTCTCACCCATTCTAGAGCACATGAAATACACTCAATCCGCCTCCTAATTGTTTGACACACAGGAGAACCCTGGACTTGGCATCAACACAGGGGGGCCCTCTCCAGAGTGGTCCCCCCTGAAGCCGCCATGGGGCGGGCACTGGTCATTGCTCTCTCGGCTGCGGGGGCCACTGTCTGCTAGCCACAGCCCACGCACGTGGCCGCCGTCGGGGCCGCCACGCCGGCGACGCTTCCTCCCCACTGCGGCGCTTCCTCCCCACGGGGCGGCTCGTCGTGGAGGGGGAGCCACTCCCGACCAGTCATGCGCGGTGGTCCCCGCCGTGGGGGGACGGCGGCCCCTGCGTGCCCCCCCCCCGTCAGTCACATCGGCCCCTCCACTCGGAACGACGGTGGGCCGCTCGTGGGCGGCCGTCTCCCCCGGTCGCCTCCATGACGGATGGCCCTCTATCGTTCCCCCTTTCCTCCCACTGGAGGGGGTGTCTCGTGGCGGTGGTCGCGTCAGCGGGGCGCAGGGGGGGCGTGGCGATGATGGTGGGGGGGGAGGGGGCCGGGGAGCGGGGGCGTGGTTTGCCTAGTCGTCCCCCCCCCGCCCGCTCTGATGGGAGTCCTCAAAGGCTGCTGCCGCTTCCCACAACCAGGGTGGCTTGCCGACAGCGGGTTACAGACGCCGACGCATTACCCACACTACCTAGTCCCCTTTGCAATAGCACGGGTGCTCCACCCTTTTGCTCCCCCGTGTTCCAACCTCTTTGGCTCCCCCTTGAACTGCTCCGCGCCGTGGGACGCTCGAGCAGCCCCCGCGCCGCGTTCAACCTGCTCCTGACAAGTGTCGTAGCGGTGGGCCTTCTCACCTCTTCCCCCGGCACGCCAGCTCGGGGCTCCCACTTCGATACCCCCCCGACAGGAGCAGGCGGTGGTGACCTACCGGAGAGAGACCATCCCTACCCACCTGCCGCCGCGCTCCCCGCCGTCCTCCCCCCCCCTTCCCCCCCGCGCCGCCATGACAACCCCGTACGCTCACTCGGCCGACGGGGGCGCCCTCAAGACCACCCTCCACCTGGCTCACCTGGCTGCCGCCGCCGCCTACACTACCGTCATGGCCATTGACTGTGCCGCGGCGATCAAGACGGGCGGCGGGTGGCCCCTCTACTTCCTCGCCGTCGGCACGGTCGGCACGTCGATGGCGTCCTCGTTGGTCTTTGCGGTCGTCAAGGGCGCCGTCGTGACGCTGGGCTGGGCAGAGCTCCCTACAGTTACCGTCGCGGCGTTGTGGTGGTCCATCGGCTTTGTGTGCGTGGCGACAAAGGGGCCGCCCCCGTCGGTGCGCATTGGCGCGGCGGCCGCCGCGGGGGTGGTGTGGGTGCTGCTGGGCGCCGTGCTGCACGACCGGGTGGTGGCAAGGCGGGAGAGCGCCAAGCGGCTGGGGGCGGGAGGGGAGACGGGAGGGGGGGGAGTTCGGCTGGCACCAGATGCAGATGTGGAGGCCGTGGCGTGAGCACGGGAGATGTAGGCAGGGCGAGGGGAACGAGGAGGGGGGGGCAGGGCGGAGATGGCCTAGCTGAGGTGTTCATGAGAGAAGGTTGGACAAGGAGATACACGTACAAAACAGTAGCTGTAGAGGGCTTCTGTGTGCGGCGTGGCCTCGTGGGGAGCAAAACGGCCGCAGCGAGGCGGACCGCTCTGTGCGGGTGCACACCCATTTCCCGCTGAGCACGGCCGCTGTGTCCCCCCCCGCGGGTCCCACCGTCGGCCGCCGCGCCCTCACGCCGGCACTACCCAACTTCCCGCGCCGCCCTGAGTGCCCAGTCCGCACCATCCCACCTTGCCCGCAGACCACGTCGTTCCCCCGTACCGCGAGGCCCGTGCCTCGTGTGAATCTTTCTTTTTTTGCCCCCGTCTTTTGAGTGATGGACCTTCCCCCCTCTCACGGGCGGCGCCTCCGCCTCCTCTCCCTCCCACGAACCAGAGGCGGCGGGCTCTCCGCGGGGTGGTCCATCATCACGCTCATCGGGCTGGTGGCGCCCCCCGCCGCGGCCTTGCCCCTCCTCCCCACCGGCGGGGTCGCCACGCCGTCGCCGTACCTCCGCCTCTCATCCCCCCCTCCGACGAGCGCGTCTGCGTCGCCCCCGCCGTCGTCGCCATGAACACTTCCCGCCCCCACCGACGCCGCCTCCACCGTCCCGGGCGCCCCCCCTCCCGCAGCCGCGACACCGCCGTGATGACGTGTGGCACGCCCGCCGCCGGGCGGGCAGAGGCCGTCGCGAAAGACCCCCAGCTCGGCCCACAGCGACACTGTGTCGGCCCGCGCCCAGCGGGTGCCAAACAGTCGCCGCCGGCCGGCGGGGCCGCCCCCCACCGACGCGCGCGCCCAGTCGATCGCCGCCGCCAGCGCGGCCGCCAGGGCTGCTGTTTCGGCAGTCGCCGCCGCCGCCACCACCGCCGGCGCCGCCCCATCCGACACCGACGCAGTCGTGGCGGTGCCGGCGGTCGAGGTCATTGCGAGGCCGCCGCCACCCCCACCAACGCTGCCACTGTCGCCGCCGCCACCACCGTCGGTCGACCAGGCGGCAACATTGCGGAGGAAGAGGAGTGGCCGGGAGGTCAGCATCACGTAGGCGGGCAAGGCGTCGTCGCAATCCTTGTAATTGTCGCGCGGGGGGTCGTGCTTGTCACTGGCGGTCGCGGCTGCACCGGGACCTGCGGCAGCACTGCCGTCGCCTACGGTATGGGATGGGGACGGCGGCGGTGGCCGGGTCGCCGCGACCGCGAGCGCGCGGCCGTCCCCCCCCGCAACGGCGGCGGTGTACTCGAGCACCTGCCGGACGGCGCGGGAGAGCGCCGCGGCCGGAGACAGGATGTCGGCGTAGGCGGCGGCGGCGGGGCGGAGCCAGGCGGCGGCCGCCGCGGGCAGTGGCAGCACCACCGAGGACGGCAGAGCGGCGGCAGCGGCGGCGGCTTGGGCGGCGGCCGCCGCCGTGGGTGGTCCCGGACCCGGGAGGCACCCGCAGCGGGTGGTGCCCCGACCACTGTCGGCGTCACGGACGGAGGAGGCATTGATGGTGGCCATGGTGCAAAAGATGGTCATGCACACGGGGACGGGGGGAGGGGGGACGGGTCTGACCAGAAACATGGTTGGGGGTGGTGTAGGGCGGGCAGGTAAGAAGTGCGGGGTGGAAATCAAGAGGGGGGGAGCACCGGAAGGGATATGAGGTGGGCTGGCCGTAGGCGGGGGTGGAAAAATAGATGGTGTCGGTCGTCTGGGCGTGCTTGCCCTTCGGGCTCGCCGGCGCCTGTGGGCCCGGTCGCCCTGGTGCGCACCTGCACGTATGCGTATCCTAGACGGGCGGTGGGCGTGTCCCCGTGCGAGTGGGCGGGGGGGCCGGGTTGGGGTGGAGGTGGAGCGGCGCTCGGCTGGCTTGCCAGGCAATCGACCACGCCACCAGCGCCGGCGCCGTGGCCCGTGGGGAGGAGAACACGCCGCAACGGGCCTCTGCAACGGGCACTTGGGCGGGGAGCGCCCGCGGCGCGGTGGCCGCGCAAAGGTCTCGGGGCGGGCGCCGTCTGTGTGAATCGCACCCAAGTCGGGGGCCCTTGGTGAGGAGGCGCGCGTCACCCCCCTTGGGGGGGGGGGGGGCGCCGTCTGCCGGCACACGACAAGAGGGCGCACACGGTCGTTGAGGAGCGCGGGCTCGACAGAGGCGGGGGGCACGCCCTCTCGGCGGCCCAGGCAGCTGGCCAACCAGAGCACCTCCGCATCCCCCCCCTCGCGGTGGGAGGCCCCACGGGCAGGCGAGCCCCGTACATACACCGTGGCTGTCACGGTGGGGTGGGGACCAACGGGTCGGCAACGTGCAATGGGCGGTGGCTCGCGCAGTCGTCTCCCCCGAGTGCTGCGCACGTCGACCGCGGGCGCCGATGCGAACGGCGGCGACAGCTGGGGCTGGCGCTGCGTCATCCCATTCCCGTCGTTGGCGGGCCGCTGCGCTGCGTGGCGGGCGGTGGGCGCTTGCCGGCGGGGCCCGGGGGGGGGTGGGGTGGGGTGGGCGTGGCCCCCCGGAGAAGGAGCGCCCCCACGCTCGCCCGCCCTCGAAGGTAGGACTCGTGACGGCCGACTCTGGGGTGTCGGGGCGGGGGCTTTGCCCCTTGATTGGTTGGCGACAGCACCAAAACAATTGCGTGACGTGTGGATGGGGTTGGGTTGCGAGGGCTGTGGCTGGCGCGAGAAGGAAATCTGGAGTGGGCGCCCTGCCATCTGGGGGAGGGGGGGCCTGGGCATGGGCTCTCTTGCCGCCTGGGCCCAAAGAGGAGACGCCAACTGTCACGATTTTTACCCTGGCTCGCATTCACGGGGACAACGGAGAAAATATCGGGGACGTAGGGAGCGTGGGAAACGTCTGGACAGGGCGGCTTTCGTGGGCCACACGATCCCTAAATCGCACACAATTCTAGCGGGGCAGCGGGCTCCGACGCGCTTCGCGCGAGGAAACGGCAAGCCACCGCACTGTGTCCCTGGGGGGGAGAAGCACCCGCCTGGCGGGTGCCGCCTGTCAGTTGGTCCAAAGGTGTACAGTACTCTGTCGCGGTTGTATGTACTGTACAGTACGTACAACAGGGAACGTCTTGTTGCCCGCATGCCAATGAGCGATCTCCTTCTTGTGCTGTCGTTTGTGCGACATGACAGGCCATTTGTGCACTGGATGGGTCCTTGTGACGCAGAAGGATGATCTATGTAATTACATATGACTGCATAGTATATTTCCCGCACATCCGAATTAAATCTTCTTGGCGGAGTGAGCTTGAAAGCGCTTACTGTGGAGTGCTCGCCAAAGCCTGCGCATAGGTAAGCTTTGCAATTGTCATCAGAACGTATAAATCTAGTTGTGTTTGACTCAGTGGACTTCAGTGAGTGGCAGCTGGCCACCGCACCACTCACACGTCGCCAGCTTTCCTCTTCTGACCTTCGTCACTTCCATCACCTGCCCACCCCCCCCTCACGTGCTCCTTCCCCCCCGACCCTAACCCCGTGCTTCCCCCCCCACATGCACACCCCCCCCCTCGCCCCTACCTTCCCCTTGCTCTTGCTCTTCAACGCAACCCCAAAAACTGTATCCTTCCTTCCCGCGACCATCGCGCACTATGGCCTCCGCCATGAGCAGCGTCAAGCACTTGGCAGTGATGTTTGGCGCCATGTCTCTGATGAAGGCGGTCGACCAGGAAGACCCGCAGGTTATTGCCTACTGCCGGCTGCTGTTTGGTGCCTACCTATTCGCCACCTGGGCGCTCCATACGTACATCCACGTGGGGATTGCGCGCAATGGGGACAAGACCACCCGCGTGACAGTACCTGCCAAGCCTCCTTCGCCCTTCTCCCTGCCCCCCCCACCGCCACCGGCGGCGGCCGACGGCGCCGTTGTGGCTGCTGCGGCGCCGCCACCCCCCGCGGCGCCCACCGTCCAGTCCGTGGGCGAGTACGACGCGGGCGTGCTGGCGGCGTCGAAGAAGGCGCTGCTGATGAACGCGGTCATCCTGACGGGGGTGCACCTCAAGATGGGCACCGTCTCGCCGCTCGTCCTCACCTCCCTGACGGGCCTCACGCGCCTCGTCGACGAGCCACTGGTTCAGCTGTACGTGCTCGGGCGGGCGGCGGCGGGGAAGCTGGCCCGCCCGTTTGCTCCCGAGGTCAACCCGCTGATGGCCATGATGGCGGGGGGGGGCGCCGCCGGCACCACCGCCGCCGGCACGGCAGCGGCAGGCGCCGCCGCCGACGCGGGCGCGCCGGGTGCCGCGCCCCCACCGTCGGCCGGCGCGGGCACCGCGTCTGGCGGGGCGGCCGCGTCGCGCGTCGCGACGCTGCTTGGAGCGGGCACCGCCACCTCTGCCGACGACGACCTGGCCGGCAGTGACGATGACAGCGATGATGGGGGGCGGGGGGACCTGATCCCCGATGCGAGTGAGGATGAGGATGAGGGGGGGGGGGCGCCGGCAGCGGCTGCGGCGGCGGCCAAGAAGCGCCGGTAGTGGGACTGTGGGCTACTGAGCAGTGCGGACTAGGAAGAAGTGGCGTTGGGAGGGGGGATGGGTAGGGTCCGAGGTGGGGGGGGGTGCGTCGCGGTCGAGGTGGTGGGGATGGTTTGGGCGTGTGTGGAGAGGGTTCAGGCGGGGGCTGTTTTTTTTTTTTTTTTTTTCCATGCTCTGGACGACCGGGCCGGCACGACGAGGCCAGCGGAAGGCGCTCGCGGGGGGAACCCGGCTCACCGCCAACCCCCCCCCCGCAACCACGACGGGCGGGCGTACTGTCCCCCCCCCGACGGCCGGCGAGGGGCCACGCCCGGCAAACGACGCTGGGGGCACGCCCGCCGTGCGCCGCGGCGGACCAACGTGGCGGGAGCCAGGTCGCGGATCATCCCGCCCCCCCCCCCCCGCCTTCCATGCTGGGAGCCACCCACCCCCCCCACAGCGGCTGCCACTTGGGGCTGCTGCGGCCGATGGAAGCGGTTCCCCTCTCCCGCCCCTCCCCCCTCGACCTCCACCGGGCTGCTGCGGCCGGTCGGCTGTTGCCCCCAGCTCCCTCGGCCGCCGCTGGGCTAGCCGCGGCACCGCTGGGGGCTGCCGCTCGCCCCCTCCCTGGCCGACGCTGCGCTGCTGGGGCAGGTGGGTGCTGGGCCCCCCGACACCCCCCAGAGCGAGCTGCTGGGCTGTCGCGGGTTCGTGGGGGCGCCCCTCCCCCCTGACACGACCACCGCTGGGCTGCAGCGGTCCCCGGCGCCCGCCGGGGACCCCTCCGGGGCCGCTCTTTCTGCTCTTGGACCTGGCGCCGCTGCTGCAGCTGCTGGGGGGGGCGCCCCACGACCAAATCCTCCCCGCCCTGCGCCTCCCCCATTGGCCGCAGCCACTGGGTCGGCGGCAAGCGTCGCCTCCGTTTCGGGCTACCAGACGGGGGCGGGCAGGCCCGGCCGGCCTGGCGGCGGCGGCCACCCAGCCCACCCCCCGTCGGGCCCTGTCGTCACCCCACCGTCGCCGCTGCCGCCGCCACGGCCACCGCCGCTGCTACCCCCGCCGTCGCCACCTCTGCCGCCGCGGTCGTCTCCGCGGCGATTGTGCGGCCGCAGGTACACGCAGCAGAGGACCAGCCACAAGCGCGGCCGCCGCGCAGTGGCGGCCGCCGGGACCATGGGGGGAGGGGATGGTGAGAGGGGTGGCGGCGGCGGGTGGGACCCCCCTGCGGACCACCGGGGGGGGGTCGCCGCTGCGGCGGCCGCCGCCACCCGCGCCAGCCCCACGGCGGTGGCCCCCCATCGTGCCATCGCCCTAGCCGGGGAGGATGGCATCGATAGTTGCCGGGACAAGGATACTGCGGCAGCGAGGGCGATGACGACGGCGGCAGAGGGGAGCGGTCGCCACCGCTCATGCCACTGCCACCACCACTGTCGCGACAGACGCGTGTCGGCCCAGACAGCGTGACGGCGCCCGCCCCTGCCGCCGCTCGCAACCCCTTCCCACAGCGTTTTCTCCAGATGAGGGGCATCCGCTGTACGTACAGTACTGTACAACGGCGGCGGCCGTAACCACGTGTGGCCGCTGCCGTCACCACGCTGCCCCCCCTCCCGCCCCGCGAGTGCGCGTCCTTCCGACGCAGCTGCAGCTGCACCAGCTGGTGCCGTCGCTGCGGCCGCAGGCACGTCCAACGCTCGCAACCCCTTCCCAACGCGTTTTCCCCAGATGAGGGGCATCCGCTATAAGTGCATGCAGTACCGTACCACGGCGGCGGCCGTAACCACGTGTGGCCGCTGCCGACCACCCGCCCACCAGCGGAGGCGAGCAGGCGGGCGGACGGGCGGGCCGGCCGGCCAGCTGCCGGCCTGGGCGGGCTCGGCCCCCCAGCTCTCCCCCCTCATACCCGCGGTGGCAACCGCGGCGTCCCCACGCCCCCCCCCCGCCACGCCACCCGCTCCAGGGGCGACGCCCTTCCGCCTACGGCGGCGGCCGCTGCCATAAAAGGGGTGCACCGCCTCTTTTGTCGGCCCCCGCCCCCGCCACGCCGCCCGTCGCAGGGTAGGCGCCTTCTCGACGGCGGCGGCCACGGAAGCGATACATTGAATTATACCTTCTATGACCTGCAGCCGGCCGCACGGGGTGGGCACACCCCCAGCCTAGCGCTCTAGGCGCGACGACCCGTCCTCCGCCCCCACACCGTCGCCGAAATTGGCGGGGCGGGAAGGAGATAGTGGATAAGAGGGTGGCGAGGGGGCAGACGCCCACCGCAAGGGGGTGAGGCTGAGGCGCAAGGCCAGCGGTACCCCACCGCGATGAGGGTGTCTGCCCGAGGCCGATGCCCCCCCCCCCTCACAGCCCAACCACCGCCGGAAAAGACAGTCACGCCCCCAGCTTCCCCCCCGCTACCGCTGCGCGCGAGTCCCCCTCCCAACCGTTCCATCCAAACAGTTTGCGCAGGGGGGGGCCGTACTAAAACTACATAGTCATACATAGTCATACATATCGTCGTGGTATTGTTTGAGGGGAGGTGCGCGGCTGCAGCACACAGCAAGCAGTGAGGGCCAAAAGCGACGTTGCCGAGAAGAAGAAGAACAAGAAGGAAAACCCTTCAGAAAACAGGCTGTCTCTCATACCGGCCGCGCGGCTGTCCGTCGCTGCCCCCACCACAGAGCTGTACCTTGAACGGCCTACCGACGCGGCACTCGCCGGTGTGCTCATCCGCCCCTCGCCCCTCACCCCCCCCCCCCTCACCCCCATCAGTCGAGGCCTCGGGGTCGATTGGGGTCTTGGCGGTCCGTCCTACAGGCAGCGTATGTAGGTATCAACTCAATAGCTTGACGGCCGGTAGTAGGCGGGCCGCGGGGTGCGCGTCTCCCGAGGCGCACGCGTCGCCGCCGGCTTGTCCGTCGGCCGCGGCGCGCGGGTCGGCCGCGGCGCACGCGTCGTCACCGGCTTGTCCGTTGGCCGGGGCGCGCGCGTCGGCCGCGGCGCGCGCGTCGTCACCGGCTTGTCCGTCGGCCGGGGCGCGCGGGTGGCCCGTGGCGGGCGCGTCGCCGTCGCCGCCGGCACCTCCTCCTCCGCTGCCGCCACCCCCAGCACACACTGCGCCAGCCGCGCGCCCGCATTCCCCGTCGGCTGCCCCCCGTCGTCGGTGGCGGCGTGGATGATCAGCCCCCGCCCGCGCGCCGCCGCGGTGGTCAGCACCGACGTGACCTGCCCCCTGAGCGTCGACACGCCCCCGTGGTTGGCCGCTGGCAGGTTGCCCAGGTCCCCCGCGTGGCGCTCCCCCGCCGGGGGCAGCGCGTGGGGCACCCCCGCCGGGTTGAAGTGGCCGCCCGTGGCGGTGCCGTCGGCGGCAGAGACGTCCCCAAACTCGTGGACGTGCCACCCAACGACCGCCTCGGCGGGGAGGCCCGTCACGACGGCAGAGACGGACGTGGCGCACCCGCCGGCGGTGGGGGTGAGCGTGACGGTGCCGCCCACCGACGAGCCCGACGAGGAGGACAGGGTGCACGTCAGGGGCACCGCACCTGGACACGAAGCCTTGACGGGCGCCCTGTACGAGTCGGCCGCCGCGGGCGACGCGACGGCCACGGCCACCGCGGCGGCAGCGGCGGCCGTGGCCACACCCACAGAGACGGTCTTCTTCATGGGGCGGAACTGGGGTGCCATGGTGGGACGGCGCGACGGGCCGGCAGCAGCTCTAGCGCAGGCAGCGGCGGCGCGCCGTCGACAGGGGGGGATAACGGGCAGCAGCAGCGGCAGCGACAGCGGCGGTGGCGCCTCGTAAGCAGCGGCTGCAGCGGAGACGCCGTCGGTCGCGGGTGGCGGTCACCACAGGCGGAGACACGGGCGTCGGCACAAGTCAAGGGCGGGAAAAAAGAACGACAGGGCGAGCGGCCGACCGGCAGCAGCGGCAATGCCGGTGAGTGCGACGGGTGAGGGAGGGGAGAGGGGTGGGCGTGGCAGCGGCGGGAGGATGAAGAGATGGGATGGGGGTGCCGCCGGTGCGCCCCCTCCACCCGCCACGACGGGCGCCCCTTTTACACCACCACCCCCCTTCCCCCCCCCCCTCCCCCCCGCCGTGACACGGCGGCCGCCGCCACCGACCTTGCCGTCACGGCCGCTACCTCTGCAACGAGCCGCAGCGGCGGCGTGCCCCCCCCCCCCTCCCCCCCGCCGGCGGTGGCACCCGCCCACGCGCAAAAGCAGCCGCCGCACCGTACGGGCGGTGGGGGGTGGGCGTGGTGGGGGGGGGTGGTTGGGGGGGGAGGGGCTCCTGTCGGCCGCGGCGTCCCACCGCGTCGGCCGCCGCGAGGGGCGGCGGGTGGTGGCGGCGGCCGGGCGGCCGCACCCCCCCCCATCTCTCTCCACCCCCCCCCCCGCCCGCACCCTCCCGCGACCACTGCTGCTGCCGCCGCCGCCGCTTCCCCACACCCGCCGGCAGTGCCGGCGGTGCCGGCCGTGGCGGGAGCGGTCGACCTCACGGGGCGGGGGTTGGCAACCAGGGGTACCCCCACCCCCCCCCCCCCCTCCCCCCTTTCCCCCCCCCCATCGTCCCCTCCACGCTCCCCAGACGGCCACTCCTCTCTTCTCTTCCATTCCCTACAGTGGCAGCCACACAGAGAAAACGTCGCCCCCCCCCCTCTCCCCCTCCTCCTCCTCCGCTCCTAGCCACCACCGCCACCGCCACCACCCTTTCCTCCCCCCCCGCCCCGCCCCCCCTCCCCCCCCCCTCCCCCACCAGCTCTCATACCAACCACCGCTACCGCCACCTCCTCCCCGCAGCGTCATCCCTCGCCTCCGCCCCGGCACGCCCCGTTCCTCCTCCGCCTGGCGGTGCGCGGGCGGCGCGGCGGGCAAAACACGCAGGTAGAAAAACACAGACGAGAAATTCAATGATGCCGTCAGCAGGACCGCGACGGGTGGGCGGGTGGACGGGCGGGTGGGCGGGAGGGCGGGCGGGACAGCAGACAAGTAGACGGCCGCGCGATGGGTGGGCCCGCCGACGGCGGGCGGCACCCCCCCCCCGCGACCGCACCTCTCCCCCCATCCGCTGGCACCACCGTGGTGACCGCAGCTGCCGTCTCTGCCGCAACTCCCCCCCCCCCCCCCCCGCCCCGGAGACGTACAGGGGGGGGGGGGGGGGGGGGGGTGGCGGCCACCACACCCATGGGCCGCCCCGAAGGGGTGGCGACCACTGGCAGCGGGGGTGGAAGGGGAGCGGGAGGACCGAGGAAAGTAGGCGGAGGTGGTGGCCTGGGGGGGGGTCGCCCATCCGTACATACTGCCGGGGGCGAGGGTGGGAGGGGGGCGGGGCGGGGAGGAAGGGGACGAGGTCATCCACGGGGGGTCGCCATGGATGGCATGCCCCCCCCCCCCCCCTCACCACACCACGCACGGTCATGACGGCGGAGAAGGATGATCCCCCCCTTACCAAACCGCTCTAGTGACTGTTTCCTCCTCACGAGAACCCCACCACTAGACGTGTGGGGTTGTCGTCCCCCGCGGCGGGGCCACTGCTGTGGTGCCGGTGCAAGGCCCTCTTCTCCGCGGAAGCGCAGGTACTGCTGTAGGTAGGTCGTTTGGCGGGTCACCTCTTTACAGCAATGCACCTGTGGCCCGCGCCCCCGCGCAAACAGTACCGCCGCCGCACACGCGCGACCGGCGCCGGTGGTTGTGGCCTTGACGTCTGTATGCCTCTGCCTGACACTCACGACCGCCGTGCGTGCGGGCGGCCGCGGGACCCGACGCCGTTTCCAATCCTAGCCATGGAGGGCTCAAGTCGGCCTGATGCCGCAGGTCAGGTCGGGCACCTGAGGACCGAGGGACTGCCGATGGAGCCCCTGGCCCAGTGGGCAGTCGGCTGGTAGAGGCCCCGCCCGCCCACCCGCGCCTCCTCCGCCGCGCCTCTCCCCCTGCCCCCCCCCCCGCCTACCGGTAGGGATACACCCGACCGCGCGCCTCTGCCCCGCATGACGGGACGCGGCGCGTGGGAGGTCGCCGCCAGTCACTGGTCTGGCAGTGAAAGGCGCACCGCGCGGCGGCGCGCGGCGGCGCGCGGCGGAAAACACCCGCGGCGCTCGCTGCGGCGTGACGCCGACACGAGCTGGGGGGGGGGGGGGGGGGGGGGGGGGGGGGGGGGGTTCGGCGGCGACCATTGGGCGGACGAGCGGGCGGTGGCAGGGGGACCCTGCGGGCGGGCAGGCGGCGGAGGGCGGGCTTGGCGAGCCGACGGGCCGGCGGGGGGTCTCGGGGCTGAGGCGTGGGGGAGGCACAGAGAGTGGGTGGGGGGGTCACGGCCGGGCTACCCCAGAGGGCCGGGCCCGTTTGGGGAGGGGGGGGCCTGTCGTTAAGGCAGGACGGGATGAGTCGTAGGGTGAGAGTCTTGGGGGGAGCGGGGTGTGGGGGTGGGCGGTTGCCCGCTGGGCACGGGCTGCTGTGCTCTAGGGAGGGACTCGCCGGGAGGCCCGGGGGGGGCGGGTGGGGGGCGCGGGGAGGGGGGGGGGAGTGCGTGCTTCCGCGGCTGTCACTGTAGCGAGGGAGGGTGGAGGAGGGGGGGCTGCTGTGGTGTGTCGGGAATGCGTAAGTAGACAGGCGGGAGGGTGCGGGCTGGGGGGGGGGGGGGGGGGGGGAACGTGGTGTGTGTCTCCGCGCGTGGAGCTTTGGGGGTGGTTGTGGCCCGGGGGTGGGGGTGTCCCTGGTTGGGGGGAACCCGGCTCTGGTCCGGTAGCGGGGGTGACGGTGGGGGGAGAGGCCGGCGATGCTGCTCGTCTTGGGCAGGAAGCACCGGCCTGGAAGCGGGGGGGGGGGGGGGGGGGGAGGGGGGCGAGGTCGTTCCCGCCCCCGGCTGCCACCGTGGGAAGGAGGGGAGGAAAGTGGGGATGCAGCGGCTGGCCAAAAGAGGACCGCGGGGGTGTGGAGACTGGGGCGGGGGGTGCCGCTGGGCGGCCGCGTCGACCCGTGCGCCGTCCCTCTCGTCGCCCTTATTGATGCATCCATAGGGACGTTGCTCGGGGGAGGCGGTGGGGAGGCGGTGGGGGGAAGGGAGGGGGGGGGGGGGGACCGGAGCAACGTTCTGACCGACACAACCACAGCCGCCGCTCCCCCAACTGGCCGGACACTGCCGCCGCCTCCCCCGAACGCGGCGGCGGCGGCGGCTTGCCGGGGCGTGCCGCCCGAGCGCCGTCGTCCGCCCCTGCTCACCGCTGACCGGCAGGCGCCGACGCGCGTGCCGCCGCCGCCGCCGCCGCCGCGTCTGCCACCGTGGCCGTGGGGCGAAGGGGGGGGGCGGGGGCGGGGGGGGGTGGCCCGCCACCGCCGGTCGACCCGCCGTCGGTGGCGATGGTAGGCCTGGCGGCAGGGCGGGCGCTGCCCGCCAGAGGCGGAGGAGGCGGGGGGAGAAAGGGAGAGCAGGGGGGGGGGGGGGGGTCCCCCGGGGGGCCACGGGCTTCCCTTGGTGAGGCGTTCTCTGGCCTTGCGCGCAAAAGCAACGGCAAGGCGGGGATGGGGGGGGGCGAGCGAGGGGTGCAAGCGCCATGGGGGCGGGGCGGGCCAGTCGTGCGGGCTGCAAAGCGAGAAATCACAGAAAGTCACCAGAAATCACAGATCGTAACCGGAAATCACATTTGGTTTTCACCGCCGGAACCCCCCCCGTCGAGGAATGTGAACCCAATTGTCATTGGTCAGTTAAACAGTCCAACCTCTTGTGACGGCCGCCACGCCGTGTTGTGCTTCGCAGAATCGAGTGAACGCTTCACTTCGATACGTGCGGGCATGATGTCGTTTAATGTCTTCTTCGGATGCTTTTCGTCGCGTGCAGTGGGCGTGTGCGCGGACAGTGAACGCTTCTTTTGGTGATGGCTGCGCCTGAAAACGACTGCACTGCTCCATACATCGCGGTGTCTGTTTGCCAGCCTGTATGGACGCAACACGTCAAATGCCCCAGATGGTACAGTGTGCCATCCACTCTGTCCGTGCGCATGAACACTCTGTTTCTCTCATCGTGCGGGTGATCACACTGGTTGGAGCTAAAGGAGCCTGCAAGAGCCCACGACACCCTGTACATGCCAGGAGAATAGAAGAAAAGCAAACGAGAGCCCGAGTTTCTACGTCAAGTTAGATGCCCCAGTTCTATGTGGGACATGCTCTCAGGTGGAGCCTGATCTAAGGAGAGCAGCACGAAGACCCCTTTAGAGCTCCCTTTCGTTGTCCATTGTCCGTATAGATTCCGCCTAGAAGACTGCTACAGAGTCGTTCATTTCTACGGGGGTACACTCTGTGCTTTGTTGTCAGCCTCCGGCCTCGGGGGAGGATGCCCGACCCTCAGCCAATCACACCCCAGGGTCGACGTTAGCCTATCGACACTGGGACACTCATGTCCCTAGAGAACGTGGACAACGGGCATGAATGAAAGTGAAGCACGCACTCAGGGAAGCACAACGTTGCGCCAGCCGTCATGAGGATGAATATTGTTCGGTGACCAATGGCGTGTACTGTCATTGACGTTTGTGCCGGGCGGCGATACGTGATCGTAACCGAAATGGGTCAACATGATTTCTGGTGACGATCTGTGATTTCTCGTTACCGCCTCTCCACGTGTGTGCTGCCGCTGGCAGGCAGCGCGTCTGTCACGGTGCTTCGCGGCGGGCAAGGGGGTTTGTGCCAGCGGCGCGGCCGCCGCTGCCGCTGCCGCGGTAGCTATGGCGGGCGTGGCGGGCTGGCGGCCGGGCGTGGGCGACAGCAGCGGCGGCGGGCGCCGCGGCGGCCCCCGCCTGGCCGCCTGACGGGCCAGGGCGCTGTGGCGCGTAAAAGGGGCCCTGTCCGCGGCGGTGGGGGGAGCGACCATGCCGCCGCCACACCAGCACACCCTCCCCACCACCCTCCGCGGAGACCATACAAGCCTCGCCCTTGTGCTCGCCTTCACACTCTTTTTTCGTCCCCTCGTGCTGAGGACAGCCGCGACAGCCGCGACCTCCCGTGCGACCTCTACCGCCGCCGCTGCTGCTGGTGCCGCCGCCACTGCCGCTGGTCCTGCGACGACCGCCCCAGCCGCCGTCGCTGGCGACGCTGCCCTACCCGTCGCGCCGTCCCACCATGGCACCCCAGTTCCGCCCCATGAAGAAGACCGTCTCTGTGGGTGTGGCCACGGCCGCCGCTGCCGCCGCGGTGGCCGTGGCCGTCACGTCGCCCGCGGCGGCAGCCTCGTACAGGGCGCCCGTCAAGGATTCGTGTCCAGGTGCGGTGCCCCTGACGTGCACCCTGTCCTCCTCGTCGGGCTCGTCGGTGGGCGGCACCGTCACGCTCACTCCCACCGCCGGCGGGTGCGCCACGTCCGTCTCTGCCGTCGTGACGGGCCTCCCCGCCGAGGCGGTCGTTGGGTGGCACGTCCACGAGTTTGGGGACGTCTCTGCCGCCGACGGCACCGCCACGGGCGGCCACTTCAACCCGGCGGGGGTGCCCCACGCGCTGCCCCCGGCGGGGGAGCGCCACGCGGGGGACCTGGGCAACCTGCCAGCGGCCAACCACGGGGGCGTGTCGACGCTCAGGGGGCAGGTCACGTCGGTGCTGACCACCGCGGCGGCGCGCGGGCGGGGGCTGATCATCCACGCCGCCACCGACGACGGGGGGCAGCCGACGGGGAATGCGGGCGCGCGGCTGGCGCAGTGTGTGCTGGGGGTGGCGGCAGCGGGGGAGGAGGTGCCGGCGGCGACGGCCGCGCCGGTGATGACGGCCACGCCCAAGGCAACGGCCAAGCCGGCGGCGACCGCCAAGCCGGCGGCGACGGCAACGCCGGTCGCGACGGCAACCCCGCGGCCGACGCGCGCGGACTACTACTAAGTTTAGGGACGTGCGCGTCCTTCCTTCAATCCTTCTGGCGGCGTGGCTGGGCCCGTGCGGTCTGGTCTGGGCGGCTGTTGGGAGGGGCACACGGAGGGGTCTTTGCGAGAGACCGCAGGGGGGGGGATGCGCGCGGTGGGAGCACGTTTGGTTTGGAGCGACCGACCGCGACCGCCGCGCGCCCGGCGTCGAAATTTATCTTTTCTTTTTTCTATTTCGTTTTTCCCTGCATTGCTACGGAGGAGCGACGGCCGCCGCTGTACGGTGTTGGCGTCGGCTGTCCAAAGGCGCGGTGGACCAAGACCGCCAAGAAACGCCCACTCCCGCGGGAGCCGGGGGGGTGGACCCCCACCGGCGTCCGCCGTCCGACTGGGCATATGCGCGGATGGTCATCGTCGCGTTCGTTTTCACTCCCTGCCCCTGGGCCGTCCCGTCTCACGCAGGAGAGGCTGCCGCCACACCCACATGACGTACGGCGCAGACCCCCGAGGAGGGCGGCGCGCGGGCCACCACTCCGCTCCCCCCGCCCGGCGTCCCTGTTTGTCGTTGTGACCCCCGTCCCAGCCCATTTCCGTGTGGCAGCGCAGAACCCTGTTTACACGGGCGGGCAACAGGGCGCGGCCTGTCGACTCCGCAGTCCGGTGCCGTGCCCTCCTTTTGTGGTCCCCGCAGCCCCCCCCCCCCCCCCTTCCCCTTCAACAGCTCCTTCTCCTCTTCCCTTCACTCTCTCATCACCCCCCCAAACTCCCCCCCCCCGCCCCAACCTCCTTCTGTGGTCGCCTATCTAGACCAGCTTGTCGGCGGCCTCGCCCAGCGCACGGCGGCTCATCTTGTACACCCCCTCGTCGGTGGTGAAAAAAAGGACCTTCTCGTGCTCGGACTGGCCCGGCACGGCCACCTCCCCCAGCGTCGTCTCGGTGACGGCAATGGCACCCTCCGGGGTGGGGATGACGCCCTCGTACTTGAAGCCCGGGCCAAACAGCCAGATGCCGCCGGGGCCCGCCGCAAACACCCGGTCCTGGTTGTCAATGCACATGCCGTCGGGGCGGCCCTCGCGGCGGTCCGTGGGCGCCACCTGGTGCGCCACCACCTTGTTCCAGTCCCCGCTCTCCTTGCCGTTCTTCACGTCATACCGCAGCCAGCTGCGGGTCTGCCAGTCGGACACGTACAGGTACTCCTCAGCGCGGTCGAGGATGACCCCCTGCGGGCGCTTGAGGGTGCCGTCAATGAGCGTCGGTTCGGTGTCGCCCTTGAAGAGCGCAAACACCTCCCCCGAGTCGTGCGACAGGCCCGACATGTCTGACGAGTTGTAGTGGGGGGGGTCGGTAAAGTAGAGGTCCCCGCCCTCCGAGACGACCAGGTCGTTGGGGTCAGACAGCTTCTTCCCGTCGTGCTTGTCCACCACCACCCGCGTCTTGACGGTCTCGGGCAGGGCTGGGTCCTCCACGTTGAGCTCCACCACCCGCCCGACGACGCGCTGCGTGGCGAGGAGCTGGCCGGCAGTGCCCCAGGCGAGGCCATTGACCAGCCCCGAGTCCTTCCAAAACGGGCTCACCTCTCCCGTCGACGCGTTCCACATCAGCACCATCTTCTTGGGCGGGTCCGAGTAGAAGAGCACCCCGTCTTCGGGGCTCGTCCACAGCGGCGCGTCCGCGTAAATGGCGTCACAGACGCGCTCGACCTTGAAGCGCTCGGCAAAGCCCGGCGAGTGGCGCTTGGCGCACACGACGCAGTCGCCGTACGCCACCTCCCGCTTGAGCTCCTTCATGTCCACCCCCACCTCGTCTTTCCCCATGGGCTTGCCATGCGCGCCGGGGTGCTTCTTGCACGGCGTCGCCTTGGGGTCAGCCGGGTTGGGCGTCTCCCCCGCCTCGGCGGGCGGCTCCTTGCTCGCCGTCGCCACGTCCATCCCGCACGGCGGGTGCCCCTTTTTGAGGATAAACGTGGTGAGGCTGCGGTCCTTGGGCAGCGCCACCGTCTTAGCCTCGACAAACTTGACGCGCACGTCCAGGCCCGCGCCAAACTCGGGCGTCGCCGACACCTTGTGCAGCCCCGGCCGGAGGGTGGAGCGGCCCGCCCAGGCGAAGAAGCTGCCCCGCGTGTTGTCCCCCGAGATGGAGTAGGGGTAGTACTCCTCGGTGCGGATGAACTTGCCGGCCAGCGAGAAGCGGACGTCCCCAACGTCAAAGCCCGGCGACGTGACCGCCTTGATGGTCAGCAGCGGGTCTTTGGGGATGATGTCCCCCTCCCGGAGGATGAACAGGTCCTTGCCCGTCTCCACGTCGACCAGCACAAAGCCAATGACCCCCGAGCACGACTTGTTGGTCACGGACTTGACAAAGTCCTCGGGCGGCGTGTACGGGCTGTCGGGCGGAGGCGTCTCTGCCGCCGGGGGGCGCGACGCTGCCGCTGCCGGCGGCGGCGGCGGCGGCGGCGGCGACGCCGACGACGACACCTCGGGCGCCGGCGTCCGTGCCTTGCACGTCTTGTCCCCGGCGGCGCACGTGGCGGGCGGCGGGCTCTCCGTCGGCGTCGGCTCGGGCGCGTCATACGGGGCGGTGGCCCCCTTGGCGGGCGGCGGCGCGCTCGCAGACGGCGACGGCGACGCCGTGGCCATCGGTGGCTCCGTGGGGCGGGGCGCCGCCGTCGCCGCGGGCTCGTACGTCGGTGGCGGCGGCGGCGGCGGGTCGGTCGGCGGGGCGGTCGTTGGCGCCGCCGTCGGCGCCATCAACGGCGCCTCGGTGGGCGGCGGCGGGGTAGCCTCCTCGGGCACCACCTCCTCCTCCTCCTCCTCCTCTGGCGCCGGCAGGCGGCGCTTGTACGTGGGCCGGTCCGGCTCGTCGGTGGGGTTTGCCGGCGACGACGGCGGCGGCGGCGACGACGGCGGCGGCGGCGACGACGGCGACGGCGACGGCGACGGCGACGGCGACGGCGACGGCGACGGCGACGACGGCGGCGGCGTGGCGTCGCGGGGCGCGGTCGCCACCGGCGCCGGCTCCCCGTGGTCGGCGTGGCACCCCTTTTTGGGCGCCGCCGCGGGGGTGGCGCCGACGGCGGCGGCGGCCACCACCGCCGCCACCACCGCCGCCGCGGCGGCGGCGGCGGTGAGCACCCGCCGGCGGCGGGGGGCCACCAGCGACGTCATCGTGATGGGCGCCGGTGGGGCAGGAGTGGGGGGGGGGGGGGTGAGGGGGGGGAGGGATGGGGAGGCGGGGGGGGGGGGGGGGAGGAGGAGGAGGAAGAGTTGGGCAGGCAACGGCACCGGCGCCGACGCGGGGGTGGCGGCGGGGGGCGCGGGGGGTAGGGGGGTGGGGGGCAGGGGGGACTGGGACCGGGACGGGCACCCACACGCCGGGTCGTCACAACGGCCGGGACGGTACGGGGGGGGCGGCCGGGCGGTCGGGCGGCTGGCGGCCGCGGCGGCGGCGGGCGGGTGTGCCTTAAGGGCGCGGCGCGGCGGCTAGCAAAAAAAAAACGGGGGCGCCGCTGCGCAGCGGCGGCCGCCCCGCCCCGCCCCCCCCCCCGCCGGCAGGCACCGCCATGGCGGCGGTGCGCCCCCTACGGCGGGTTGGCGGCAACTGACGGCGGGGCGCATGGGCGCACAGCCACCGTTGGCCGTAGCAGACGCAGGTGGGGCGTCGCCGCGGCGCGTGCGCCGCGGGCCGCCTCCCCCCCCCCCCCCCACCCCCCCACCCCGCCTTCCCCCCCCACACGACGACCCGATTTGGCGCTCCCCTCCCCCCCCACCCCCCCACCCACCCGCAGCACCGCCCGTTGCCGGTGCGGCGCCCCCTTTTTTTTTTTGGGGGCCCGTCCCCCCCCCTCCTCAACAGGATGCCCAAAACGCGACCACCCCGCGCGGGGGGGGGGGGGGGGTGTGGTGGTGTGTGTTGGCACTCGGGGAAGGCAGGCAGTCGGGTTTGGGGGGGGGTGGGGGGGGTGGGGGGGGGCGGGGGGGGGAGGATCGGAGGAGGAGGAGGGGGGGGTGTGGCAGCGGCGAGTGCACCGCCGCCGCCGCCGCCCCCCACCGCACGTGGCGGCCGCGGGTGGCCGGGCGGGCGGGCGGGCGGGCGGGCGGGCGGGCGGGCGGGCGGGCGGGCGGGCGGGCGGGCGGGCGGGCGGGCGGGCGGGCGGGCGGGCGGGCGGGGGGGGGGGGGGGGGGGGGTGGGTGGGTGGCAGACGCGATGGTGGGGGAGTGGCAGCCGGCCGCCACGCACGTGGGGGGGCGGGAGGCGGCAGCCACGCAATGGGCGGCGGCGGCGGGTGGGGAGGGGGGGGTGGGGAGGAGGGGGTGGGGGGGGGGGGGTGGTGGTGGTGGTGGTGGTGGTGGTGGTGGTGGTGGTGGTGGTGGTGGTGGTGGGCTATAACGGGTGGTGGTGTTGGGGGCGGGGGGGGGGGGGGTAGCTGCCTATCTATGTGGGGGAAAGGGGGGGGGGGTGGGGGGAGGGGGGGGGGGGGGGGGTGGGGAGGGTGTCGAGCGTTTTTTTTTTTTTTTTTGTCTTACCCGTGCGTTGGCGGCGCGCCAAACGGGTGCGTTTGGAGGGGACGCCTGGGATGGGGGGGGTTGGGGTGAGGGTGGGGGATGGGGGGTGGGGAGGGGGGGGAATCGGTGTGTGTGTCCCCACGTGTGGGAGGCGTGCGCGTGACGGGGTGTGTGTGGGGGGTGGGGGGGGGGTCGTTGCGGAGGGACCGCCGGGGGTGGTGGTGGGGGGAGGAGGAGTCGACACGCCACTCCCTTGGGTGGGCGCAGCCGCCGCCGCCCACCCGGGGTGTCGGGGGGCAGAGACGGGGGGGGGCACCGCAGGGGGGGTGTCGGCTCGGGGTGGGCGCCAGAGGGGGTTGGGGGTTTCTTTTTTTTTGGGGGGGGGGGGGGGGGGGTGGGGGGGGTGGGTGGACCGCGCACCGGCGGCCACACCGTCGAGGGCCTCCTCTTCTTCCGGGGGGGCGCGGGTCCTGTGGGGGGGCGCGGCGGCGGCCGCCGCTGCCCCACCGGCCACCCCCCCCGCCACGCAGTCCCCGCGGTGGAGGCCGCGCCGGCCTCTCTCTCTGCGGGCGCCAAGAAAATTTCGCCGTCGCGGCCGTCCGACCCCCCCCCCCCACGGGAGCGCCACCCCCTCCCCCCCCTCCAACCACCCCTCAGCACCCCCCCACCCCCCCCCCCCCGGCCCACACGAGCGCGTGTGGGGGGGAAAGCGGTGGCGGGGGGGCGGGCGGCGCGGTGGCGGGGGGGGGGGGGGGGGGGGGGCGGTAGGTGGGGGTGGGTGGGTGTGGGTGGCTGTGGGTGGGTGGGTGGGTGGCGGGGACCCCCCCGCTGGCGGCGGCGGCGGCGGCGGTGCGTCGGCGGCGGCGGTGCGTCGGCAGCGGACGGGCGGGCGGGCGGTGCGGTGCGGTGCGGTGCGGTGCGGTGCGGTGCGGTGCGGTGTGGCGGGGGGGGGGAGGGGGAGCGCTCTGCTCTCCCAGGCGGGACACGCCCCTGCAGGGGGGGGGGGGGCGCCTGCCGGCCGCGCGCGCGCACGCGCCCCGGATTATTCCCCCGCCATCCCGCCAAGGCCACACTGGGAGGGGGACTGGGGAGGGGGGGGGGGGGGTGGGGGGTGGGGGGGGGGAGGGGGGGTGGTCTGGGGAGTTGGGGGTGGTGGGGTGGGGGGCGGGGGGGAGGATCTGTGGACTTGCGGTCTTGTCGTGAGGGGGGGGGGGTGGGGGGTGGGGGGGGGGTGGGCGTGCGTGCGCCGCCCCCGCGGCGCGGCGGCCGGGGCGGTGCGTGGAGAGACGATGCGCAGCCCCCCCCCCCCGCCCCCCCTTCCCCTCCCGGCAGCGCTGCCGCGCTGCTGCTGCAGCAGCCCCCGCCGGCGCGCCCACGCCCGGCTGCCGTTGCCCGCACCGTCGTCGACGCTGCCGCTGCCGTTTGCCGCCGCTGCCGTTTGCCGCCGCCGCTGCCGCCGCGACCACCGCCGCTGCCTCGCCGTCGCCGCCGTCGCCGCCGCTGCCGTCGCCACTGCGGCCGCAGGAGGGGGGGGGGGGGGGGGGATTCTCCCCCCCCCACCCCCCGTGCACGGCTTCGTGTCTGCGGGGACTCGATTCGGTGGGCGCGCCGCGCGGCGGCGGGCCTTGCGTGCGCGTCGGTTGGTACCGTACGTACGCGGCGGCGGCACCCGCAGAGGGGCGGCGGCGGCCCGTGATCGCTAGTGTCCTTTTTTTTTTTTTTTTTTTTTTTTTTTTTTTGGCTTGCCTCTCGTCGCCAAGAGTGGCGGTGGCGGCGGCGGCGGCGGTGGGGGCCAGCAGCTGGCGGCGGCAGCAGCAGCAGCAGCGGCGGCGGCAGCGGCGGCGGTACCGGCGGCAGCGCGTGCGCCGGTGGCTTGCTCCCAACCCCCCCGTCGATGAGGGGGGTCGTCGGCGGCCGCGCCCCGTCAGGCGGTGCCGCCGCGGCCGGGCGGTGGAGGGGGTGGTCCCCGGGGGGGGGGGGGGACGGAGGTGTGCAGAGGGGGGGGGGGGGGGGGTTTGGGGTGCCGCCGCCGCCGCCGCCGCGGGGCTCTCTGCGCCTCCCCACTCTCCCACTCGTGCAGTGGAGGGGAAGGGGGGGGGGGCGGCAGCACGGAAAAGACGGGGGGAGGGTGGGGAGGTCCCTATCCGCTCTGACGGGGGGGGGGGGGGGGGGGCGGCAGGCCGAGCCAGCGGGCAGCGGCAGCGGCGGCTGCCCTTGCACCGCGTCCCCCCCCCCCTGCGACGCCGGCCGTCCCCACCCCCATCGCATCCGCCCGCGGGGAGCGGGTGACCGCGAGGGGGGGCGCTCCCCCGTGAGAGCGCCATGGGGCGACGCGCCGCGGCGACGGCGCCGCGGCGGCCGCCGTCGGTTTGAAAAAGAAGAAAAAAAAAAGAGCCGCGCCACCCCGTGGACAAGGGCGGGCTGGACAGCCCGCGCGGGGTCGTCTCCATGGGCGGCGCCACGACCCCGTCACCGCCGCCAGCCCGCTCCCCCCCCTCCTCTCCTCCCCCCCCCCCCCCCCCCCCCCCCTCCCCGCGAACTCCTCTTCCCCCCCCGCCGCTTCACCCCGGATGAGTGGTCGGCGCACCCCCTCCCCACGCCAGTGCCCTGGCGTACTCGAAGTGTGGGCGGGGGGGAGGGGTGCGCTCGTCGCCCTTCGCCGATGCGACAGGTACGTAGGAGGGCAGACCCACCGCGACACTGCCGTCCTGTTGGAAGGAGACATCCAGTCGTACTCCTCGAGCAGCCCGCGCTGCAGACTCCATCAGTTGGCGGGGATACTCGGTCCCTTCCGCCACGTGTTCGCTACTCTTCAAGGGCATTTCATGTTTGGTGTTCACCAATGTTCTAAAAATTACTGACAGAGAGAATAGAGGGATCTTGATGATTGCTGTCTGTGGCCCGATTGAAGGGGCGATTCACCAAGCACTCCGCTGGCCCGCTCGCTCTCCCCACCTTGACCGTCCCCCCGCGCGAGTCCCACCGGCCACCTCCGTCACCACCCGCGTCCGCGTCGCTCGCAAGGTCGAGCAGCCTACCCCCATTCCCCCCCCCCCCCCCCCAGAAGCGCAGGGCGCGCCCTTGTCCCCCTCTACCACACCCCGTTCCCCGCCGTTCCCCCCTTCTCGAATTCCTGGTGTCTCTACTTTCCTCTTTCCCCTCCCTCGTGCGCGTTGCGGAGGGTTGGCCCCGTCTGCTCCCATGGCGGCGGCGGCGGCGGCGGCGGTCGCGGCGGCGTTTGCCTTTCCGCCGCTGCCAACGGCCGTCAGCTGTGGCCGCCGGCTGCCGGCGGCCACGCGTGGCGGCGGCCGGCGGCGGTCGCCGCCAGCTGCCGCAGTCGGCGGCGCGCCGGCGCCGGTCCCCCCCAGGCGCGGCAGCCCCGACCGCCGCCCCCCGCTGGCCGGCTCCTCCACCGTCGCTGGCGCCGTCGCCATTGCCGACGGCGCTGCTGCCGCCGCCGATAGCGCTGCTGCCGCCGCCGACGGCGCTGCTGCCGCCGCCGTCGCGCATGTGTCTGGCGCTTCCTCTTCCTCCCCCTTGCTGCCGCGGCGGCTCGCCACCGCCGCCGCCCCCGTCGGGGGGGCCCCGTCGTCACGGGCGGCGGCGGGCGGGGGCGGTGACTCCAGTAGCGGACCGCACCAGACGCCCGGGTGGGCGCGTGCCGCCGCGGCAGCGGCGGCGGCCATCCTGGCCGCCGCCGCCAGCCCCCCGCCCTGCGCGGTGGCCGCGGGGTGGCCGGCGGGGCGGGGCCGTGGCGGCCCGCCCGCCCCCGCCGCGTCGGTGGAGGTGACGGCCGCCCGCCCACGGGGGAGACGAGCCGGGGGCGCGTGGGCGGGTGTGGCCGCCCGCTCGCCGCCGGTCGTGGCCATTGCGGGCGGACCGGGGCGGATGGGGGCACGCCCGGCGGCGGCGGCGGCGGCGGGCGCCTGCCGTCTGCCACGGCTCGTGGGGGTGGCCGACGCCGCCGCTGCGGCGGCGACGGTTACTCCCACTGGTGGGACGGCCGCGGGCCGCGGCGCCGCCGACGGCGGCGGCACTGCCGCCGCCGCGGTCACGGTGCTCCCCCCCTGTGGGGATACGCTCATGTACGACGAGTGCTGGTGGGGGGTGGCGCTGGAGACGTGGGACGCCATCGCCTCCCAGTACCACTCGGGGCGGGTGCTGTCAGCCGCGGGGTGGGGGCCGACGGGCGAGCGGCTGCGGACGCAACTGGAGCTGCTCCTCGCCCAGCGGGACGCCGAGGAGGCGGCGGCGGCTGCGGCAGCGGTGGCGGGCAGGGGGGGCGACGCCCCCGGCGGCAGCGCGTCGCCGCTGGTGGAGGTGCGCCTCCCCGCGGGGCTCCCGCCAGTGCGGCTGCCACGCCTGCCGCCGCTCCCGTCGGGCCTGCGGCTGCCGTGGGCGGCGCCCGCCCCTCCCGCAGCCGCCCCCACCCCCGCGCCTGCCGGCGCGTCCACTCGGATGGACCCCCCCCCCACCGCCGCCACCATTGAGGCGATGGTGCAGTCGCTCGGGGACCCCCACACCCACTTCCTCGACGCCCCCACCCTGTCCGCCACCCTCTACGACATGGACGGCGACGTGGACGGGGTGGGGGTGGTGCTGGCCGCCCCCCATCCGATCACCTCTGCCGCCCGGGCGCTGCTGCGGCGCCCGCCGCCGCCGCCATCGGTGGTCGAGGTGCTGCCTGGCAGCCCGGCAGACCGCGGGGGGGTGGCCCCGGGCGACGCCCTCCTCGCCGTCGACGGCGTGCCCGTCGGGGGGACCGACCTGTGGGCAATCGCTGCCCGCCTGTCGGGGCCCCCCCGCACCGCGGTGACCGTCACGCTCGGCACCGGTGGGAGGCGTGATGGGGGAGGGGGCGGCGGCGGTGGCGGTGGTGATGGCGGCGCCCGTGCCCGACGAGAGGTGACCCTCCGCCGCGCGCGGCTGGCGGTGCCCACCGTCTACGCGCAGCTGGTGACGGTGCCGGCGGCGCGGTGGGGCAGCGACCACGACGCGGCGGTGGCCTACCTGCGGGTGACCCAGTTCTCCGCCCACACGGGAGGGCAGGTGCGCGACGCGCTCGCCCGCCTGCACGCGCAGCTGGCGGCGGCAGGGGCGCCCGCGGAACGGGGTGAGGCGGGGGGGGGGGCACGCCGCCGTGGTGGGGCCCCGCCTGACGCCGCCTTCGCCGCCGCCGCCGCGCCGCGGCACCGGCAGCGCGCCGCGGCGGTGGCGGCGGGCGCCCCTCCCCCCAACCCCACCCCGCGGCAGCGGCGGCGGTGGTACGGTGGGCGCCCGCCGCGCCCCCCCCCCGCGCCCGACGCGTACGTACTGGACTTGCGGGACAACCCGGGGGGCATCCTTGACGAGGCGGTGGCCACGGCGGGGGCGTTCCTCCCCCACCGCTCCTCCCCCGTCGTGTCGGTCTACGCGCGCGACGGGGAGACGGTCCTCACCGCCGCCGCCCACTGGTGGTACCCGTCGCGGCTGGCTGCCGCGGCGGCCACGTCGCCGCCTGTCGCGGCGGTCGCTGCGGTCGCCTCGCACCTCCGCCGCACGCTCGCGGCGGTCGCGGCGGCGGCCGCCGCCCGTGGCCAGCGGGGGACACCAGCGGCGGCGGCGACGACGGCGGCGTTGGCGGGGGCTGGCGGCCACGTCACGGACGTCGGCGGCGCCCCCCCCGCCCCCCTCCCCTCGTGGCCGCCCCCATCGCGGTCCGCGGTGGCGGGCACCCCCGTGGCGGTGCTGGTCAATGCGGGCACCGCGTCGGGCGGGGAGCTGGTCGCCGCCGCCCTCCGCGACGCGTGCGTCGCGACGCTCATTGGCGTGCCAACGTACGGCAAGGGCTCCGTCCAGGCGGTGGTGGAGGTGAGCCACGGCTGCGCCGTTGCCGTTACCGTTGCCGAGTACCGGCGGCCGTCAGGGGTGACGATTGGCACTGGCGCAGGCGGGGGCGGGGGCGGGGGGGGTGCCGCCGCCCGCCAGAGCAGCGGCGGCCGGGGGGGGGTCGCCCCCGACGTGCGCCGGCGGCACCTGCGCAAGGAGGCGGCCGCCGTGCCGGCGGCGCTGCGGGTGCTGACGGCGGCGCCGTCGTCTGTGGCGGGGACGGGCGCGCCGGGGGGGGGGCGGTGCGTGCCCGTCAGCCGCGCGGCGGTGCAACGGCAGGCCGCCGCGGCGCGGCGGCGGCGGCTGGGACAGGCGGGGGGGAGGGGGGGACGCCACTGGGCGAGGGGGCGTGCGTGGCTGCGGGGGAGGGGGGGGCGGGTAGTACTGGGGAGTGTGCGGGCGGGGGTGGGGGACCCCCGGGTCGGTGCTTTTCCACTCCACATGTTGGGCGGGGGGACGCCTCGATAGGACCATTGCTGGCTGCGGACATGGAACAACTGGCCTGGGGGGGAGGTGGGATGGTAGGGCGCGCCCCGCATTGGGCACCGTCCGCCCAGCGGTGAGTGCCAGGCGGCCCGGGCGCGGGGGGGCGGGGCATTGGGACGTCGCCGTGCGGCGGAAGGGGGTTGGCGCCGCCCGGTCTGGCGACGGCGAGGGCCGGCCGGCCCGCCCGCCGTCACGACTGGCGGGTATGTGTTCGACGCCGCGCCGGGGCTGGCGGCTGTGACAAGGTCCGGGTAGGGGCGCGGGTGCAGAAGCCGACCCGCATGGCGCAACTGCGTCGGCCGCCACGCCACGCGTACCCGACCCTTCACGAATACAGGTACAGTGCTCGACGCTCGGCGTCCCCTTCCTCTCCTAGCCACCCGCTCCAAACCGTCCAGTCAGCACACGCACACGCTGCCACGCTGGGCAGCCCCCGCCGCCTACCCAACCCCTCGCACTTCGACGTCTGTCGACATAAAGTGTCACCCTCACACGTGCCATCTGCCCCGCCACCCCTCTTATCCCGCCATCCAACCCTTTCCCCCCCCCCGCCCCCTCCTCGCCGCAATCCCCGACTCCACCCGTCCCTGCTTTGTCAACCGCCCGCCACCGAGGCATCTACCAGTGCGCGTAAATGTCTGTCACGCGCAGCATGACGTACTCGTCCGCCCCAAACTTGATCTCCGTCCCCCCAAACTTGGCAAACAGCACCGTCGCGCCGGCGCCAAAGGTCATGGGCTCCACCTGCCCATTCTCCATCAGCCGCCCCGGCCCCGTCGACACAACCTCCCCCGTGTTGCGGTCGCTGCCCGCCGCGCCAGCGGTGAGGACAATGCCGCCACCCGACTCGGCCGCCGCCGCCGCCTTCTTCACAAACACCCGGTCCAGGATGGGCACCACCGCTTCGGCAGTGTAGGCGCCGCCCTCCAGCTTGCACAGCACATCGTCCTGGGTGACCAGCGTCGTCTTGGCATTGTCATAGGTCAGCTCGGTGCCGCCATACTTGCCAAACAGGACCGTCTCGCCGACGGCCACGACCATCGGGATCAGTCCGCCGGCGGGCCAGTACGAGCCGGGGCCCGCCGCGAGCACCTCCCCGTACGTCGGCTTCTCCGCCGTCGCAGTCGACAGGATGAGCCCACCTGCCGTCGTTGTCGGCGGCGTCGCGGTCTTGACGAGCAGGTAGTTGCGGGCGGGGGTGAGGGGGCCGGGGATGGTCATGCCGTTGAGCTCGTGCGACGTCGTGGATGCAGACGCCTGGGCGTCTGCAGACATACAAGGCTGGCAGCGGGCCCCGCGAGCCGCGCGCGATGCCGTCCCGGCGGCGGCGGGCGTGGTGGCGGGAACGACCGCAGCCGCCGTCGACGTCCGCAGGGCAGTCGGCTGGCGCACCAGGCGCAGCGGCACGGCCGACGCAAATGCTGTAGAAGCCTCCATAACGGGGGGGAATGGAATAGAGAAGAGCGCCAAGGAAGGGATGCGTAGGGGCGACAGGGAGGGTTGGTTCACGGAGGAGAAGGCCACTAGCAAAGGTGCGAGGGTGGGGGACGGAGGGTGCGGTACGGACAAAACTGGCGGGGGAGAGGGAGCTCGGATCTCAACGTCGGTCGGCGTCGAGCAACCGTGGCTCGACGGATTGACTGTGTGGGACTACTTTGAGCGTCGCTCAGAAAGTAATTGTACGGGGGCCCTTTTGTCTGAAGCAGAGGTGGGTGCCAGGACAAGGGAAGCTGGCGGGGGTCGGCATCCAGGTCGCGGGGGTGGTGTCGGCAGATGGCGTTAAGGTTGGCCGCTGTCGATGTGGGCGGGAGGGTGGTGAAAGCCATGGGCTTTGGCGGCCGTTGGGGGCCGTTGGCGGCCGTTGTGGCGTCGGCCGGCTGTCGGCGATGGGGCTCATGCCGCGGGTGGGCCGTGGGACTGACCGGTTGCTGCAAGGGCGAGGGATTGACGCCGTCTTGATCGTGGTCGGCAGAAGCTTTGGCGGGGGGGTAGTGGCGGCCATCTCCTTTGACTGCCGCCGCTGCCTCCTGTGTTGACGAGTGGCGCTAGCGGCAGTTGCGGTGGCCGTCGGCGGCAAGAACGGGGGGACGGTGCCTTCTCTGCTGAGGTGGCTGTTGCTGTATGTGTGGTGGGGGCGATGGACGCCAGTGTTCGCCGGGGGGTCGAGGTGGTCGCGATGGTCGTGGGCTACAGTTACACGGCGGCGGCGGCTGCCTCCGGCATCGGCGTGCGGACTGGGGTTTCAATTTTTCGATGGCGCGAGTCGTCTAGCAGGCGACTGCAACCGCCGGATGCACTGAGAATGCAGAACCAGAGGCAGCTGCCACTTGTATGGGCCTCGCCCCCCCCCCCCCCCCCGCGCCTCTCCCCCCATCCTCTACAATACAAATTCACGCGACGGCTTGGGCAGCATCACCTTGGTCTTGATGACGTCATCAATGAGGCCGTACTCTACCGCGTCCTCCGGCGTCATGAAGTAATCCCGGTCCGTGTCCTTCTCAATCTTCTCCAGCGACACGCCCGTGTAGCCCGACATGTACGCGTTGAGGAGCCCGCGCATGAAGAGGATCTCCCCAGCCTGAATCTCAATGTCCGCCGCCTGGCCCTGCGCACCGCCCAGCGGCTGATGGATCATGATACGCGCGTTGGGCAGGCTCTTACGCTTGCCCTTGGTGCCCGCGCCAAGGAGGAAGGCGCCCATAGAGGCGGCCGTCCCAAAGCAGATGGTCTGGATGTCGCACGGCACAAACTGCATCGTGTCAAAAATGGCGAGGCCCGCCGAGATGGAGCCCCCGGGGCTGTTGATCCACAGTGTGATGTCCTTGTCCGGGTCCTCCGACGCGAGAAAGAGCATCTGGGCTACCAGCTGGTTGGCAACAGTGTCGTCGACAGCCGCGCCCAGCACCAAAATACGGTCCTTGGCCAGCCGCGAGTAAATGTCCATCTGACCATCGCCGACGGCCACCATCGGCACGGGGGGGGGCGCCCCCCGCTTCGGCTCCGTCCCCGGGGGGGTTGGCTGCTCCGGCTGGTCGGGGTCGTCCGCTCGAGGGGCAGACGCAGCCGCCATCCGCAGCGACGCCACCGGCGCCACCGCCCGGCGCCCACAGACAGCGGCAGCCGCGCGCGATCGAGGGGCGGCCGCGGCCAGGCGGCCACCGCCAAAGCTGCCCACAAACGCCATCGCGGGGGAGGCAAACAAACGCTGGGTCAGCCGACAAAAAGGAAGTCGCAGCAGAGCTCAACGGCGGTGGGTGTCAGGGGGAGAGAGCAACTGACCACGCGGAGCCACGACAAAGTCAAACAACTGCCGCGGGCGATGGCGAGGTGATGGCATCGATGCGCGTCGGAGGGGCGGGTCGCCGGCCAGGACAGCATCGGCCAACGGCACCACCACGCGGGCGCGAGCTGGAAAGTAGCCTCGTGGAAGGTCGCCCTGCGAGGTCGCTCCCGGCTGGAAGATCGAAAGGATCGATGCGGGCGCAATCCAGATGCGCTCCGGAGCATAATTGCAAACGACAACCCTCAATTTGGGTTCCTGCGCACCGCCTGGCAGACGTCATGCTCACCATCCACTCCCCCTTCTCATCCAAGCTGCGCGCATTCTTCATCGCCTGTCCTCGCGGTCCGGGTCGTGGCACGCTCCGCTCTGTTTTTCTGTACGGGGAGCGCCCCAACTTTTCGTGCGGCGGGCCGCGAGCATGGCGGACGCGGCGGCGCCGGCAGGCGCCTCCCCCACCCGCCCCTCTGCCTCTCCACCCAGCGACACGGCGGCCGCCGACGGCGCTTCGCCTCCCCCCCCCGCCGCCCCGCACCCTGCGCGTCGGCTGCTGCGACGCCCCCCCCCCTCCCGCCCCCTCACCTGGGAGACCCTCACCCCCCCCGAGCGCGACGCTGTCACCGCGGCCGCCACCGACGCGGCCGCGCGCGCGGCGGTGGGCGTCGGCGCGTTTGCGACCGTCGCTGCCGCCGTGGCGGCCGCGCGGCGGCAGTCCCCGCCGCTGCCACGAGCGCTGCGGGTGAGTGCCCTCGCCGTCGGGGGGCTCGCCGCCGCCTATGCGGGCGCCGCTTCGGCAGTGCCGGCGCACGCGGCGGCGCTGATGGCGCTCCCAGACTCGCGGCTGGCCGAGGAGCTCCGGACGGCGGTGGGCGATTGGGGAGGGCGCATCAAGGTCAAGGACGTGGCGGAGGTGGAGCCAGACGCGTCGGGGCGGGAGCGGAGTGCGTAGGGTGCGAGGGAAGGGGCGTGGGGGGAGGGGGTAGGGGAGGGTATGGAGGGGCCCGTGCATCGACGACTTCAGCGGCTGCAGTGTGGATCGCTAGCACATGCGCTGTCTGTGCTTTTCGTTTCTGATTTTTTTTTGAATTATCGACCTTTGTCCTCATTTCATTCAGACGTGTCATTTTCATGCTGTAGCACATCGTCTGCAGGGTACGCCGCGCAGGTCGACGTCAGCCGCCTTGGCCACTTCCTGATGGTGATTCGACTCCCGCATCGTTGAAGACGCTGGGCGATACGTCCTCGAGCCGAGCGCACCCGCTGACGACCAGGCTCCAACTGGCCGACTGTTTCCCGCTGTAGCCTTTGTCATTGACCTTGGCAACATGGCATCCAGCAACGGTGACGCTCTGCCCGCCCCTGCCGACCCGTCGGCGGCCACAGCGGCGTCCGCTGACGGGACGCCCGGCGCGGGACCCCCCCCCTCCGCCGCCCCCGCGGACCCGTCTGTGGTGGTCACCCCGTGGGAAGTGTCGGGTATTGTCGACTACTCCAAGCTCATCCAGCAGTTTGGGTCCACAGAGCTCACCCCCGCGCTGGTCGCCCGCCTGGAGCGGGTGACGGGCCGGCCGGCGCACCACTTTTTGCGGCGGGGCATCTACTTTAGCCACCGGGATCTGGACAAGATGCTCGACCTGTACGAGGCGGGCCAGAAGTTCTACCTCTACACGGGCCGGGGGCCCAGCAGCGTTAGTTTGCATTTGGGTGCGTTGGGCTGAGGGGGGGGGTGGGACGCTGCGGGGGGTCGACGGGCAGGGGCTGGGTGGACGGTGGCTCAGCGGCATTAGGCTGCACGTTGCCGTGTTGGGCGGAGGGAGAGGCGCTGGGGGTGGGGGCGGGGGGGGCAAGGCACTGAGGGGAGGATGCCGGGCTGGGGTTCGATGGACACGAGAGTGCCGCGTCCGCGCCAGTCCTTGTTGCCTGCCCCTTTTGACGCGCCCGCAGGAGTGGTGACCTTCTCCGTGACCTCCCTCGCCGTTGGCCAGAGGGCTGAGCACTAACTGCCATGGCTCGGATGTCCCTGTTGCGCCTGCCCTCCTCTTCTACCGACGGCGCAACGCTCTTTTGTGTATTGTGCGACGTGGTCCGCCTACTGGACTTGTGCAGGTCACCTCACACCCTTCATGTTTACCAAGTACCTGCAGGATGCTTTCGATGCGGTGGTAGTCATCCAGCTCACCAACGATGAGAAGTTCCTCTTCTCCAAGGAGACCAAGCGCCCACTGGAGGAGTTCACGCGGTTAGGCAGGGAAAATGCTAAGGTACGTTGGCTGCTGTGTGTTGCAACGGCGTCTGGTGGCTTTTCTCGGCTCTGACGGCGACCGGTGACGGACGCGCCTCTCTATCACGCATCTGTGATCTCCTATCTGTACGTGTGGCTTTGAGTGCTGACTTTGTTGGCACCCGGAGCCTCTCGCTGTGGTCGTCAGAGCTTTGCCCCCCCCCCTTGTCATTGCTCTATCTGATTTCTGTATGTTCCCGCCGTTGTCCCCCCGTCGTCCCGAAAAACTCTGCAGGATATCATTGCGTGTGGCTTCAACCCTGAAAAGACCTTCATCTTCATGGACACGGACTACATCGGGTCCCTCTACCCCAACGTACTCCGCATCCAGCGGGCGGTAACGTACAACCAGGTGAAGGGGATCTTTGGGTTTACCGACTCGGACAATATCGGCAAGCACGGCTTCCCCGCAGTGCAGGCCGCCCCCTGCCTCTCCTCTTCCTTCCCCGTCCTGTTTGGTGGCCGCCCCGACGTGCCGTGCGTGGTGCCGTGCGCAATCGACCAGGACCCCTACTTTCGGATGACCCGGGACGTGACGCCCAAGCTGGGTGCCCGCAAGCCCGCCCTCTTGCACTCCAAGTTCTTCCCCGCCCTCCAGGGGGACAACACCAAGATGTCCGCGTCGGACCCGTCGTCGGCCATCTACCTCGACGACACGGCCAAGATGGTGAAGAAAAAGGTCAACAAGCACGCGTTTTCGGGCGGCGGCGCTACCGTTGAGGCGCACCGGGAGCACGGGGGCAACGTGGAGGTGGACATCCCGTACCGCTATCTCACCTTTTTCCTCGACGACGACGTGGAGCTGGACCGCATCCGCGCCGAGTACGCGGCTGGCCGGATGCTGACAGGGGAGATCAAGGCGGCGCTTATTGGCGTGCTGACGCCTCTGGTGGAGGGACACCAGGCGCGGCGGGCAGCCGTGACGGAGGAGGTCATTGATCGGTTCATGGCGGTGCGGCCGATGGAGCTCTGAGGGGTATCCGCCGTGGGGGACCGTGCAATGTAGGAGGTAGGAGGGGGTTGGTTGGATCGAAGAAGCAACGCAGGCGTTGGCCTCCCTTCCACACGATTGCGCACACAGGGTCTTCCACCTTTTGTGGTCTCTCCTCCTTTGGGAATGGTGTGCAGTCAACGGGTGGCTGGGGGGGGGATGGGGGGGGGACAGGGCACACGACGCCGAACGAGTGCTTGTCTCGGGTGTGGTGCTGAGTCCTGTACGCCATCTTAACGAGGTCAATGCGACTCCGGCCCCCCCCCGCCGCGAGGGTGCCAGGGAGGGTCTCTTGATATAGGAGTGATTGCGCGGGGGGTACCGAAGCCGTTTGAGGTACTGGGTGGGCTCCTGGGGGGGTGCGTGTGCTGGCTGGCCGAGGCACTACACACGTAAAGAACACACAACATCGTATTTGGGCAGGCGGCTGCCGCGGCGGCATTGGAGACGCTTTGTTATGCGCAGATATGTTTTTTTTTGCGTGGGCATGTCCATGCAAGAGATACTAAATCCGGATGAGTGTAGAGAGACGCATTACAGAGCACCGCTTTGGTCATCTGTCGTCGCATGATTCCATCTGTCTTTCATCATTATTTTGGGTCTTCGTTTGAACGGAGCTTGCTTGCTCTACTCCCTGACCGTGTCTGCCCGGTTTGGACAAGATAGCTAGACAGGTGGCCTTGGGTGATCTTGCAAGCTTCTTTCTTCTCTTGAGAGTGGTAGTCGTGTCGCTCCCTTCTCGTTTTGGCCAGCTGAAGCGCCTCAGGCTGGCTGCGCGTCCTCCTTCGTTTCGGGTGTCGGCCCAGACTGCTGCGCTCGAGCAAACGGCAGCCCGGCATACATGGACCCGGTTTTTCCGCTCTTGCACAGAAGTAGAGTGTGCCTACGTGTATGTAGGGACTCAGGGACGTCTCTTCCTCCACTGCAGCCTAAACGAAAAGGATCTTGCTACCGCCATGGAGGTCCTGGGGGGGAAGAAA
This sequence comes from Pyropia yezoensis, assembly GCA_009829735.1. Classification (NCBI taxonomy): domain Eukaryota; phylum Rhodophyta; class Bangiophyceae; order Bangiales; family Bangiaceae; genus Pyropia; species Pyropia yezoensis. Next base: position 5,894,256 of record CM020619.1, read on the forward strand.
GAAGGTTCATATGCGTACTTGGTGCGCCCCATTTTCCAGCTCTCCACAACTTGTACTGTACAGCGCGCGGTGGGTTACACATTGTCCACACCCTACAACGAGGGTTTGGGTTTCACATTGTCCACACCCGGCGCGCGCTCCGCCATGTCGCCAGAGCCACGAGCCGCCCAGCCCAGCCGAGCACATCCACGCTCCACTCCACTCCCCCCCCCCCCCTTTCTACCCCGCGCCCCGCAGCAACCCCCATCCCACTCAACAGCAAAGACTGCACAGGTCGTCGCACAAGCAGCAGGCAAACAGCTTATTGTCAGTTAGGCAGCCGCCGCCCTTGAGCCCCGCCGCGGCATCGTCTCCAACGGCCACCACCGGCGGCGCCGGTGCTGTCGCCGGCGGCGTCGGAGCCCCCGCCAATGCCTTGTCGAGGGGAGATGCGACGGCGACGGCCGCGGGGGCGGCGACCGTTTCGACAGCGCGGGGGGTGGCGTCCATCATGGAGGGGGTCAGCAAGTCCGCTGCGCCTTCAGGAGAGGGAGGAGAAGATGGGTGGGGGGGGGAAGGAAGGGATGGAGGGGAGGGGGAAGGTGGATGAGGGGAGAAGGCTGAGGAATGCGAAAAAATGCAGCTCAAGACAGAGGCAGGAAAAGGATAGACGCCACAGGGGGGGCGGGGAGGGGGAAAGAGGGGGGCAGAAAGAGGGGGGAGGGTGCGCAACGCATGCAACCACGCGGGACATATACGGCGACAGATTAGAAAGGTTAGATAACTGCGCGACCACAGGGTGACCACGCGGCGACCACTGGGCGACCATCCGACGGTGAATAGAGAGAGCGGCGCATCAGGCGCGGGGGGGGGTGGGGCGGCTTGACCGCGTTGCCACATCTTTTCTTCTGCCGCTCGTGTTGCTCCGCGCCACCCCATGGAGGCGCTTCCCACGACGCGGCGGCCGACGAGGGAGTTGTGAGGCGATCACGACCAACCAGCCGACGGGCCGAGGGACGGTGTCTTATCCCCCGCCTTTGCCAAACGTACGTGTCGTCGTCACGGCTCCGGATGCGCCGCAGTCCTGATCAACCTACGGGTGTGTACGGACGATGACGGGCGTCGGCGGAGAAGGTGCGCTGGTGGGGCGCACCAGGTAATCAAATAGTGTGGGGGGTACTGATACTGCTGTACAGCAAGGAACATCTCGTTCAATCGTTGGCCCGCGTCCTGTAAAGCGCCGAGGATGTGCATGCGAAAAAGAGCATGGACACGCCGACGAGGCACTGTACTGTACGCCCGGCCGATATGTTGGCCTCCGCTCAGATACGTTCCATCTAGAATGTTCCCACGAATGAATGAGTAAGCACATGTGACGGGTGACTAGAGAATCCTCATTTTTTTGGCACTCAACGTTTTGAGTTAGACATACCATTGTGATGAGGTGAACGAGATCTCTCCGATGACGTTGGATTCGACTCCATCCGTCCTGATGTAGTTGACTTATCCGTCTGACACCAGTTTTTCACAAGTGACACCAGTTTTTCACAACTTCCGCTTACATGGAAAACCCACAGTGTTTGCGTATGAGAGTCCCTTCCGAACGGCCGCAGAAGTCGGCAGCAGCCGCAAGGTAACTCGTACTAAAATATGATCCAGTGCAACGTGAGTCGCACCGTTGGGTGCGCCAGCTCACAGGCTCTTCAACGATGTAAAGAAGAATAACATAGGAGCCCAGGTGCGCGACTGAAGCCTCACGGGCGGAAAAGCGAGCGCTCCTGCGGAGGTCAAATTGGTTCTAATTACCGCCCCAGAACGCTCATCTGACTGACTGTTGGCCCGAACCCGACTTCTTTGTAACGCATCCGTGCGTCCCGCTCGCCCCACCTGTGCCCCGCTGCCCTCTTCCTCCTCCTATCCCGGGTTTGAGCTCCTTGGCAGAGTCACCAGAAGAGCAGAACACGTCTGTGGGCCTGTCTCGGCCTACCAGGACCTCTGGAATTGCTGCAGTGGGCAGACGGTGGCGCAAGCGCCTCTTCCCGCTTGCCCTCACCCTCCCCACCTTCCCCCCTTTAACCCCCCCGGCTGTTCTGGACAGGGCTTCGGCGGGAGCCAGCGGGCGCGCCCCAACAATAGTCTACCCCACACTTTCCCCAGCACGGCCACCCCCCCTCACGGGCGCGTCGCTGTCAGCGAGGGGCGAGGGAGGTGCTATCATCAGGCTCATTGAAGTGGGACAAGAGCATCTGTTCCCGCGTTCTTTCAGACGTAAAGCCCTACCCGTTGAGCACGCGAGCATCTCTACCAGCCGCAAGTCCCAACGAGCTCCGTCGCTGTTGGGGGGCGAGGGGGGCGACGCGTAACCACCCCGGAGCAGGGGGGGACGCTCTTTGGAGCTCAGGGGCTGTGATGCCAAACGTCACGATCGCGAAGGGGTCGTGCTGCTTCAGCTCTCTTCGCTCTCATTGGTCGACGGACGTGAAAAGAAGCTCCACGATTACAAATACAATCAAGTTTTTTCTGCTGTATTTCTGCAAGAAGTGCCCCAGGTGGCTGCCCTGATATGTAAACGAGAGTTCTGACAAACTGGTGTACCCCCCCCAAACGAGGGTGCATGTCTTCCTACGCAACCAGGCATCGCCTGCAGAATCGGACCAAACGACCGGGCTCCTGAGGTGCTGTCGAGCCCGCTAATATGTTTTTTGAGAAAAACGCAGCTTGGCAACCTTCCCTCATATGCGAGTTGTGAAAATCTGGTGTCAGACGGATATGGCGTAAAGAAAAATGCTAAACATTGCGGAGACTTTAGAAAACGCGCTCTCAGGGCCCTTCCAGGGCGCTTCTGGGGTGATTTTAGAAATTGCAAAATCTTCAAAGCCCGCTATCTCCGTTTGACTGTGCTCAAGAAAATGAGGACTCTATCGTCACCCGCCACACATCTTTGGTACGTTGCACAAAAAAGATACATGGAGGTTTTTCTCGGCTCGGGCCCGGGCGCCACACCGGCCGTGGCGGGGTCCACGGGCGCCATGCTGACAGAAGGATCACAGAGCCCCATACGAACTCATGAGGTCCTTGGGTCCCCGGGACGGCGTACCGCTTTCAGGGACACCCTGGGTGGACCGGCTGCTGTCGACCCTGAAATGGGGGCATCCTTTTCGCATTGATTTGCCCGGCTCGGGGGTCGGTCCTGGCCTACGTGCTAACTGAAGCTTGGAAGAGGGGTAGTCGATTTTAGAGAGGAGCCATGGGACGGCTGGAGGCCATTGTTTTGAGGACTTTTTTCCGTGTGCGGGTCACCGTTTTTGAGATCGCCGTTCTTGGGGTAAATGTTCCATGTCATGGGGTCGCCTGATTGGTCCACGAAGAAGCCTGGTCCTCATGTGTCCAGTGCCCGTTGTGGCATCTTGGGCAGGTGCCCCTCATGCTCCTGATGAAGCGGGCCTCTCCCCCCCCTTCCCCTCGTGGACCCCTCTCCTGGACCAGGCACATCAGGGAGGCAACCCCCCCCAGCCCGCTTCCCTCTGGCGGTTCCACCTTTGGCAGGTGGAGTGCAGTGCGGGGGGGCATGCCCAGGTGGAGTGGGTTCTCGACAGGCGCGGACAGTGCACGGGCCCAGGAGGCAAGGGGGAAAGCGTCTCACATGTGCGTGGCGTGGGGGGGGGTCATGCCTCGAGAAGAGGCGGAAGTGCACGACATCGCATCAAGGCACTTCGTGCTTTGAGCACGAAGTGCCTCGATGCTGTTTGGCCCATCGGGCAGACCATCCCATGCCCCCCCCCAAAATCGGCCCGCACGACGCCCTGCACCATCCCGACACCACCTTCCTCCCTGTCCTGCTGCACCAGAATTTACCCGCCCCGTCCCTCATATCCCTTCTGCCCGGTGGAGCCACCGCGCATGCCCCCCTGCGCCCGCAATGGAAAGAAAAGCGCCTGCGCTGACGCGGGCGCCGGCGCCGGCGGCTAGCACCAATGCCACTGTTGTCGCCGCCACCCGCTCCACTCCAATTCAAACAATGACTTTACCCTGCCCGTTTCTCCTTACGCCTACGGACCCCCCCCCCGCCCCCCCATCCAGCTATCGAACCGCCCGCCATCGCCGCAGCCGCCCTCGCCCAAACAAAACACCGCCGCCATGCGTCACTAGAATGCCCCCAACGCAGAAAGCCATCAACGTCCCCAGCCCGCCCCCTCCAAAAATGGGCAGCTACCAGCCCTTGAAACCCTCCCCCTCCACCCCCTGGCGCTGCTACCGCCACCACACCCCCCAGCGAAAAAAACCGACCCCGCCGTCCCCAGCGACCTGCCCGACCCCCTCACAAAGCGTCCCCACCGTCCCCCCACCCTCCCCCTGCGAACCGTCCCCGCGGCCGCCTGCCGCCCTGCTCTCCCTCTCCCACAACGGCTGCGGCACCACCGCGGCCCAAAAAAACGTGGCCACATCTTCCTGTGGCCTGCCTCACCCCCACCAAAAAGTCTACACGGCCGTCTGCCCGCCGCCCCCCCCCCCCCCCCCCCAAAACACCGTCCCCACCTCCTCCCTCCCCAAAACACGTTACCACAGCCGCCTGTGGCCAGGCCGTCTTTGCAACCGCCTCGATGGCTGCCGCGGCGGTCGCCGTGACCGCCGCCTCTTCAATGGCCACCGCCGCCCCCGCGTCGACCGCCGCCGTGGTGACCGACGTCGCCACCGCCGCCGCCGCCGTCACCACTGCCGCGCTATCGCGGGCACCCTCCCTCGATTAAAGACCATCCCCACTGCCGCCACCAGGCGCCCTCCCCTACCCCCCAACAAAAAAGGCCGTCAACCTCTTCCCCTCTCCCCTCAAAAATCGTAGCCATCACCGCCGCTGCAGCCGCGGTCAACATGGCCGCCTCGTCGGCCACGGCGGCCGCCACCATGGGCACCGAGGTGCGCGGGGTCGCCGGCACCGCGGGCACCGGCACAGGAAGGGTGGCCACCACCTCCGCCTCGGCCGCCGGGCCGGCCGCCACAGCAGCCGACGTCACCAGCGTCGTCGCCGTCCCCGCCGCCGCCTTCATTGCCGCCGCCGGCCCTCCCCCCCCCCCCCCTAAACACGCCGTCGTCGCTGCTGTCGTCCATTCCGCCGCCGCCGCTGACGTCGCCGCCGCCGTCCCCCCCCTCCCCCCCAAAAAACTCGTCGTCGCCGCCGCCACCGCCGCCGCCGCCATCGCCGTCGCCATCGCAGCCACCGCCATGGCAGCCTCGTCGGCCACGGCGGCCGCCACCATGGGCACCGAGGTGCGCGGGGTCGCCGGCGCCGCGGGCACGGGCACCGACAGGGTGGTCACCACCTCCGCCTCGGCCGCCGGGCCGGCCGCCACAGCAGCCGACGCCACCAGCGTCGTCGCCGTCCCCGCCGCCGCCGCCGTCATCGCCGCCGCCGCGCCCCCCCCCCCCCCCCCCCCAACACGCCGTCGTCGCTGCTGCCGTCCATTCCGCCGCCGCCGCTGACGTCGCCGCCGCCGTCCCACCCCTCTGTAGCAATATGGTTGTCCGTATTGTGACCCTAATATTAGGGGGGCTACTTCTAATCCTTAACTTTCAATTTGAGAGTCCGTACTGGTCACGGTATCTATAAGTTACGTATGACCAGAGGGACTTGCATCTTGGGGTGGAGGGTAGTTAGTAGTGTCTCCGAGGGTTTATAACGAGGGGGCCGGTGGCGAATCCACCGCCGGCCAAGGTAGAACAACAAACCCCTCCCATTTGGGCTCCCATCTTGGTCCCGTGGCTTGCGCTCCAAGGACAGCAACCTTGGCCTCCCGGTGACGTTGGTGCCGATCCCCCTTGGTGAGTGTTCCCTGAGAGTGGACGTGCGACGGATTCCTATTGTGCTACATTGGTGGAGCAGCAGGGGACGGGTTTCCGTCACCCTTGTGGTGACGCCGTCTTCGGCCCTGGCACACGGATAGGGATCCGGTCCTTTTCTTGTACTCGTGGTGTTGCGACCTGATCGATTGTGTTGAGCTTTTACCTGTGACGGTGACCTACTGTTACTCTCCCCAATCTACCCCCTCGCTCTCTTATTCGTGGTGATCGTTGCGTCGGTGGACTGATTGTGACTATGTCTACCCAAGAGACGGGGAACGTTCAAGATGACGGATCGGCGTCGACGCCGACTCCGGAGGTGACTACGGGAACCGGGATCGGGAACCCGATCGATAACATTGAGACGCCAATGCTTTCCGGTGCCGGATCGACGTTTGGCACGGCTCGGACGGCAGGAGGCGGAGGCCCGCCTCAACTGTCGTCGACCGACCTCACTCCGCCGCCTCCTTCACCAGGGGATTCCCTGATGGCATCATTGGCCCGCATCGAGGCCCGGTTTTCCGGGCTCGACGCCCGTCAAGATCGGACGGAGGACGCAATGGCAGTGTTGATGTCAACACGGCACACGACGGGACCCCGTCGTGTTCCTCCCACACCGGTACGGTTCGAACCGGCCGGACTACTTTCGGAGTCCACCAGGGTCAATCCCGGGGTTGCTACTCCTGGACAACCCCCGGACACAATGGGATATGGGTCCGACTCGTCGGCAGAGTTGGAACGGAGTCACACGGAGCGATACTCTCGGAGCACCCGAAGCGGACTCCGCGGACACGACCCGGCGGATACTTACGCCGGGGGAGAGTCGGTTATTGGGGGAGGGGGTACCCTCTCGCAGTACCCCCACGACGAAGGAGGCCAGGCAACTCGGGTTCCCGAGGTGCCGACGCCTGAAGTACCATCTTCAGTGGTGGAAGCTATGACCGCGCAGGTCACTGCGAGCCTACTGAAGCGGATGGAGTCCGATGAGTTTGCTCATCAACTGGCTAAGCGACTGGATATCCAGGACGCTGACACGGAGATCGTCAACGAAGTCTTCAGGTCGGTACTGACTCCCGAACGTTATCGTTTGGAGGACCGATCTACCACCGTATCGGAATCGATGCGTAATACGTCGCATCGGGCGATCCGCTCTATGCAGACCCTTATGAAGGGAGTCCCTATGTTCGGGGGGCCGAACGGACGCCCGTTGGCAGTCATCGGCTTCTTGACTAGCTTCAAGGCAGCCGCGGACAAGGCCCTCGTTAACGAGGGGCTGGCCCTGGAGATCCTCCCGTTCTTTGTTGATGAACGGGTGCGAGGCATTCTTCGCCAGGCATCCCCGATGCCGGGAATGAGGGTCGCGGCCACCCCCATGGATTACCGTGGGATATTGAAGGAGCTGCTGAGCAGCTACCTCAGTGAGGACAAGTGCGAGGACCACTATCGGGCCCTTCGCACTGCCACCGCCCAGTCCTGGGAGGATGAGGAGATGTTTGGACGCCGGATGCAAGAGCTCGACTACGAGCTGGGGAAGCTCCTCGGAGAAGGGGAGCTACGGGCCATCCTGTTCGCAGGAGTACCCAACTACGTGCGGATATCCGCACGGGGCGCCAACACGGCACGGACGAACTTCAGTCGACTGATGCATATGTGCAAGTCCCTAGGGGACGCCTACCGGGTTCTACACCCGGAGTGTGCCTTGGCCCCGAAGCCCAAGGGTGAGGGAGGAAAGCCCAGTCTTACCCCGGTACCGAGGCAAGAGAAGGTGGAACGTAAGGCCGCACCAGTACTGGTGGCGACCGAACATACCCCTATTGGTGAGGATGACCCTCTAGTCGACCAACAGGGCCACCTGTTGCTACCGGCGACGCCGGTGATTGATGAACACGGTACGGTAGCGTACATCGCCCCGGCTGGAACCCAGTTCCAGGTCAACGAAGGAACGGGACGGCGCGTCCCGTATGTGCGGACTACGGGGTACTCCCCGGTGACGGGTAACCCTCACCAACCCTTGCCAACATGGGCGGTGCTCACGGAGGCACCCCCGCAGATTGCGGGCCGACCCAACCGGTTGGGGGAGTCCATGTTCCGGTTGACCCAAGGACCCAAGGCCTACCAGGGAGCAGGCACTCGGGCGCCCGAGGGAGGCAACCGTAGCTACGGGGCTACCCCGATGCGACCTCAAGGGGGGACCGGCACGTCCGGGTGTATGTTTTGTGGGGATCCCCAGCACTGGGTGTCTTCCTGCCCACTCATCCCCGAGGAGTCTCGGCGGGCAGCGGCGCAACGCAAGGCATCCACCGGGGGGTATCCCGCCCGAGCACCCGGACCCGCACCGGGTAGGCAGCCAGCTCCAGGTGGAGTACTGGCCGTCGAGGGGGCACCTCCTCAGCCGGATGTCCCGGCGGACAGCACCCTACCAAGGGCGGGAAACGAGTAAGAGGAAGGATGACCGGGGGGCGCTGGGGTCACCCAAGCAAGCCACCCCGGAGTACCGCGGGGAAAGCCCCACGGAGAGCGCGGTTGAGCCGACGCCGCATCAACCCCCGGGTACACCTTCCGGCCCCGACGACACGGCGTCAGGGGATTGATGACCAACCTCCAAGGTTGGGAGGAAAGGACGGGAAGCCCCGTCACGTTGAACCAGACAAGGGCCCTGTTCAGGATGCCCGAGCTACACCGGATATCGGTGTAGGACATGTGTTGTTTACCTTGGAGAACTTCAAGGTATCAGCCACACTGGGGGTTGACCCCCAGTCGACACGATCGTACTACCCTGTACTGGACACAGGGGCTGGACCCAACCTTATCCGGAAGGATACCCTCCCGGACAAGTGGCTTCCACGAGTCAGAGTGACTCGGGGACCCACCATCAAGGACGCGAATGGTCGACTCATTCGTACGACCGCAGCGATGTCGCTGCAGGTTACCATCGGGGATCTCACCACGGAAGTTGACTTCCTGGTATGTGAAACGCTATCGGTGCCCTGCATACTGGGGTGCACCTTCATCAACGTTCACGTTGATGCAATCCGGCCAGGCCGGAGGACCGTCGAGCTTCAAGAAGCCGACGGGACGAAGCGAGGACACACGGCTATCGTCAGGGACCTGACGCTACAAGGAAGCCACGTTAACGTGGCTGAGGTGTACGCAAGCGTCGAGCCGAAGACACTTCGGTTGGCCAAGCGAACTCGCTTTGAGCCGTTGTCAGAGACAGTCCTCCCGGTTAACTGCGACCTCGCAGGCATCTGCAGAGTCCAGTCCAACCTACGGACGTACAAGCGCCATGGGTTGACCATGGCCAACGGTCTCATAGACCTCCCAGCAGGAGGGTCGTCCCTCCTAGTGATGGCGAACTATCGCCGTAAGGCAGTTACCCTCCCGAAGGGAACTATCCTCGGGATTGCCGAACTCTACGAAGGAGATATCCTTACCCCTGATAAGGAAGGTCAAGTGGAACCACTTGAAGTACTGGCGGTCGCCGAGACCACCGAGCGACAGCAAACCGATGACGGGAAGCCTAACCCATCGGCGGCTCCGGCGGACCTGCCGCCAAAGGACCAAGAGGCCTTGAAGGCACTGGCCGAGGCTGACCTCGACCACCTTCCCCCTTCGGTAGCCGAAGGGGTACGACGGATGCTAAGAAAGCATGACGTTATGTGGACAGGCGGGGCCTTGGGGACCATTGGGGCAACCCAACATCGTATAGACCTGGTACCAGGCGCACGACCCGCCCGCTCACAACCGCACCGAGCGGGACCTATGCAACGAGAGATCGTTGATGGAGAAGTGAAGAGGATGAGTGAAGCTAAGGTGATCCGACCTTCGATGTCGGAATGGGGTGCCCCAGTCGTTATTGTGCCGAAGAAGGATCAAACCCCTCGGTTTTGCATCGATTATCGACGCCTCAACTTGGTTACCAAGAAGGACTCATACCCTTTACCAAGGATGGATGAATGCATCGACTCCCTGGGGGAGGCTACGGTGTTTACCACCATCGACTGCAATGCCGGATACTGGCAGATCCCGGTGGCGGACGAGGATATCCCCAAGACGGCATTCGTCTGTCACAGTGGAGTGTACGAGTTCCTAAGGATGCCCTTCGGATTGTCCAACGCCCCCGCTACATTCCAGCGGGCTATCGACATCATACTGTCGGGGGTGAAGTGGCGTAACTGCCTAGTGTACCTCGATGACGTCATCGTCTTCTCGCGTAACATGGATGACCATGTACAACATGTTGACGAGGTACTCACCCTCTTGAGGAACGCCGGGGTAACCCTGCGTCTGAAGAATTGCACCTTCTTCCAACAGACGGTCGAATATCTGGGCCACCAGATAACCCCTGGTAAACTAGGGGTACTCGAAGCCAATACCCGGGCACTCCGGGATGCCCGGTTCCCTAACACCCAGACGCAGCTCAAGAGCTTCCTGGGAATGTGCAATGTATACCGACGGTTCGTCAAGGACTTCGCTCGGATAGCTAAACCGTTAACGGTTCTTACGAGCAGTACCTTACCCAAGGTACTCCAACCCCCTTCGCCTAGCGAAGAGGAGGCATTCGAGTCGCTGAAGCGAGCCCTACTAGCCCCACCCGTCCTTGCGTTACCGCATAGACGGGGTACCTTCGTCATCGATGTCGATGCGTGTGATACACAAGTGGGATGCACCCTGTTACAGGAGAGACGTTGATAGGTACCGACAACGTTATCCCGGACCTACGTCCGGTAGGGTACTTCAGCCGGACACTCAACCCGGCTGAGCGGAACTATAGTGCCACCGAGCGTGAATGCCTCGGAGTTATATGGGCAGTGCAACTGCTCCGTCCATACCTGGAGGGCTCCAGGTTCATCGTGAGGTCCGACCACGAACCCCTACGATGGCTCCTCAACCTTGGTGACAAGGATTCCGATAGCCATGGGAGGCTAGCCCGATGGAGGCTGACGATGGCCGAGCACGACTACCGCACGGTGTATAAGGCTGGGTCAACCCACCACCTCAGAGACGCGTTGTCTCGACTCGACACCCCGAGCGGGGATACCCGCCCGGTGGACGAGGACATCCCGGTAGTACCGGTGTGCATGGTGGGTAATGCTACCCAGGGTATGGCTGACCATACCATGGCACACCTTGCGTGCCCATTGACCCTCGCGGACTTCCGCGTGGCACAGGCCAACGACGATGACTGTAGACGTCATCGTGCTAACCTCCTGGCCGGTACGGCCGGCATCTTCTCCGAGAACGAAGACGGACTCATATACCGGCGGGCACCCGCCGATGGACGACATCAAGTCGTGGTTCCCGTGTCCTTACGGCAAGCCGTCATGAAACGAGAACATGAGAACCCTACAGCCGGACACCCGGGGGGTTCACGTATGTTCGCAGCAATGCGAAGGTTCTTCTACTGGCCAGCAATGGCCGTCGACGTGGTCGACCACGTACGGGGATGCCACCCCTGTGCACGTAACCGCATGAGTCTACATAGGCGGGCGTCTGCCATGAAGCTATTCCCACCTGATGGGCCCAACGAGCAAGTCGCTATCGACATACTCGGGCCACTTCCGATAACGGAAGAAGGGAACAGGTACATCCTTGTCATGTCTGACCGCTTCACTAAGCTGTCAAGAGCGGCAGCCATCCCGAATGATACGGCATACACGATCATGAACGCAGTGGTTGACCACTGGATCAGTGCATACGGAGTCATGAAGCAACTCCTCTCCGATAACGGAGCAAACCTTACGTCGGCATTCTGCACTAAGGTCCTGGGCATGTTCGGTATTGAACCACGTCGGGCATCCGACTACCACCCGCAGTCCAACGGGCAGGTGGAGCGGTTCAACTGCACCATCGTCAAGATGCTACAGTGCTACGTGGCCGAGCACACGAACACTTGGGACAGGCTTCTGTCCGTACTCACCCTGGCATACAATGCCAGGCCACATCGGAGCACAAACATTGCTCCGCTGGAGTGGGTCATGCCACTAGGCGTCGGTAACTTGACGCTGCCACCCGGCAGGTGCACTCGGTATGATACACCGAAGGGCCGACCCGCCGAACGCATCCACCTAGCTTGGTTGGCCAAGCTATCGTGGATGATTCCTAAGCTCAAGGGTGCCCTTGACAGAACACAACTTCGGTATAAGAAGAACTTCGACGCCCGACTACGGGTGCGCAACGCAACCCTGGTAACAGGTGACTGGGTCTATATCAGACACCAGAAGTTCCGAGGGAACAAGCTTATGCAACCGGTCAAGGGACCGTACCAGATCCTCCACAGAGATGACCACTCTGTTATCTTACACTCCGATACGGAGATCCAACGCATCAGTATGAATGATGTCACACCTGCTCCGAAGCCGGAACAGCCTCAGCCGGTACCGGCTGGGTTGCTACATGAAGCTCTTACAACCCACCGGTCGGATGACCCGGTGGGACCGGATGGGATTCCATACCAAGTAGAGAGCGTGGTCGGACA